>VZTJ01003969.1:31492-86694 GCA_013397795.1 Orthonyx spaldingii
TTTTTTTTGTTTTTTTTTTTTTTTTTTTTAAATTATGTTTATTTTAAAAAAATCCAGATAGAAAAGACTATGGAAATGAGAGACCTTGGCTCAAACCTCATTATCCCTTCTGAGGGAAAGCAAAAACCTCTACCTGTGTCTCCTTCCTTCTGTGCAATCTGCAGCGGCTGGGCTACAGGATACTCTGGTGTGGACTTCTCTCTGGATGGAGCTGTTCAGCTTTGAGACAGCAACTACATCTGAGCAGAGCAGAGAGGCCAGACATCCTTTCTTTTTAGGGAAATACCTTTGCTGCTGGGCCTCTAGCTGATCAAGACTCTTATCCCTCATGTCTTCCCAAACTGGATGTATAATTTAAATCTCCTTCAGTGAACCCTTCTATGGAAGAACTTCACCTAAATTAGGGTTTCTAAGGGAAAGATGTGGCTTTGCAGATACTTTTTCAAGCAAAAGCCTGCATCATAGTGAAAATTCCTAATTTGTTCAACATTTAAAATCAAGCCAGGACATCAGGCTAGAAATTAAGGTTTGTATTGATTGTTGGACTACAGGTATTGGGTGAATCACTGACACGCAGGGATAATGGTCTGACTTACATTCCCATTATGATCATTCCACCAGAACAATTGCCCAAGACCATGAGGGCTGTACATACTCTAAAGCCCCCACTCTGACTTTGTCATGGAAGTGTGACTGGAATCACCAGGAAAGGCAAGCCATCTGAAGACTGAGAGGTACAGAGACACAGGAAGGTGTTGGAGCACCAGACAAGTCATCAGAGGGAAAGAAGTGAAGAAAAGCAAGCTGGGGAGCCTATGTGCTGGACAAAACAATGAAAAACCTGAATTATCAGTTCGCAGCACCTGGTCACTAATGTTATTTTCATCTTAAAAGCAGGGAGTGTGAATGGCACAACAATACCTAGTGAGGTACCCTTAAAAGAAACAGCCTGGAAACAGCCTCTTTACATATTTCTGGGTACCAAAAACATCTACGGAGATCAGGATCAGATTGTTAGTTATTTATGATCACTGAAAGGGCTACATTTATTGGATAATTTATTTACAATGAATAATTCAACCAGTTTTATATGGAAGAGTCTCATTTCTTTGGGCTGCTCACTTGGGAGTCAACAAGGCTGCATCACTACATATTTTTCAGAGACCCTTCACTTCCTAAATCTGGTTCTTCTGTTGCTTAAGTTCAACACAATCGCCAAATTCAAAGCTATTTTTTATATATATATATTTCTGTCTTGATACAGTGATTTCAGACATTCCCAGCTTCCACACTACAGCATAAAATATGAGTAGGAGAGAGAATTGCTCTTGTAGCATTTTTGGGGTTTGCCTGTATTTTAAAATGTATTGCTTTATTTAAACAGTATTATTCTCAGTACATGCTGCTGGTGTCCTGCTATCCCTGCATGCTACATCACTGACTCCTTGTGCTCTCCCTCAAAACCACTCTGAGACTCCCATCTCACCCTGAGACCCTTTGCAGACCACAATTAGCTCCTGACTGGGCCAGCCAAATTCGTCCCCGATTCTTCTATCAGGACTAATCGAAATGAGCACTTGCCCCACTTTCTGCTTTCCCTGTAGTGCAGGTGATTCAGACAAAGGCCATGGATTGCACCCTCACTGGACTTTCCCTTCACCTTAGCTTATAAAGAAGCTCACTTCAGATTTTTGGGAGTTTGCTTTTTTTCCTATTTAAGTGATTTGATGCTTTCAGTCAATATCCCACTGGAAAAGGAGCTTTAGGTCCATCTTCTTGCTCATGTCACAAGGAGATATTTATAGAAGATTGCTGCTTGAGTTCTTTCTTGGGTTTAAGCATTTTTTTTCACAAAGTTTTCCAGCATCTACCTCCCACAGTTAAAAAAAAAAAAATCAATACTTACAATGGACAACTGTGCAATAAATAAATGAATAAGCCAAGTAGTCATGAATCTGATTCTCTGCTAGGAGAAACTATCCTTGCTTTGTCAGGTCACCTGCTGAGGACCTTGGCAAGTGTCTTTTTCCTGGGGGCTGACAAGCTCCTGTCCAGATACTCCAACAATACCTTTCTACTTTGGTAGAAATATCTTCCACTGGAAAAAAAAAAAGTGCCCAGGTCTAATATAGATATAAAAATATATAAAATAGGTATGTATGTAAACATAAACCTTTACCTATCTAGGCATATCCCTGTACACATCTTTATTTGAATAGCTGTTAATCGCTGACATTCCCCAAGGAGACCACCAGAAAGAAAGTCAGGTGCCCTGCTCATAACCCAGCTGAATACCTGACTATTTTAAGGTACTCTGGAGCTGCATGAATCAGAAAGAAAACAGCTCCCCCTACTCATTTTATTAGAAGGCAATAAAATCTGGTAGTGTCTCATTAAATTTAATGAGCCTTCATAAAATAACCATTACACTGTGGAGGTAATGAAAAGAATAACTATGATGGTTAGTAAATAAACTAGCAAGGGTGATATCACCAGATGTCCCAGATACCTACCAGGTATCAAACAGGTAAATGACTCTCAGAGAGGATTGTGGTGCCTTAAACCCCTTTTCATACATTGATGCATTCTTCTGTATCAGGTTTGAGGAATTTCTTTCCCCCTTCCCCTATGACAACAATGCCATTTATTTTTATAGCCCCAGGCTGCACATGTAAAACCCTGAACAAATCAGTGCACAGTGATCCTTAAAAACTCCATGCAAATTTCCATCAGTGCCTGTGGATTTGGTGCCTACCCATTTCTGAAGTTTTTTTTGAACTAGCCATCACTTCTGGAAATGTCACTGCAGAAGCCTCTTGGGAAAAAATTCTCATTTGGTATAAATCAGCACCATCCCATTCTGCGCATTCTCTAATCATGGCAACAGCTGCAGGCACTAGGATTTAAAAGGGTGGCCCAAAGTCCAAGTCTTTCTTACCTGGCTCATGCATGCCTCAGAAATAAAAGAGTTAATCTAACTATGGGATCAGCTCCACTGAGAGTTTATGACTGCCCATAAAAAAGCAAGAAGAGGGGCTGAGTAGAGGCTGGCATAAAACTCCAGAAGTTTGCTGCGGGAGATGCACATTTTGCATTTCCTATTTCACCTGAAATGGCACAAGGAAAGATTTCATCACAGTGGGATTATTCACAGGAGCAAGCAATCTGATCTGTGGGCTTATTTCTATACCCACGCTTCCTTCTGAGATTCCTCTTGCTTCTGCTGAGAGTGACTGTACTACAGCACCCTGCTCCTCTGGGTGAGACTTTTGTCCCGTTGCAGCAATATGGGAAGTGGTCTCACCAACCAGCCCTTGGCTTACCCAATAGGCATTTCTTAGCAATTCACAGTCATTATTGTTATTTTATGGCAGAGGCAGTGCAATTTTTGTTGAATTATAAATATTGCAGATCTATTCCCTCCCCCCCTCCCGCTGCAGTCCCAAAGACATGTAAACCCACAGTATGATTGCGCCCTGATCTAGCTGAGGTGATGAAATGGTGCCAAAACTCTCATTGCAATTTCATTAGCATATTTATGAGTCGCACTTTTGCAGTGTTGCAGAAACAACACAAATTGGTTTGTGAATTGTGAACTCCCCCTTCTTTGCCGTCATCATCTTTTTCTTCAGAATCACAAATTGTGGATTAGCAAGGCAAGTGTGCTTGGGTGACTTTGGGTTTTGACTGCTGAAGTTTGTTAATGCACATCTCTGGGTCTCACTGTGGTGAGACCCTTGCCTGCCATCCGTGTGGAAGTGCTCCGTTCAGGGAGGAGCGGGAAGCGAGGCAGCTGTAGGGTTTCTAGCTCTGCCAGCCTGCTATACTACCACAGCCCTGTTTCCTTACCCACAACCAGAATAACCACATCACTGGCAAGAAGGATTAACAGGCACAGGCAGTTGCAATTTTCAGATGAAAGGTACTGAAGAAGAGCCACTCTATAGCCTCGGCAGGCATAGGTGTCTGTAGCTGGTGGTGACATCCTGCTGGTGGTAGGATGCCATGCAAGGGTTGTCATCTGAAATTCAAATTACCTGAAGCAATAGGCAACAATGTTCCACTTCCCTCTAGGATTGCTGGGATATACTCCTGAAAGCTCTTCTCTGACCCACCCATCAGGTCTCTGATATTTATGGGCCCCAGCTGATGGGATGGTTTGCGTTCACAAACTGCAGCAGAGTTTGAGGAAGGGTTCTCCCTGCAGCTTGACAGTAGGTTTGGATGCTGTAAGAGAATCCCTGTGGCTTTAGAGCAGGGAACATGTTTGCAGATGACATCACAGCCCCTGCCTCGTGTCAGCACTGTCATTAAAGCGCAGTGGGGTGCAGTACCCACTCCCGGAGCACATGCACCTGAATTTCTCAACAAGCCAGCAGCTTTTAAAATGTTCCACTTTAACTACACATCCAAAGAGATCTATTCATTAACTTAGCATGGGCTGCAATTACATCTCTTACAGGGAAATCACTCCTGTATCCATGGCATATTACTCTGATACTGCATTTGGAAAACCCGAGCAGCTCCCCAGCTCCACGGTGGGCACTGATGAGATGGAGAGATGGGAATCCTGGGGGGTTTCTCACAGCTCACAGTCCTTCTCTGTGCAACCCAATCTCTCAGGAACACAGGATATGAAATATATTTGAAATGGCAGACTTTCACATGGAACTTGATTTAATTTTCTGTGGAAAGATCACTTTAGACTCTCATTGTTCACATGAAATAATGAAACATTACTGATTTAATTAGAGCTCAGTTTTCAGTCTGTGCTTTCTATATTGTTGAAATTGTATTTTGCATGGGACGAAACTATCAATAGATAAAGCGATTTAAAAGGCAGAGCTATAGAATATATTCTCTTCCCCTTTTCTTTTTCTAGCTTCAATTCATTGCTCAGTTTAAGTATGGAAATAATGTTTGTCAAAGATTTCCTGACACATGATTTGCAGAAAAAAAAAAAAGAAGATGGCAGAAGAATGATATGAAAAAACATCAGGGCATCTCCTGCTTGTACTCCTAACCCATTTATGGTACAATATACAGATAATCCAATCTACTGCTGGAAACAAGGTTTGTGCAGTTATGCTCCACTACGTCACAATGGTTCACTTAAAACTTGATAGTTTTCTCATATTTTATTTCTCCTTGAACTGACAAAGTGGATTGGGCAGGTTCCAGCTGATGGAAATAACTGTTGACTCCTGAGCATTAGCTCTCTGAGGTTTTACATGAGGGCTGTGAAGTAAATTTAGGGAAAACAGGGGGTCAGTTTGTGAGATCACCACATGTCCCTAAGGGCAGGGCAGGGCAGCAAGCCCCACTGCTGGGCCCCAGAGTGCAACAGGAATGGGCAAGGGGTCTGACCTCCGGGGTCCACTCAGAATCACAATCACAGAATGGGTCAGGCTGGAAGGGACCACAGTGGTCCAATCTCCGTGCTCAAGCAGGGTCATGCCAGAGCACATGGCACAGGATTGCATCCAAATGGTCCTTGATGATGGTTCTTGAATATCTCCAGTGAGATATTCATGTTCACACCCTCTCTGGACAATCTGTTGCAGTGCTCTGTCCCTGCACAGTGAAGAAGTTCTTCCTCATGTTCAGGTGGAACTGCCTGTGCATCAGCTTCTGTCTGTTCCTCTTGTCCTATTGCTAGGTACCACTGAGCCAAGCCTGGAAACATCCTCTGACACCTCTCTGCAGGCACTGACAGACATTAATGAGGGCCCCTCTCATTCATCTCCTCTCGAGGTTGAACAGACTCAGATCCCTCAGCCTTAATAATCTTTCTTGCTCTCCACTGGACCTGCTCCAGATCTCCATGTGTCTCTTGTACTGAGAAGCCCAGGACTGGACACAGCACTCCAGGTGAGGTATTATCAGGGCTGAGCAGAGGGGCAGGATCACCTCCCTCAACCTGCTGACAATGCTTCCCCTAATGTTCCCCAGGATACCATTGGCTTTCTTGGGCACAAGGACTCACTGTTCATGGACAGCCTGCTGTCCACCAGAATCCCCAGGTCTTTCTCCCCAGAGCTGCTTCTCAAGAGGTCGGCCCCCAGCCTATGCTGGTGCCTGGGGTTATTCTTCCCCAGGAGCAGGACCCTGCACTTGCCTTTGTTGAATTTCAGACAGTTCTTCTCTGCCCATCTCTCCACTCTGTTGAGGTCCCTCTGAAGGGCTGCACAGGCCTCTGGGGTATCAGTCACTCCTCCCAGCTTTGTGTCATCAGTGAACTTGCTGAGGAGGCATCTGCCCCTTCATTCAAGTAATTGGTGAGCAAGTTAAACAATACTGGGCCCAGTATTGAACTTCTGGAGACACCACTGCAGACAGGCCTCCAACTAGACCACATGCCACTGATTATCACCTTCTGAGATTAATCCACTTCACTGTCCACTCATCCAGTCTACACTTCCTGTTTGCCTATGAGGATGTTGTGAGAGATGGTGTCAAAGGCCTTGCTAAAGTTGAGTTAGACAACGTCCACTGCTCTCCCCTTGTCTATCCAGGCAGTTATTTAATCACAGAAGGCAATCATGTTGGTCAAGCACGATTTACCTTTAGGGAACCAATGCTGAATACTCCTGATCTCCTTCTTGTAATCCATATAGATAGAGATGGCCTCCAGAATGAACCGTTCCATCACTTTCCCAGGGACTGAGACAAGGCTGACTGGCCAGTAGTTTCCTGGGTCCTGACTCTTGCTGTTTTTGAAGACTGGTGTGGCATTTGCTTTTCTTCCAGTCCTCAGGCACCTCTCCTGATCACCACAGCCTTTCAGAAATGACTGTGAGCAGCCTCACTATGGCGTCCATCAGCTCTCTCAGCACTTGTGGATGCATCCCATCAGGACCCATCCATGTGGATGCCAAATTTACCTAGGTGTTCTTTAACCCAATTCTTCTTGCCAAGGAAAAGTCTTCCTTTCAACATTCCCCTTACCCTGGTCTCCTGGGTCAGAGATTGCTGGTCTTGTCAGTGAAGGCTGATGCAAAGAAAAGCGTTCAGTAACTTTGCCTTCTCTGTGTCCTCTCTTACCAGGGTCCCCTCTCCATTTAGTAATGGGCCCATATTATCCTTAGTTTTTCAACCACTCACCCCAGGTAACATTCCCAGAAAAGAGCCAAAGAAGTACAACCAGAATTGTGACTTCTGGTTTTTCCTCATTCGGGAAAAAAACCTGAAATACAGTTTTTGCTACTCAGTTAAGGGATAGTTGTCTCCTTGCTAGTGCAGGTGAGAAGTAACTGCAGCACACCCAGGAATGGATGCTCAGCACTTCGTTAGACAGCTCTCAGTAGGGCCAGTGATTTTGACTCAAGCCCTAACATACAACCAAGGCAATTCTCTCAGTTTTCTAGCACAAAGTGAGGTCCCAGCTTGAGTCACATGGGGTGAAAACTGAAATAATCCCATAACTTTACCAGCATAATGTGAATAGTGAAGTGATTCCAAATGAGGACTAAAACCCCCAGAATACAAAATCCTTGAAAAAGTACATACCCTTGATTCAAGGGTATCATCTGGTCATGTAGCTCATCATCTAGAGTGTCACTGCTGGCAAAATCAGCTTGTTTGGACAATAATTTATCTTGATACCAATATTTGTGCAAGAATGATGGCACTGATCGTGTTTCACTGCTAGAGCCACAGGATTTTTCTGTTGGCACCAACAGTGACTAGGGGAAACTTTCCCTAGAGTAAGGGTTTTTCATTGTCTTGTTTGCAGTAAAGAAGCCTTTCTGAGCAGGCTGACATCTATCCTAAATTACTTTCCTGTGTTGAGTGTCTGTGCTGTATAGTAGGAGACTGCTTATTTCTCATATTGATTTACACAAGGCAGGGTAGTGAATATACAATTAATTAATAGTTGACTTCATTGGAAGCCAGCTGTTAGCCCCATAATTTACAATGGGAACAGTTTCAGAATAAGAAGAATTATACTTCTAGAAACTGTATTTCTAGGTTTTAAAGGTCAAATCCAGCTTCCACTAAGGTTTGTAGAGACCCTAATGATCTGAAAGTGATGCTATGTGCTGATGTATACTGCCATGAGTTTAATTTCTTACTGAAAGAATGACTTTTATGGGACACATGATCCTTAGCACAGTCACAGATATTTTCGCCAGGCCAAATCAGAAATGTTACTGTTAAGTCTGCACACTTCTTTCCAGCTTTGCACCTGAAATAAGCCAAATCCAAAAAAGTTTTCTTTCAAAATTTCTAGGTTACTAAGCTAAAACTTTCTCCTGCTTCTGTTTAAATGCTATTTGTGTCTAAGTGCCATGAAATAGATCCATGCAACACAACTTGGCTTCACAACCAATGGATTAATTTGACAGAGCCCTCCTCAATATATTGGGTCAGATATTAAACAGCATTTAATTTGCTGAGGCCCTTGAAGCTAAAACATTATTTCCATGTGTTGTCACGTCAGGAATTCATCCTAGAGGGTCATGAACTAATACTTTCTGTATGTTTTGAACATGCTTTTCTCAGCCTCTGAGAAGCACTAGGAAGTTAAATACTCTGCACTGCAAATAAACTGGCCTCTGTTCCCAGGTCTGATAACCTAAATGGTGGCCATTACTTCACACATTCTTTTTCCTGATGTCAAATACACCGTGGGGAATATTGGAGAGAAGATAAGAGAAGAATGCACATTTTGCAGGACAGAATGCCAACACCTGACACCTAGGAAATGAAATCTGGCAGAGTCTCAGGGGCTGGCAAAGAAAACCTAATGATCCCAAGTGACCTAACATAAAGCCTGTTCCTATGCAACTTTGCCTTGCAGGATTTTTAACGTGTAACATAAGATACCCATATCTTCTTGAAGGATCTGTCATGCACAGCAGTGTATTGAGGCCAGGCTTTAGTGTTCCCTGAAGCAGCCAGTGGTTTAAACAACTTCTTCATGTGGCTATTCCTGAGGGTGGGTTGGGAAGAAACTGAAGTCCTGCCAAGGAGGACTGAGGAGCACCTGAAGGTTTTTAGCCTTATGTTGTAGACTCAAAAGTGCTAGAAATCTTGTAGGATACTTGGATCAGTGTCTGTGCTTCATATCTCACCCCAGCTAGGTTTGGACCCAGAGGACATTGCCTAACTTGTGTGCAGGCAGGCTAACTTCAGTTCAGCTCAGGTAGGAGCCTAAAACTGAAGCAGAAGGATCCCTGCAGATCCCCTTGGCTCTGGGGAGGGGTGGCTGGGTGTGTGCATGGATCCAGCAAGGCTGTGGGACAGCCAGTGGAGCCAACAGTAACAGTCATAATAATAAACAGAGAGTCCACATGATTAAAACGAAAGATTCTCATAGTTCATATTAGGATGAGCAGCACACTGGGTGACAAGCTGAATTAACCCAGAGAGAATGGGGTAAGATTTTAAATAAATTTTCCAGTGCCTGGTTACAGCTGAATGCCCCTGTTATTTGGGGGAGAATATGCATGTTCTTGCTGTTTATGTTGTTATTTTTGCATGTTTAACAGTGTTGCCCATTAAAGAGTTTAAAACTTGAGGCAATGGGGAGAGCCAGTCTCTTCTCTGACTTCTGTGGAATTTGTGTCAGCCTGATTTGATGACAAAAGGTGCTGCTTGCTCACTAGTCCCATGCTTACAGTGTCAGCCCCTGAGTAAGAGCACCATTGTAGGACCACGTGTTAGGCTGCAGAGTCTGGCTGGAGAATGAGAAGAGACACAGCTGGATCCTTATCCTTCTGCTTTGACCTACATCTGATATAAAAATCAGGCCAATTTCTGCTTGCCAGAATGTAAGAATGTGAGAAGAAATTATCCTTTGTTGCTGTGAAAGGTTTCTATCAAGAAGCGGAACCTGAACAGAGAAACAAGGTCTAGAAAGACTCTTTAAAATACTTCTCTTACGCTCTTCAGAGATGATTGGTTCGGGGCACAGTAGACAACAGAGGTGCCGCACCAACAGGAGATTTCTTTCTGCATCCAATGGATGCTGAACCAACTTCTCTTCATGACTTCATCTCAGAGAGGCTTCTCTTTGAGCAAGAAAATGAGGGAAGTTGTGTTTTTGTCTCCCCCAGCCAGCTGAAAGACTGATTTGTAATAATAATGATGATTTTATAATCATCAATAATTAATCATTATAATAATGATTATTTTATAAATATTAACAGTGAGAATGGGGTTAATAACAAAGGAAAGGAAGTTCTTGCAAATAAAATTATTAAAAGTTACTCAAATCAAGAATTCCTGTATGCCTGTAGCTCTTACTCATTTCATTAATGTAAAGCAGACTTTTGTTTAAAAAAGTATGAGCCAAAAGCCAATGTTTTGATGTTTACATTGGTATGCCTTATTTGGTGACTAGGTCTTTTTTCTGATACTGGAATCATGCTACTTGCTCTTTCACTGTTTTAGGTTCTTTACTGTTCTTACTCCAGACCTTATTTTGGGGTTTTTGCATTATTTAAACAAACAAACAAGTGGTGTTAAGATTGCTCCCCCTCAGAAGCCCAGCCTCAGGTAGGACATATGGATGTTTTGGATAAGCCTTGCAGTGACAAAACCACCATTTTTCTGTGGAGAGACAATGACAATTCACAGTAGTACAAAGCTATTTGCTGCCAGCCTGCCAGGTGCATGATGTTGTGATACCTGATTTGTCAAAACCCCCTCATAATATAATGAAGAGGGGAACACATCACAAATTACAACTACCCACATGCTGCATCCTCCTCTGCTCCTCCCAGGGCTTACCTTGGGTATTGAAGAGCAGAGCCTGCAGCTTTGGCAGCAGGTTTGCAGCTTTATTCATGTGCTCTTCAGACCTAAACTCTCTTGATCAGGCCATGGGAAAGTAGGGTGGGATGAATAAGAAGAGGCAAAGATATCCAAGTAAAGCCAAATTTTATTGAAATCAATGTATGTCCTCACACTCACAGAAAAAAACTGGTCAATGTTTGGTTTGATTTGGGGCAAAGACTCTATAACTCAAAGTTATAAAGTAGGCATGTTTATTACGGCACTGGACGCATGAAAGATAATTCTTGAAAGATCATGCGCATCTTCTGCTTCCACAACTCCACATATATCTCATTACATGTTACATATGCATCAAATTGCACAACACACTTATGCATATTCATTAACCTGTCCCACTTCATATTATAATTAGCTTGCATGTCCATTACACCTGCGCAGTGCCGCCTGGTGGTTGTGGGCCGGAGTCTCCGGACGAAGTAATAGTCTTCCTCTTGATGAAGTAAGAAGTCTTCCTCAGGTGAACTTTATAAACTCTGAGTACTTGGTGTGTTTCCTGGTGCCTTGGTCCAAGTCCAAGCCTCAAACTTGGATCTGGTCAGTCCAAGTCATGCTTGAATCTTCTCTCTCAATAGCTTAGCATCCTCCCATCCTGTTCTGGTGAGCATGATAGATGTTAGCAAGCAGCATACATTGTTTTACAAGGTACCTCTACCAAATCGTTTCTTAACCCTTTAAATCCCTTGATTCAGGTTAATGTTTTCAATGTGCTCACATTCTTTTTCATTGGAAGCATTTATTTCATTAAAACATATTTCATTTGATTAAAAAAAAACATGATAATGAATGAAATACTTAAATTTTGGTCAAGAAAAACATTTTATTCAACCATACAATACTTTTGATGGATCATTTATCATCTGATGAAAAATGAAGTCCCTCTGGTTTTGACTAATTCAAAATACACTTTTAATACCCTGCAGTGCAGGGAAATTGAAGGAAGGTCTGGTGCATAGTTTACCTACAATATTTACTCCTGCAAACACTCCTTCTGGAAGAAAAACCAAGGAGCAAAGTATTTTGCCCAAAGCTTTGTGTTGCTCTGTATCACATTATTCAGGCTTCCTTGAATTAGTTTTTAGCATGACTTTGACACCCACACAAACCCACAGAAACACCATCAACACCCTCCACACAGTCAAAATTATTTATGCTGCCTCCCTGTGCACCTCTGGTAAAGGACTAAATCCAAGTCACCTGCTGGGTAAGGCAAACTAAATGCAAAACCACTGACAAATGCAAAAATGATGGCAGGGCATTGCAGAGAAGGGAGATCAGCACGGCCATCAGCTCCTTTTGGGAGGATGCCATAAAGACATACTGAGTTCTGTCACTAAGACGAAGGGCAGCGCAGGCAGAGCCACAGGCAGAACATACTAACGAGGGCAGTAATGACCAGGGAGCTGCTGACTGCGAGCTGAGCCGTGGATTGTGCCGACAGTGTGGGAGTTTTTCCTGCCTCTAGCTTCCCTTGCAAGATAGATTTTCTTCTGATTGTTCAATTGTTGTTTATATTAGAACATCAACACTTCCCCCACTGATTTACAACTGATCAGGAGGCATGCTCCCTCCTAACCTGGTATTTTCTTTTTACTCAGCATCAAACCTGTATCTTTATGCAGCAGAAGAGAAACACCTTAAAAATTTACCCGGGGTTTTGTTACTCTTCCTTGCTTGTTTTGCTTTCTCACCTGGCAACAAAAGAGTTGTCAAAAGTAATGCTTATAATAATTTAACGGATTATTTGCTTATTAGATATTAATCATTCTACTGTGGCTGGGGTCCATGCTGGTGCTCCTCTACTAGAACAGTGATTCTGATCTCAATTAGATTATGTCTCTCTGCTTTACCTCACCATAAATCATTCCAGCAAACTGAAATTAACAGCTACTGGAGCGCATTAATAATCTGCCTCACACATTGGAAAATGCATTAGCCGGAACCCTCCCATCACTCTGACTGTTAAGCACATCATTTTGTTTATGAAATATAAACATTTCATGGAAGAGCTCTCCCACATTTCTCTGGGCCTTGTGACAGCTAAAATGATTGCCCACAATTGCCAGTCAGTCAAGCGCCCAAATAAAGTTTGTTTAAAGCCATGGTTCTGTGACTGCCCTATTTTCTCAGGCACTAAAAAACCCATGTTTAAAACAAAATTCCTCTTTATCTAGGAAGAAAGGAAAAAGAATAGCTGTGTATCTGTCGGAGTTGTATGGAAACAGATGTACAGTTTGCAAAGGCTCTGCGGTTTCAATATTTGGTTTAGCTTCACAGAGGAGGAAGTGCTGCCAAATTCTTTGCGGAATAAAGCTCCAAAGTAATGATTTTAAGGATGATCTAATAAAAATGTTTCATTTCTGACAAACTGACATTTTGATCAACTTGCCAAGTAACATTCCAACTTGCATTTTAAAAGCTCAGTGTCTTATTGTAAAGCATGTTGGAATAGAATAAAAAGTCCCCCAACCTAAGAGTTTAATTTCAAAATGATATATGAAAATGCAGCATGCAAAGAACATTGCAGCAGCATATTATGACAACACTGGGCTTTCTGGGCGTTTTCTTGCAAAACAAAAACCAGCCCATAATTAAATTGCTTCCAAGCCTGCTAGCCACACAGCTCAGCAGCAACACTTCACCCAGTGCCTCTTCCACTCAGCCCCAACATTCAGATTTGCCACCAGCTGGGAGTCTGGGGTTTTTGGACTCTCTTACATGTGCACTGGCACTGCAGGAACACAGGCAAGCCCACAGTGATGGCATTTCTCCATTTCTAGGCAGTGCTAAGTCCAAGTTTTTTGAGAATGTAGATTGTTTTCACTTCATCTTGGATGAGTTTGCACATTAATACAGTCAGTATGTTGAATATATTGATAACAGCAGTACCTTAACCCAAAAGATTTGATCCTTGGCTGCTGCTAGGTTAAAGACCATATAGACTAAACTAAGCAGCAAAACCCAGACAATCTACCCATGAAATATAACACTGAATCCTACAGGGGCTTTGAGTTGGTATATGTAGTTTACAAGGAATTTATGTCCATCTACTTGCAACAACAAAACCAGGATAGCACCTGCTGTACAGCGCATAAATGAAAACCTCACACCTGACTCTATTCATCAGTCAGAGGTATTACTTGAAAATACGCAAACTAAAAGCACTGGCACCACCTTCACTTTCATCTTTGCCAGACTCTTGATCTGAAAATGAGCCTTAATACTGTAATTAAAGCACTGCATTAAAATAGTTAGGCACCTGTGACCACTTTCGCTGGCTCAGAGGCCTGGTGTCCACATATTTTCTCATCTGTATCTAGGGAAGAAGGACAGAAGGCTTGGACTGAGCTAGCTTCTTGAAATATGCACTTGGGCTTCTGGGAGCATGCTGCCCTCCCTAATGCCAGGCACACACTCATGCCCTTTGCTGAATCAGAGCTCATGTGAGTTCAGCTGTGCAGGTATTGGTATAAGAACAGAGTTTGAAGTTGTAAATTCCTGGAGGTACAGGCCGAGTTGTTCTTGCTGCGCTGTGGTTGTTTGTGCACTGATAAACAATAAATAATTGTAATGAATGGTAGTATTTTTTAAATACAGGAATGAGCCTATTTAAGATTTAGCTGAGCTTTGTTTATTATTCTCAAAATGCATTTGCCGCATATAGGCTAATGTCTCCAGAGGGCTGTTCTGCCATGGAATATTATGCGACTCTCTATCAACAAATGACACAGCTTTTTATATGTTTTAAGTAAAAGAAATAATTGCTGCTCCTTGTGGAGTTAGGCAATTAATTACCTAATTAACCTAATTATTTTGTTAAGTGTCACTACTAGAAGAAAAACATTACTGGAGATTTATGGGCAAATTCTCATCTGAACTGAGGGTGAAATTCTGGGAAAGAGCATATATGCTATATATCTGCATCTTATCAAAGTACTAAACTCCCAGTAAAATGTCTGTGACTTGGGGAAAACTAAATTTGTTTCTTTATCAGTAGTTTGGTTTAATTTTTTCATACTTATATTTTTGCTGCCTCATAATTTCTGATCTCTCCCAGGCTTCCCCTGATGAATCTTGGCAGAGCCAGGCTGACAGAAAGGCAAAGGGGAATCTCCCAGTGTGCACTGATATTTTGTAAAACATGGGGTCTTGGAGCCCCACAGTCCTGTGCACACACTGTGAAATATATTTTGTGATGAGGAGCAGGAATTGTAGCACCTGCAAGGTAAGTGGGCAGACAGTATCCTTCCTAGCTGCGATTTAATGTTGAAACCTGGAATTTGGGGTGCTTGATACCTCAGGGCTACCATCTACTAACTCCCTGTAATGATGCTGTCCCATGGATCTCTCCCAAGTTACCAAAATTCCCATAATTAGGGATGAAAATGAAGGTACTTTCGGATCCTTGATGATTTCTGCTAGTGATGGCAGCAGGGTCCCATCAGCCTCCAGGCACTGAATTGCAAATGTAAGCCCAAACTTCAAACTCCTGCTTGAAGTGTGGCTGTCATTTTTTCTGGAAGCACAAGTGACCTTGTTCACCCAACTAAAAAGGCTGGGATGAAGGAAAACAGAAGGGAATAATGCTACCTTGACTTGAAGCTAGAGCCCCAGAGGAGCAAATCATGCCTCTGATGGTGGTACAAACTCAGTTGGGTGGGGCAGGAGCCTGGATAAGAACCGCTGGCAGCCCTGTTAGAGTTTTTTGGTTGCTCTGAGAAGGGATCCCAGAGGCTTTTGCCCCTGAAATCACAATATCAGGGCCACTTTGCATTGCCAGTGAATCTCCCCATCTGCTGGGGAAGGCAGAGTTGAGAATCCTGGGTAAAGATGATCCTGTCTACAAGCCATAGCCCATGTGTTTTTGTAGCTGCATGCAAGATGTCTCCAAGGAATCCATAAGACTCATCTCCTGAGCAAGAAAGGGGAAAAGGAAAGCAGGACTGAGAGAAATAGGGCTTTCCTGCAGCTCTCCTGTGAAATCCCTTGGGAGCACCAACAGGAATTTCATACCTCACCTATAGACTCCATCAATTCTCCCTGTGGGTGGGCTTCAGGCTGGAAGAGTCAGCCGGATCCAGGAACCCAGCCTGCAGCTATTCAGAGGGATATGGAGGACTGTCATATAATTATCTTCATAAACCCATCAAGCTTTGTCTTAAAGCTGGCCAGGGCTCAGTTCCTTCTTTTCCTATTAGAAGTCTCGTCCAGAGCTTGGCTCCTCTGCTGGTTAAAAATAATGCAATTGATTAAATTTATTCACAGTGAGTTCAAAGCCATTTGTTCTTCTGCCAAGATTGTTCTTTAGCTCGAACAGATCTCTTCTGTTGCACAGCAGGCAGCAAATTTCAGTGTCTAAAAATCCAGTGTTTGGGATGCATAAGGATTAGACAGGGGCCAACTGCAGCAGATTTGGAGAGGACACAGACAGACAGCTCTGGTTTGCTATAATATTCCCACTCTTAGCCCATGTTACCATGCCTCATACCCTGACTAAAGCTGACTTAGCTCCATTTCCTACAAGCTTCCAAAGAAACAAGTTGTCCCTGAAATTCTGTGGGAAATTTTAAGTTTTAATTACTGCAACAAGACACTGTTTAACAAGCCCATTGCTCTTTCAGGAGGACTGCTGGGAAATGTAGCATCTTGTCTGAAGCTCCATACTTTAAAGAAAATAATATGGTTATACATGAGAGACATCAGCTTTATTCCATCTCCACCTAAACTGAAGTCAAATGAATTTTTCCATAGCCTACTACAAGCTGGATGTAAGGCAGCCAGAGGCACAACTTGCCAAAATCTGTTCCCTCCAATGTTCACTCCCAACTACTCCTTCCTCTAGTTATCTTATAGATGAACCAGTAGCACTTGCACATTTGTTTTCCTTCTCCTTCCCTGAGACCTGTAGGAAGCTTTTGAGAAATGGCTGGCACTCAATGTTTATCAATGTTTTTTTCTCACTATGTAGGAGAAAGTATGAGGAATATATTTCATGATGAAGTGGGTTTCTATTTAACAGAACAAAATTAAAGTCAGGCCATAGATCAACATAATATGTCAAAAGATAAAAGAGTTTGATTTATTTTAAATTATATCCAATGCTAGAAATCAAGATCCTGATTTAGGAAAGTACTCCAAGATGTGCTTAAAAAAATCAAGCATATACTTCAGCTAGGGCAGCTAAACAATATAATTGTTTTCTTCCATTAAGAAGATAATGAAAAATATCTTTTATTTAGACACTTTTTGGTGTTGCACTTAAAGCTGTGCATGTTATATTATAGGAGACAGTGGGGCATTTTATCCCTCTTGTAAAATATTCTGGAAATATCTGGGACAATATAAAACTTCATATATGTTTTCTGGGCTGCATTAATATCAGGATAGTAGGAGATGGGTTGTAGGGCTGCAACAAGCACAAGGAGCAGGGCCGAAACCTCAATGTGCAGTCAGGTTTTTATTGCCCGAGCTGACCCTGAAAGGTTGAGGAGAGCTTTGTGACTTTTGAAGTAAGCAAACACCAGGGTCAAAGAAGAACCATGCTTATTGTGTTAGTTTTTACAAGGTAAGGGGTTTTTCCCACAGGAAAAAATTTGCCTGGGAGTTTCGCACTTTATCACTGCACACGTCGTCTTTGTCAACCTGGGTATTTACTGCAGCGCACAACTTTCACAAACTGTGTGTTGGACCACCTCAGCTGTTTTTTATGTTTCCCAGGATGTGGAAGACTTTGGTGACAATCTCAAACTAAAGACAACAGCTACCAAGAGAACCTAGTAACTTTTAACCTGCTATTTGTAAACAAATACAACAATAAGCCTATGGGCAAGATCTGTAATTTACAGGAAGTCTATTACTAACAGCATGTGCCTAACCAGCTGCATCTGACATAGGAATAAATAGGATTTGATATAACTACATCACGATAGGGAATTCATAGCAGATTACCAGCAAACGGCAATGTTATTTTAATTTACAGTAAGAAAATAACTGAAGTAGGAAATAATTCTTCTAGTTCTACATAGCACCCAAGCACGTTATAGGAGAACAGCCCATATTCAGTGTACAGACCAGATAAGAGCACCACTGCATTCATTGACAAACCTAACACTACTTTCTGAGCTTCATACAACAGAGAACTACAAAGTAAGATAAAAAAATCCATACTTGCACCCTCCAGAGTCGATGCTGTCATATTAGGGGGCCTGTGTCTGGCCTAGGCTTCACTGTGGAGGTGAGTCAAGTGAAGTGTTTGTGCAGAGACAGGACAGAGGTATTTCCCCAGTTGTCAGGGACCTGCACTCCATTCTGCCCAGCCCCAAGCACTTTGCTGGGCTTTTCCTCAAAGTGTTTCCAAATGAAGCACCACCTTCACCACAGAGTGGTTTTAGCAGCAGAAAAGCTTTGGGAGGCCTCTCTAAGACTCTGCACTTCTTCAGACCTCCTCTCCCACTCCTTCCTCCACAACTGCTCTGATTTATAGGCCTAGCTTGGCCTCGTATGATTTAATGGGATAGATTTATCTTTTTAAATATACTTTATTGTCAGTGAGTAGGTGTCATTTGATGTCCAACCAAAGAGTCTGTGTGCAGCCTGACACAGGGAATGAAGCTTGCTTAGCTGGAACCATGCTTTAGTGCAGGAGCTCATTTAAAGAAAAGCAAGAAATCCATATTTCTACAGACATAATTACATCAGCAATTACAATCATTACCATAGCTGTGACTCAGGACACCTCCCTGAGACCCAAGAATACAAGAATGGATTTTGGGCTCACGACTTTCTACACAGTCACAAATGAGCCTGGGCAACCCAGGAGCTCCAGGAATGTCCTCAAAGTGTTTTCTTATGGAAGGGCAATCAGATTTGTTCCATTTAACCTGCAGACCTTAGCTGGTATGGACACAGACAACTCTGCCACTGGATACTGATAAATAACCTGACCTTGCTGTGGTCTAACTGCTGCAGAAACTATCAGCCCACCTATGTCTGGGCCCACCAGTGGGTTACTGCTGCAAAATTTCCAAAGTGTTGGGTAGCCAGAGCCTTGTCACAGCTGCATGTGTGGGGAGGTGTGCAGTGGCACCAGCAGCTGTGCTCTGAGCCGTCCCCCTGCACTTGTTTTAGCTGCCATAAATAAAAACATGAGCAGAGCAGCCCAAGGAAGTATTTACAGAATAATTTTCAATTGCTGACACTGCCAGGCTAAACACTGAATGCTAAAGTTTATGATGTGTAATGTCTTGGGCTACCATGGTCCCAGTTTGGACAAACCTGCCATTAACACCCGTGTGGCAGTTATTTTACTTGGGGTGACAGATTGTGAGGTAGGGAGAGTAATTCAGACTATTACCCAGGTGAAGGCATGAAAGCTCAGTGATATATGAAGACCACTTAAATTCATTGTATCTTGTACATCACATCTTTGATAGATTATAGCTGTGGCATTAAAATGGAAATGGTTTCTCTGAGGCCTGACAGGGGCTGGGGTGACCTGTGACCTCCCTCTGAGGAATGTGACTGACCGAATTATCAGTTAAGAGAAAAATCTATGGGGAATAGACTCACAGTGATGGAGAATTCACCATGCATATATATTTTTTTTAACTTTTGCTTTGATTGAAAGCTATGGTACTTGAGCATCCCCCCCAGCCTCCTTCTCTCCTTGTCTCCCTGCTCCCCCCAGCCAATCCCAGACTCCTCCACTCTGATTCCAGATCAGTCGGGCCCCCAATATTGATTGAAAAATTGTTATTAGAGATAGTAGGTCTTCCTGCATGCTGCCTACTGATTTAATTTGGAAAACACTTAATTTTATGAAGCGGTAAATGATAGTGGCACGCTGTCTCGTGTTAGGGAGCAGCTGGCTCTTTAGCTGTGCACCGTCACTACTCCCAGGTGTCCTCTTTGCAATCATGTGTTCCCTTCCCCTTTGCTTAACAAGTTATTTCAATTTCTAAACGAATGCTGAACAAGAGAAAGACAACATGCAAATTGAGATCCCAGCCGCCATTCACACATGAAAAAGTTCCCCTGGAATTCCCTCAACACTGCCCGTCCCTCTCGCCCTCCCTCTGCATCTGTCAGGAAAAAATAGAGTCCTTGTTCTCATCAGATTGTTTTTACCAATGACCTGACACCACCATCTATAATTAATTACATCATTTACATTAGACTATTGACTAAACAAATACATAAATCATAGGCAGAGTCAATAGACGCAGACATATTTAATCATGTTCTAAATAATGATTACTGCTCCTATAATGTAATAATTATTTTCAGCAGCTGACTTGAATTAATCTTCTGTCAAAGTGCCATCTGAAAAAAGAGAGTGGACCACGACAAAGATGAAAGTGGCGGCCCTGGTGATGGAGAAGCTGTCTAGCACTTCACCCTCACTCTCCCTGTGTCCCTGCCTTCCTCCCTGCTCCCATGAAGTCCGCAGGTGCTGGTTCCTGAAAGATGCTCATCACTGTCCATTCAGTGTTCTCACCTTCCACCCCCATTCACTGCCCACAACAGCACACCGAGCATCTCATGGGGCCGGTCCTGGCACCTGCTCTACTCCCACAAGACTCAAACCTGCTGGCAAAAGATGACCTCCCATTTACACCAGTGAGTGCCCACAACCGGTCTTCCACACTTGAAGGGACCTAGGCTCTGCTCAGGCACCCCTGTATCCATTGTCCCTTCTCTGCATACAGAGGAGCCTGGTTTGAAAGATGCCGAACATGTCTGAAACCCAGGCGGACATGACCCTGAATGGATACTGCTCTCCATAGAGGTTAATGCAATTAGGGTGAATTTAACTCTCATTTACTTAAAAGCATTTCAAAAGGCATTTAATTAATTTGCAAAACACACATCTGGTCTGTTGTGCCGATTTGCCTGGTGTGCTCCGATCATGGCATGTTTTCAAATGGCCTTGAGGATGGTGCTGTGCTTCCCCCCATCATTTCCACAGCAGCCAAAAGCCTCCTACCCGCAAATTCCATATGAGCATCAATGTGAAGAGTATGAGGTCAGAGCCCCATCTCCCTACAGGAGCCCATCCCCAGTGGTTAGCTTATGGTGCCATGATAATGGAAGCACAGTATTTTACTGGAGAGAGGCTTAATAATTACAGTGCTCAATAGGAATCTTCAGAGAAGGAGGGATACCCTGTTTAGGGTTGGGAATCCCCCAAGAAGGAGTTGAGCCTGTGTGGGATGACAGCAGCAGGGAAAAGGATTTCTAGCTGTGAGAAGTTTGGGTAGTTTAGGGGGTTCTTTATATTGCAGCCAGCCAAGAGTGGGTTTGGGGAGGGAGAAGAAATCTCTTAACAACCTTCCTCCACCAACTGCTGATGAGATCTAACAGCCTTTTGGTCAAAGAGTTATTTTGATAATGTGTAATTTGATAAAGCAGGATTGCACTGCAGGTAACTGCAGCTGTTACAGATGTTTTTCCATGTTGCTGTGCACTGGGATAGAAATTACTCTGCACCTGACACTGGACAAGGGCTTAAGAGTTCTGGAAGAGAAAACCTCTCCTGCCTCAGGTATTATCCAGCTCCCAGCAGAAAGGAGTTAGCATGTCTCTAAATTGCCTGCTGCATAGCTTTTCCTGGTCTTCTTGCATTGTCAGGATACTACATTCAGTAAGTTCCATCCAGCAAAGCACTTCTGTTTCTGAGGGTGAAGGAAGTGTAATAGTGGACAAGAGATAATTTAACATATGGGACTTGTTAGGAAATTCAATTCTAAAATTAAAAAAAACTTAATTATTTTCCTAAAATTAAAAAAAAAAAAAAGAGGGGAGGGGAGGCGAGGCAAGGCAAGGCAAGGCAAGGCAAGGCAAGGCAAGGCAAGGCAAGGCAAGACAAGGCAAGGAGGCACACTTCTATTTGGGAAACCAAAACCTGACAGCTGAAGGTATTTATAGCATAGACTATTCAGTAACACCATCATTATACATGTCTGGCTGACTCTTCCTATCAGTACACATTTGCCATAACACACATCTAAATCAGCCCAAGGAGATGTAATGAATAGCATTTGGAAGTATACTTTGGTATTCATAGGACCTCCCAACACAGCACTTTTGAATGCTTTTCTAGAATAGAAGAATTGGGCAGACTACACTGAAATATTCATGAAGAATAATGAAATAAACAGCTGTCAATGACAGTGTTATAGGTTGGTTAATATTGTATGATGAGTGTGTTACAACCATAAATAAACAATAAGTATAAAAGTTAGTGAATATAAATAATCATTAATGCAAATAATAAATAATAAAATATAAGATTGAGTGGGTGATGGGATTGAATCAGGAGAGGCATCAACTACAGAATGTTTTTCTGTTTTATTCCTCAATCTCAAAAAGCTTTCAGAAACTGATATTGTTATTCTCTGCTATCAAAACCAGAACAATGCAGTATGCTGTACTTCTTTCTCTTTCAACATGCACTAATAGCATTTCAACAGTATGCTATTGTAATAAAAAATAGCAATTTCGACTTTCTAGAGGGTATGAATCTTAAATGGGCACAAAAGGAACAAACCAGAAAAATGTATTGCCACTAATGTTATTTTATTCCCTGGAACTAAAAGGAACTTGTGTGAGCCATGTAACTGCTGTTGGTTTTAATGCAACCTTCAGCCTCAGATCTTAATTACTGGGGGAAAAGGGTAAAATAGTTTGATTGGTTGTACATGTGAAACATTAAATACAGGGAGAAGGGTGAGAAATCTTCCAAAGAGAAAACACGCAAAAAAATCAGCTTCACTATTATAACCTGATGAGACTGATCTAACTCCCCTTGCCAAATCCCTTTCACCACTAGTGTGCACAGAAACCAGCATCACCCTTGGGAAACTTTTTAGAGGTGCTTTCTTCTTAAACTGGTTCTTAGTAGTCACTGAGCATCTTGATAAAAAACCTGCAGGACACTGGTGGAAGCTCACAAGAAGGTGGACAGCTTGAATGATTCCCTTATGACTTTGTAGGTGCCTGCACATAGGAAAATGTGAAATACTCTCATCAAGGAATTCACATTCACTCCCTGTTTACATTATGTCTTCTGAATTTATCTTATCTAAACAACCTGCTGTGTCCACCCAAGGCCATACCTTAATAACCCCATTGCAACTAGGCCTTTGAACCCATTTATCGTCTTGGTAAATCTTCTTGTGCCCCTACCAACCTGAACACATTTGTGAACAAGAGACTGCAGTGCAGATGAGAACTTGATGGCTGTCAAGAGACTGCAGTGCAGATGGAGAACTTCACAGGGAGATGCCTTGTCCTAAGTAGCTGCTTGAAGCCTATTAATCAGAGCCATGACTGAATTCAGACGACAATTGCCCACTCAGGAGCTATGGCACTCCTGTCCCTCCTCACTAGCAGGTTTTCCCATGCCAGGAGCAGGTAAAGCAACCAGGACCCACACTGTTTTGTGCAGCATTGCAAGACACTCTGGTGCTGTGTTAAAAAAATATTCTCTGCAGAACAGAAATCACAGTCATACCAGTTTCAATCAGACACTTGAGTTCTACACATCTTTTTTGGCACTTCCCTTCTTGCATCCCTATCTTGCTACGTCAGGGTTAAAGCACTTGTCTCTGCTTTCCAGGTCTTGTGGAATGGTGTTTATTAGGGACCTCTTCTCCTTGATTTGTTTGTCTTTACTACAACTAGATTTAAAAGTGACTCCTCTGTTGAGGTTTGGTTTTTCAAAGCCAAAAGACAAGTCATGGCCAAGCCCCTGTTATTGGAGATAGTGGCCAAGAACTAGAGAAATCTTCTTGCCTTCCCATCACTTGAATGTGATCCCGGGGGATGGTTGCCCACTGGTGTAAACAGCAGCATGCACAGCCCCCAAAATCTTTAATAAAAAGTAAGGCTCACTTATTACAGACAGAGGTAAGTAGCCAAGTGATTATTTATAAACTTTTGATAAGTCTGTCAGTTTTAGCTATGCTTAAAAGCAACCTTTAAAAATGATGTTTCAGGAACACAGTCAACAGCAAGGCGAGCTGGTCTTTGGCTTGATTAGATTTTGCTCCCTTTACCTTGATGAAATGATGGCTTATTAGCATTCCAAAATGAGAGTGCACTCTAAATGTAAGTGGATTTTAATACAATCTTTTTGAGGAAATGTCAAACTGTATTGGGTATGTCNAGAGTTCAGCAAGGAACTGTGCCAAAATAATGAGTGAGGAACAGGGGGAATTTCAGAGTCAAGGTAAAAGATGAAAAATAAATCCTGCCAGCAATAACGTCACTGTGGTTCTGCCACCAACAGCTTAATTCAGTGCCTTCCTTTGCTTTTGCACCAGTGTAACCAACAAGGCCTTGGCTCCCCACACTTCTCATAACTAAATTGGCACTTAACACCGCACACCAAAAGCTGGAGGCTTTGCTGGTGTAAATTGGGACCAATTGGCTCAGTTAATTATATTGGTTGGAAAAGTCATTCCAAGCAGTTTTACTCTGTTGTGCACCCTGATTTATTTGCTATTCCTAAAGCTGTGCACAGGTGGGCCTTAGGAGGTTGAAGTGCCCCAAAAAATTTTTACTCAAGGTGAAAAAACCCCAACAAGCCCAAGCCTCTAACAGGCAAAGTATACCTGCTTAAATTAAATTAAATATTAACATCCCCTGCTTTAGAGTTACACTGTGAATGTAATATGTGCATGGTTAATGAACTGCAATTTATTTACACCTCAAACAAAGAGTATCCTCACTGCCCTAAAGCAGTTAAATTGCCCTCTTCCTAGTGAAATTTATTGCCATTTAAACATGCCAAAAGGCCATTCTGACGGTCATTACAAAAATCTATGATTTCTGCAACTGCTGGTATCCTGTTCTGTGGTCAAATTCAATCTGAGAAGGGTCAACAGAAGTTTTCCACCAAATGCTTCCCTCTTGCCTGTCATCAATTTACTTTTGTCAACAAAAAGGGCATTACTACAGAATGAACTAGAAGATCCTCTTAAGACCTCTGGCAAACAGTGAGAGCTTCTCTGACATATCGCATCTTTTCTGCTTGCAGATATGTGTGAGAGTGTGTGTGTGTGCTAGGACCAAAATACTGAATGCATGAGCAGGAATTTTGTGATTTGTCAAGCTCCTTTTTCTCCAACAAGCATTCACATTTCTAACTACTGTGGATAGTTGCACAGTATTTTCAATTTTTCCCTATGAAAATAGTCTCAAGAATATGTTTTCCACTAGGAAATTATGACTGCATTAGTAAGTCAGATTTTTGGCATGTGGCTCCTCTGCTTTTCTTCTACGCACACAGAGTACACACCAAGTCTTATTTCACCTCACACCACATCCAGATTTTGGTTAGGTATCTAAAAAACCTAGGGAACAGTCTAGTGAAATATAATAATATTACCAGTAAAACCAACACAGTGCCCTTAATTTTTTTTTATCGCATGTGACGGGAAACACAAACTGAAATTAAGTCGATTAGCTCACCACTACTAATCAGCATCCTGATTAATTGAAGGATTACACTGCACCCCATTCTTCTACCATACTATTAAACACTTATTATTATGCCTAATCCTTGTCACAAAGAGCTAGGAGACTGACTTGTTTTATACACATAAGACAGGGAGAAATGAAAGGCAAAGAAGAGAGCCAAGTGTCTAACTTTGAGGTTTGCTTGTAACAGGAATACTGTGTTCCCTTGGTCTGCAAGTGGTTTATGCCAAACCTTGCAGGGAATTGAGCCTGGGAGAGAAAGCAGGGAAAGAACTTGTGTGCTGGCTGGAAGAAAGGAGTCTGAAAGTGTTTCTCAGGGCAAGTAATGGCTGGACACATGATTACTAGAATAAGGAAAAGCACGAGTGGGTAATCAGAGTAAGGAGGAAAGAGCAAAGCCACAAAGGTCCTGATAACAAGGAATATCTAAAGCATTGCCTACAGCACTGGCTTCAAGCAATGCCGTCAACAAGCCATTTTGGGATACACTCCCATTTCTGAGGTTCTTCGTCAGCAGCAGGAGTACTGCTGCATTTTCAGCTGGATCCAGCTCATTTTCACTGTGTTTTCAGTTTGTCACATCTGTTATGCCTGTGGATAAATGGTAACAGTTTATTCATGCCACGTTATCTCTCCTTGGTTCTTTTTCATGCAGACAAGTAGGTATTGATCTGGAGTGAATTTTGGCCTTTTCTTCCCATTTTTGACCACTCTAGGGTGGTCCTAGGAGAAATCCTGCAGGTGTTGATCCTTCTCCAATATGAAATGGAAAGTTGATTTCATTTTCTGTAACACAGCCATATGTTTTGATATGCCACAGTACAGAATCAAAAATCCACTTTTTTTCCCCAGTGACTCAAGGAACTAATTTCACAGGTAGCAAAAAACATGGCTTCTGTTTCTGTCACAGCAAAATATTATTCCTACACTGCATCCTCTGTCTCCCACATAATTTCAGTGGCCAAGGGATAGTGGATTTTACTTGGAAAAGCTATTACTGATGTTGTGGGAGGGCTTTCTGAAAGGCAAGCACTTAGATGCAGGATTCAAGCTGACTAAAAGAGTTGATAAGGGCAAGAGGCAGAGATAGAAACAATAACAAGACAACATTATTTAGTTAAGAACTACCTGAGCTTTGTCCAGTTTTCTTCTTCAGTTTGTTTTCCTGTATGTGAACATACGATGATCAGATCCTCCTCCTCAGGGTGCCAGCTGGATAATGATAAGAATACTGAAAGATTTGGAAAGCTTGTGTGTCCCATAATTTTGTTTTTGTTCAGGAAGCCAGAGTTCTCAGCAGGCACATTAAATTAAAAAAAATAATCCATGTTCTGAGCCAAAAATTCTCTCAAGCACTCCCATTTGAGCTTTGAAGCAAAACCATCTCTCAAAGAGTCTCCAAAATCATCATGTCAAAGTTATACAAATGTTAACAATTTATTCCAAGAAAATGAAATCTGCTGAGGTGAGACTGGGAGGTGTTAAAACTTTAATGAACATAAAAATATATAGCCTTGCCTAAACAGAACTGAATTTTCTTGAGCTGGCTACAGTCAACCTCTTCTGATTTTTAATCACTTGCAAATTTTCATATTTTTTTCCTGTGCTGGAAAGATGATGATAGTTGTTTCCCTATTTGAATCCAACGCAGGTCAGGAGAACAGCCTGTGACAGCTTGCAGCAATTGCTTATTTTTGACTTTTCAGAACAGTTGGCCAACACAGAGGAAAAGAAGGGCAAGTGGGGTGCCCCTCTTTTCAAATGACAACAAATATCCCTTGTGTCTGTTCTCACAGAAACATCCTGCATGAGGGCAGAGGAGAAGGAGAATGTGAGTCAGGCATTCCAGCACAACTCCACTTCACTGTGACTCCTGTTCCTGAGAGCACAGGCTGCCTCTAGTAACTCAGCTGGGGCAGATGCTCCTGGTGAAAGGCAGTGACTTCTTCAGGTGGCGAAATCAGATCTGTCACAGCTCACCTGGCAGAGTCAGGGTGGGTTTGTAGGTTTTTCTGTACAGTTTTGCTATTGAGAATGAGGAATATAACTTGGTTCTGGCAGGAGCTTTTGCTCACCTTGGTCTCTGCTGCAATGGTTTGCATTGCATCTGCATAACAAATTTTGCAAGTTGAATTAATGTGAAAGGCAGAAAATTAAAGATATTATGAGAACTGAAGGCAAGCATAAAGAATTTTGTCTCTGTCAAATAGCAAGACCTCTTGCATGCTCATCTATGCTTCAGACATGAGGCATGAGATGAATTTGGAAAAGGATTTTCGTGACAGGACAAATTCTCAAGCAAGAGCACTTCATCCAAGAAGCAATTTGCCTCACCAGTAATTTTTCAGTATTTCCTTTGTCATTGTTGAAGGTTTTTGTGTCTGAAAGCAAGTTTTGTTTTTCACACTGGCTAGATTTTTTTTGTGGTTTACAACTCAGGTGAGACCCTTATGTGTACACAGGTGGCACCATTCCTAAGCTGTAAAATGAACAGGGACTTCAGAAGCTGATACTGAAACAGAGGCTGCAGGGTCAGAGCAGGATGGAAAATAGATTGTGTGGAAGGGAAAAAGCTTACATAAACATGAATATATATGACAACTGTGAGCACAGTTAAAACCATACAGCTCCGGATGGCCTTATCCAAAACTCATTGAAATCAGTTGAGATCCTCACATACTCAAGGGCTCCAGGTCATGATCTGCATCAGTGAGTCTCATTTTGCAAATTTCATGGTTAAATAGACCTTGCATTATGTTTAATTTTATTTTGCTCCCAAGGAAGGTGGAGTGCAGAACAGTGTCTGCCAAACACAGCCCTCAGGCATTGAAGTTGCAGGACAGATTCCCAGCTGGAAGAACAATCCAGCAGTAGTATTGGGATTTCTTGCATATTGAAAGGAGCCAAAAGAAGGAAGTGAGATATTGTCAGTCACACAGATCATGACAGACTTGCAGTTTTAATCCATTGAGTGTGTTCAGTGCTGCCAGATAACATAGTTCATTGACAATAGTTGTTTGACACAAGCCTTCTTGTTTCTCATAAACAGCAAATATTCATGGCTTGTACATAACAAAAATTTAAAAGACAGAATTTCAGTTTTATTCAATAGGGAAGATGATGTCTATGTTTCTCTAATTAATATCAAGATGCCTGATCTGCAAACCTGAGTCAGATAAACCCATCATATTTTGCAAGAAAATATTTTAAATTATCCACCTATGTTTAAAAATTTAAAAGTATCAAACCAACCTATGCTAGCACATCAACTGGACAACTACTCTTTATGAAAATCCCATGCTTCATGTTTTTTTGTCACTGCTGTCTAGGCCGTGACAAACATTGGGCCTCAGGCAAAAAGGCACAAAGCATTTCATGTCATCAAAACATGAATATGAGCTTTGCTTGGCATTTTTCCAGGAAAGGACCTGGCCTGACAGCTCATGGGCATCCAGAATTATTGCTTGCCTAAATGCTGAATAATATAAGCCCTCACAAATCAAATCTCACTTTCCAAGTACCCTAATAATTCACCATATAGTGGTTGTCTTCCAATGACTGTATGCTAAGCCAGAGAAGCCAGCAGTGCTGCTTGGTGTAAAAAGTTATCTTATACTGATCATACTAAATGTGTATTTCATTTCTTAGGAGGATATCCTGCAGTTGTTAAGTTTGATTCATAGCAGACCTTGCAAACAGACAAGGAGTGGTTTAAATGGGCACTCAGACAGCCAATCTCCAGCTAATTCTGGTTATTGTTTTCCTACCACTGAACCAAGAGCTGAGAACTTTTGTATGCTGCAGCAAGGCATTGTAGCTTGTTACAATGCATTTCTTTGCTGATGTCTTTTGTGGTGCATCGTGTAAGACGGAGATCACATAAACCCAATGGATTACTACCAACTTCTTAAAAAGCCATTCTACTCTTCCATGTCTTCCTCATTTGTGAAGTTAGGTAGGGAAAAGTTTGTTCTGCTTGTGATTAGGCTCCTCTCTGCTTTCAGTATGCACCTGTTGGGAACTGCCTTGCAACAGTTTCACTTACAGATGACATTTCCATCTATTCACAGGCTTATTACTGGCTTTAGTTATGGGTTGCATTACCACAATGCCAATAAAGAACAGAAATGGTGCCCCATATAAATAGGGAGGGTGGAAAAATGCAGGTCTTTTCCTCCCAAATGGAAAGATAGTTTGTGGGTCAAACATGATGGCAGGTTATATTTCATTGTATCTATTTTTTACTGACTCAGAAATCATTCAAGACAGACTTGTAAGGTATAAAGCTTTGACTGCAGAAGCTTTTCTCCCTCCTCTCCCTCAAACTGCTATTTATTTTTTGTTTAGTATTAGTTGGCAAGCTTTTGTTGACATTTACTCCTGCATTCCTCTAGCGCAACTAGAGGAATCATCACTTTAAGTTATGCTTCTGAAGTCAGGTTTTGGGACTGAATTCCTATCCAAGAACTGATATCTAGCAAAGGTGGGATGAACTAGTTTTCTGGAAACACTTATCTCCCTCTGCTCTGACTAGAGGCAGCCTGAATAGCAAGGTAAGAGATACAGAGCAGAGAGGCTTTGAAGATGCTAAAGAGCAGCAAAAGAAATAAAACCAAAACCAACAAACGAACCCTGTCTTTACTTTTCAAGTAAGCTGGTGACAGGATAGTTGAACAGACGGACTGCCTGCTCTGATCAAGTCTGGCAATTCTACAATTTTATCTTCCTGCAGAACAGAAAACAACGCTGAGCTGATACTGGCAGTCAAGACACCTTCCTGAAACAGCCGAAGGAAACTAATCTCCAATTTGACAAACGAGTATATTATTTTTTTAAAAACCTGATCATAGTAATCTTTAAAAAAAAATTAGACTACATGAATCTTTTTCAAGAGGTAATTAAGACAATAATTTAAAATATTTTGCTTTTTTTTTTTGGCTTACAAGCAAACCTTCCCATGCCAGGTGCAACTGCTTTTTGTCTGGCAGTGAGTTGCAACACAAGGAACCTCCTCCCTCTCTGCAAGGAAAGCAAATCTTTTCATGCTGGATAGGATTGTATACTGAACTTCTTTCCCCTTCTGCCTGCCACTGCACTTTACTTGATGTTGATGTCTCCAAAAGGTTATTCCTTTTGCTCCTTTCTGGGCTGAGTGCATCTTGACCCAAGGTGAGAAGATCTACTGCAGGTGATCACAATATCCATTCTCATCAAGGCTTGACCTCTTCAGGGAATTCTAAGCTCTTGTAGGTGAGTTCCTGTAGTCCACCATCTCAATTTCCCTATGCATAGCTCTGAAGAAAAGAAATAAGTACATCAAGTGATATCTGTTGAATTTAAGTGGTGAAGATCCTACTGATAGGACTTGGTGGAAAGCTATAGCTAGTAAAACCTGAAAATGTTTCAAACTAAATTCTGCTGTTCTGAACACAGAGGCCAAAGAAGTTCAATTACACCCCCCGACAAACACCCCTAGGTAATGTTGGATCAGCTCTTAAGAAAAGAAATTTGAAAGAGTTCATTCTTCAGCTCCAAGGTCTTTCATGGGAAGGTGAACAGTAGAGCTCTGAAAAGGAGCAGTGGTGAATGGGGTTGATTCTCTGAGCCAGTGGGGAGGGCTGCACGCTCCTGAAAACCTGGATCTAAACACACGCAATCAGCTGGAGTTTTTTCCTGTGGAACAGAGTGGGACCAGGGCCTATCAGCCAGCTCACTGCTTGCCACTGCACAGTGAAGCTGTTACCCATTTTTTATGTTACCTGGCAATAAATGTAGCTTATCTGAAAATTTGTTTTGAACCACGAGGTATTTTGGCATTACATTTCACTGCTGCCACTGCTCTCCCTCCCACAGAGAGTTCTACCGTGAGCACTCCCTGGTCCATGGAAAGAGAGTCTTGTTATGCGTTGCAGTTCATTAAATGCCCAGAAACACCAAGCATTTGCATATGTAAACAAAATCTGGTTTTCAATATGTGCTTCTATGTACTAATACTAGATAGGCCTTGTACTTGGAAACTAACAAACAAAACCTCCATGTTGTTAACAAGGTACAGATCAAGGTACAGATTTTGAAGAAGAGTATTTTCAGGTGAAAAAAATAATAGAAATAGATACTGAGAGTCACCCTTCAGTTTCTTGTGACTAAGGGACAGGACTTGGCTATGTTGCCCTGGGAAGCAAGCAATGGAAAAATAAAACAGATTAGAATTAGTTGACTAAAGTGGATGTCAGACTGTCTGATAAAGCATCACCCTGCACTACAAAAATGATTGAACACTCATGAAACAACTTGAAAGTGTCCAGTTGCAGCTTTAAGTTTGAAGGAGTCAGCTTGAGTTTGGCATAACACAATTGCCCACATGCTGCAGCAGCTCAGAATTAACTTCTTCAGCAGATTGGACACCTGCCGTGTGGTGGCAACCTCTTCATTTCCTTGTGGGTATCAGCAATCAAATCACTTTAGTTAAATCCAGAATCACAGGCACATGAGAGCCCCAAATCACATGCTGTTCATGCTTCCCTTCTGCTCTAAAACCAGAGGAAGCTGCTTTAGAAGCCTCTGGGGAATGGATTATGGCTGTGGGAGGTGCTGGAGGCATTACTGGGTGTGGGAGGAATGCAAGCCACAGCAGCAGGGAGACCAGGCAGAGCTGCAGCATCCAGCTCTCACTTCACAGGTACCTTCTTGGCAGAAGCAGCAACTTTCAGTACGGCTATGAAGAGACAACTCCTCTCTTGCTGCTGGATTAAACACCAGAGGTCATCTTGTTTCTCCATTGCTGTTCATTCCACCAATTTACCCTATATCCTTATCAATGCTTGATGCCAATACCTCTATTTTAATTAAGAAAACTTTATGAAGCAGACACACTCTATTTAAAGTCCCGAGATATTTACTTCAAAGACAAACTTACAAAACGTAACCACTTTTCAACACAAACCTAGTTCACTGTGGAAGCTTTCCACAAGGTCTCTCACTGAAATTCTTTTCTAACAAAACTGCACAGAACATCACTTGCCAAAAGGCAGAAGAATAATTTTACAGCTCAGGATTTTCCTCCACACCATACTCATGCCAGCCAGCATGAGAGCCTTCCCAAACATACCAATGCCACCTTCACGGTGAGAACAGTGCTCAGGCGAGTAATTAATACTTAATGAAACAAAACATTTCCACTCCTCAAGCGAGTTGAACTTTGTGTGTCCCATCTTCAGGCCTTCTTGTATCACACATTTCCTTCAGTAATTGTTGGGCAAATATTTCTATGCTGATTGACAAGACCGTAACAGTGCTTGCGGTTTATGCACAAATTACGTATTAAAGCTAAAGTTCTGTAAATTATTACCCGCATAATACCAAAATATAGGGTGCTGCCTATATTTTAATTAGGTGCAGCATATCATGAAACTATCCATCAATGCGTTTTTGAACTTTTTATCTGTCTGTCATGACAAGGTCTTGTTTTGTAGGTTAGTTTAGATACATTGTTTGACAAACAATAATTACAATAGTAGATAAGGTATACAACTAATCCACTTAATTTTGTTTCCTTCACATTTCACTCTGCATATATATAGGCAAAAATGTAATCCACTATACACTTTAATAAAGGTCATATATTTATTTTTCCCAATAATGTTAATTTGGCTTTGCAAATGAATCTCTCAACACAGCAACATTATTTCCTATACAAAATTAATCTCCTCTGAGATACCTCTTTTAGAAATCCACTGCTTACTGGAGTCATTGCAGAGAACCCAGAAGCAGTCTGTGTGATGCGAGAAGGTTGAGGTTATCAGCCCCATCCTTATCTGCAGGAGAAAGCAGTGTTACAGTTTCAGATTCTGAGTTTCTGCAAAATTATAAAGTGACTCCTGGCATTTAATACTCCAAGTGGTTGATTCTACCACATTCAGACACTTTTATAAGCCAAAAGTGATGTTCTTGCCCTAAATTTAAACTGGAACTTGATTGCATCAAGTATGATTGCCCTGTTTCCAGTTGTGTTGGATGTGGTTGTCTCCAGGGTGTGGACCTGCTCCTCTTGAACACAAGCAGCAAGTGCATCTGAGCAAGCACATCTGAGATGACAACTTCACTGTATTTTAACAAAATCATCTTGCCTGCAGTGTTGCTGTCCTCAGGGCACTGCTGCAAGTGCATGACAGCGGTGAATGGAATAGTGAAAGTGTCGCCCCAGTCCTCACGTGGCTTCTGGATGAATGCCATTCAAAGGCAGCTGCATGGGAGGATGAAGTGGAAAGAAGATGGGGTGATGGTGGCTACAAATACTGACCTACACCTGCATCCCTCAATTTAAACACTGGCTGTGATCCTCAGAAGTGGGCATAAAACTGCACTTGGATTGCTAATAAATGTAATCCAAAATGCAATTGTCATCTCAGCATTTTGCTATGCAGATAGGGTTGTGCCTCCTGAGCAAAGCAGCGTGCCGCCCTCAAGAGAAAGCCCTGTTTATCACTTGGAGATGCAATAAAAATAACAAATGTCCATAGTAAACCTAATTCACTGTGCTACTTAGTATTTGAAATACATAAATATGTCAAGCAAAAGACCTCTAATAGACCCTTTTATGCTGGTAATAGTGTACATATAATTTTCCTCTCATTAGTGAAAAAACTACCTAGGGAACTATTGGCCCATCCTTCATCCATTTAATCTGCATTAGTTTACTTTTTCCTTGTGTTTAATCTCCTTTCCCTCAAGGTATTTTGAATAAATCAATAGGAATACATGATTGTTTAATGATTTTTAGAAGAGCTCCCTTCGACCACAGCTGCATGATTTAGAATGACTAATTCCACTTTTTACAATTGATCCCACTGCACACGGCCCATCCATTCCTGCCACATCCGGCCAAAGGGACCAGGAGTTGCTCCCCAGTGAGGGGGTTCTTAAAGGGGCCGAGGAAGGTCCCCAACAGCTTGTGGGGAGAAAACAAGTAAGGCAGCAATATACTCAAACTAAATGCTCTTAATTCTTGGCAACAGGTTTCAGCTCCCTAATGTGGCTCAGCACTACAGCCTCATCATGGCTCTCATACACCTGGGCTTTGGGTGCACCATTGTTCCTTTCTCCTCAAAGTGTCCAAGGGCAACAGAGAATTTCACAGTGGGCAAAGAGAAGGCCCAGTCTGGGTGTGACGAGAGGGACTCCTGACAGTGGAGTTTTGTCCTTGAGTCTGAACACACAAGCTTGTTTAACAACAGAGGCGGGACCCTCCTGATTTGACATGCAAAGGTCCACTCACTTCTAGCTTTCATTTCTTTTTAACCTCAAAGTCATTTTGACAGTGTGAATACACCAGTGTAGCAGAAATATCACTAAAAAGGAGTGTTGTACGTCTTTATCCCATTTGCCATGAAAGAGGTGTGGTGTTGTATGTATAAAACTAGGGCTGGGATCAAGAGCATTCATAGCTATTCACATTTCTGCCATTGAGCAGAGGTCTGACAGGGGATGTGCCCTCCTCAGCTCTGTTTGTCATCTCACCAGTTACCTGATCCTTTTTAAAAAGGACATACATTTCCTCAAAAAAATGCCAAACCTATACTGCATTTTAACAGAGCTCTGAACACAGCAGAGCCTTGGTGGCTGTTTTTGCCTCCAGACACTTAACACAAACAGCAATACGTACAGCACAACCTTATTTTATTGTGATCATGAAAGGATAAACCAGTCAGCACGTGCCCAGCCTGGTGTCCTGTGCCCTAACCACATTCTTCACCCAAGAATGGGCCTGATACTCCTTTACTGATGCAGCTTTCAGTGTGCAGCGCTTTCCCAGCCCTGGTACCCTTGTTCAGTGGTGTGGCCAAACCTGCTTCCCAAACCTTCCCAAGCCTTGCGTAGTCCTCCCAGAGGAGGCTGTCTTCTGCCAGCCCACTTTCTGCTGGGTCTTGCTCCACTGCCAGAAATATCTGAGTTTTAGGGAGGTGGTGGGGGTGGTATTTTGAGCTGTCAGCATAGGGCACAAAGGTCTGGGAACTGCAAGAGAATTATCAGCAGTACCCCTAACAAGCTTGACCTTTCAGACAGCTGAATTCACAGGACATAGATGTCTGCAAAACATCTCCTCCCCCGATCCTCTCTCTTTTAAAACATTGGTGGGTTCTGGATTACACCATACATAAAATTCAACAGTCCTCTTAAGACTAAATGCACCTTATTTCAACGGTGAAGCTGCATGATATATGAGCATATTGGCAAACAAGTCAGAAATCTTTGATCAGGACACTGAAAGTGATTGAGACAGGCTGTATGAGAGTCCTTACAAAGTGCCAAGGTACAGAAGACATTACAGTTTACAGTGGGTAATCTATTGCTCTAGGGTTTATAAGCTGACTGCAGTCCAACAAAGACTGTCAAGAAGGCTGGCAGCTGAGAACTAGGCTAGCATTTATTATTTATTCTATTATCATCTTAATCAGGACCCAAAGCTCTTTGCAAGGTGGTAAGGACTTTGGGGAGATAGAGAACTCCCATGCAAAGACCAGAAGGCATTATGCTGTGGACACTGGAAATCCCCAGGGACTCAGAAGTACCTACGTTCTGCACTGAAAAACTTCCACACATCAGAGGAGCATCCTCAATGTACAGGAGGCTGCAGAGAACAGAAGCTACAGTCAGTTGCTGTCACTGCTCACCCTCCTCATCTTGTCTCCATGGGAAAAAGGCAGCTTGGGGTTTTAGGAAGAGAAAGTAGGTGTTTGTGCCCACATGACAAGTTTCATAAGATGCTGAAAATATCCTTGATAGCATGGAGCTCTCTGTATGTGATCTGTTTGATAACTGCTACCAAATGGTTAGAGCATATCAAGAAGAGCATATCAAGAAATCTGGCAATTGACAGACATCTCCAAGCAGTCCACTCTCAAGTGTTCTGGGCCTGTCCCTGGAGTAATGCAGCACCTTTAATGACTGCATAGGAAAAAACTCTGTGGCACTGGAGCAGATGTTGCTCAAGCCACCTACAGACACCCCCTCAGGCGCCTTGACCTGGCATTCAGTCACCTACTCCAGCAGACAGTGATCTCCTGCAACAAGCCAGCTCTGAACTCAGCTGGAGATACAATGCAACAGGAACAACAAGGAGACTCGGTGTTTCTGCTCCAGATTCCCTACCCATATGTCAAACCTTCTGCCATAAGTCACAACACTGCCAGTAGTTCTTCCTGCCACCCAAGGTGTCAGGCCGAGGTTTCTCATTTACCCCAACACAGAGCAGTGATGCTCTAACTGAAAGTCAGCTTGAACCTGGCACCAAAATGAATTCCAGCCAGGCCTTGTAGCTACAGGCTCCTACTGGTTTTAAATGGCCTCAAAAGTCCATCAAGGGAAAATGTCAGCAACATGCATTCTAAAACTTCATCTGATTAAATGTAATGTAAAATAAGCACCATGTAAATGATTTCCCTGCTTCCTTGCTATTTTCCACTACTGCACCATGAAACCATTTCTACTTTGGCTGTTTCTGTATTAAGATATGAGTGGTTTAGAAGCTGTCTAATTTTATTTGCATTTTTAAAAAATTAGCATAGAAGACATGCCAGTGTTTGAGTCTGAGGTCCAGCTCCCTTACTAAACATAAAAGCATCTAACTGGAGCAAGGAACACCCTTCTCCTGAACAGCAGGTCCTTCCAAACAGCCCAATACATGCACAAAACCCACCTGGCCACCATCAGCTGTGAAGTCTGAGCTCAGAAGCCAGCCTTGTGGCCCCAGAACTGAAAGCTCCGTTCAGGCCCTTGAAAAATCCCATCCTGACTGGAGTGCTCCAAAGGATGCTGGCGAGCTCTTCTCCTCCAATCCAAGCATTTAAGTCAAACCTAGCAAGTTAATCTGTATGACTTTTAATGAAGTACACTTATACCCCTGAGTTACTAACATGTCAGAGGAGCCTTCAATTTGTCTCCAGGACTGCAAATCCTGAGACTGTGTATGCTTTTGCTTACACTGCCAGCTCTCTGGAGCAATGCTGGTTCTGGCTCTGTGTGTGGGCAGCAGCGAGCATGGCATTGATGCCACGAGGATGCAATTAATAACCATACAGAGTATGCCTGCATTCCCTCATTAGGAGCTAAATATGTTTGTGCTTGGATTGAAGTGACTGATGGAGCATTTGGGTCTTGCACCTCGTGGCAAGCTTTAAGGAGCAAGTAAACTACCATTTCTCTGCTCACATACTCTATCACTGGTCGCTTTCTCTATTCAAACCCTCAGATAATGCCATCTTTAAGGGCTCAAATATCAGTCTTACAGGTCTGGAATTGTTACAAGAGTGCCAGGAAACAGAGGAAGAAAAGCTGGCACATGTTATTTGCATTTGTGAGCCATGAAGCCAACTAGCCTACAGGCCTTGGGGAGATTTGGTTTTAGCTGAAGTTGAGAGAGATCAGGCCATATCAGGTTCAGAGACATCAGTGTAATAAGTCGTGAGTCACATCAGCACACTATGGGTTTTCTCCTTCATCTTCCTCTCTGCAGAATCCTAAAAAGGAAAAGTTAGTATAGATCTATCTCTATGGGCATTTCCTTAGTCACCATGAAGTGAAAATTCATCCTTTTCCATGGCTCATAAGTCTTCAATAAATAATTTCTAGACTTACATGAATAAACAATTGTTTCATAGTTGTTTTCAACTCAAAGGACAGAGGTTGTGTCATGCCACCCTTCCCCCCAGGAACCATAGATAAACTTCTGTTCTTAGCAGTGACACAAAAGCAACTCTTCTGACCTTACAGCAGTACAAATGTAGTAACTAACAACCATGAGATCAAATACCATGAGATCCCCTCCACCTGTTGCAAAGAACAGGGAGGAAACCAATGTAACACTGCATTACACCAAAATAAGGCGCTGTGCTCCTGGGGCCTGTCTTGCCTCTACTAGAAACCAGTAATCCCATTAATTGTGTATAAAAAGTCTGGTAGCAATTCTACAAATGAGTAAACACAGAGATAAAAATGTAATCGTACTAGTGCAGCAAATTGGATTCAGGTCCTCATTGAACAATCCTGTTTCATTTCAGCAATTTTATTATCACGGTAACTGGAACAAATTACTTTGTTAAACAGAAGGGGCTTTTGTAAAAGAATTTCTTCTTGTGGGCAATATCATGGAGCTCTGTAACACAAAACTAGCAATTACACTTGTCAGGGGATTTCTTTAAGCAATTCAGCTAATGGCTTGTGACAGGTAAGACTTGAAATGTTCATTCAGGCCTTCCCTCTGCTATAAAGATATATTTTGTCAGCACAAAAAAACCACTTCTATTGAAATGAATGCTTTGGGCAGGTGTTTGAAATCTTGGGAAAGGCAAGAAGGCTCATGGTAGGCTGATGTGCAGGACAAGGGCAGAATAAAGTCTGCTGACAGCTACACAATGGCCAACACAAACAAATACTTGGAGAAGTCAAGACTAACCCCACTGCTGGGTGAAGTAGAATAGAAAAGATTGCTTCCCTGCAGCATCAGTCTAAGTAGAAAGCCAAGAAGATCTCCAGCTCTAGATCGAAGATGGAAGTACCACGAATTTAAAAGATATTTCCATTGAAGACAAATCATCAGGCTCATTGCATACTGTCCTAGTTTGAAGACAGGTGTCTGCTAAGGAAGGCAGGAGCCTCCCTTGGAATAGGAAATGTAATCCCCTTCCCTCCGAATTAGTATAATTTTGAAATTAAAGGGGCTCTCAGGCAATGTTGTGGGAAAAGGAATAACAGTTCTTTACTAATATATATATATATATATCAAGACAGACAAACAACAACAATGGCAACCACAACAAACAAGAACAGAGCAAACCCCCAGTCCAGTCTCTTCTCGCTCCCTGTTAGCAATTGGGCAGGACGGGTGCGATGGCTCCTCCTCGGCTGCAAGGGGCGCTGTAGCGCAGGTCTCGGCTGTCTCTCCCTGGCAGTGATGGCAGGCGTGGCCCCAGGAGGGATGGAGCCTGGACTTCTTGTAGGCAAAAAACACCGAAGCTGCAGCAGGAGTCCGGCAGAGCTGGGCAGGGCAGGGCAGGGCAGCCCGACTCCCAAGCCACGGCTGGCAGGGGCTGGCTCCGGGAGAGGCAGGCAGGCAGCAGGAGCCAGGAAAACTCCACAGTGGTGACAAGCAATGGCAGCTTCCCTCTCTTCTGAATGCCGAGAGGCAAAGAGGGCGAGCTACTGCTCCCCTTCCTTTTTCCCAGCCCAGCTGTCCCGAGATCTCCGCCTCCTTCAAGAGGGAATGTCCAAATAAGGGAATAGCTACTTACAAGCTTTTTTTACTCAACTGGTCTTTCTATTGTTTCTCCTAAGCACCCAGTCGTTATGGTGTCTTAGCAACGGATGGGCAAAAATTCCCTAAGATAAGAGAAACAAAAAGAAGGATTCCAAACCTCAACACATACATAACTGGATGACCTCTAAAAGACAGTGTGGTTTTGGTTTGTTGTTTTTTTTTTTTTTTTTTTTTTTAATACAGTTCTCTAGGCTATACTTATGCATAAACAGTGTAGTTGGAAAACTGCTGTCCTGACAAAGCAGATTGTGACAAAGCACTGCAGGATCCATGGAAGACAAGTATCCTATAAACAAAAATATCAAAAAGCTGTTTAAACCAGTACTAAAAGCTTAAAAGGAGTGTCAGAGCCAAGTGCCCAAACAACACCAAAATTCGTAAGTCCACCCTTACCAATACTATCAGGAAGCTGCTACTTTTGAGAAATTACGGCCAGGGTGTACCAACTGTATGATGGCTTTGATGGTGTCAGCCAATAATGATGCTGGTTGAGACATTAGACATATTTTCCCTCTATTCTCCTTCTCTCTGGTTCTCTTTCATGCTTCTGGAAAACAGTCAGCCATAATTTGATTCTATCACTATGCAGAATGGGTAAAGAACAGAAAATCACAGAAAGCCAGCATAAATATATCACCAGAAATAAGAAAACCATACCTAGTCTTGGGCACCTCTTCTACCTCAGGAGTAACCCAAGAACACAGGGGAACCAGATGGCTGTTGGACAAGATGGTGTGACTGTTTCAGACACTTCACCTTTGTTGTGCTCCACTTGGAGTTTCTCTCTTGTCTATGTCATGAAGTCAAAAGTCTGGGAGAGTTAATATAAATCCTTACATTCTCATTCTCCGTGTACATAGCTATTTAGAATAAATAGATGGGACTCCTGAGAACTGATGTGGAGCTCAACTCGGAGATCTGTGAACAGCTCCATTCAACCCTGGTATACTCCATCTATTCTTAAGCCCTCTAATTCCAAAGGCAAACTTTTTTTTAAGGTCACCTCATCCCCCACCTCACTCTCACACAGACACACAGTTCTTCAAAAAGGGAGGCCTGCACTGGCCCTGTTTACTTAGAGCACAAACATATTCAAGGCAGCGATGTCAGATTAAAGGAAGAAAGGGGAGAGAAATCAAAGCCTCTAAACTGCACATAAAAGGCAATCGCTGGCAACCAATCTGTTGTACTTCCAACTCTTTGCACTTTATGAATAAAGGTCAAGCTGGTATTGGCACCCAAATGTTAATGTTCTTATAAGGGTTTAAGCTGCTTTAACAGCTGAATAAGTGAGAGTGATCCACAGGGCCACACCTAATCATGCCACTATAGCAGGGAAAACCTCTGCTTCCCAGGGGGCTGTCCACAGGGGTGCAGGGAGACCTACAGGAGTAAACAATTTACCCATTGCCTGAAGAAGATCTAGCCCCTTCCCTGTTATTTTTCCGTCTGCTCTGCCTGCTGGTTGCTCTTTTTTTTTAATCTATTTTGTGCTTGTTGGTCTACTTTCTGTCTCTGTAGCTGCAGCTTTCAGGATTTGAACTGGCATATAGAACAAGCACCTTCAGATACTTCCTCTGACTTGTAAGGAGTCCATCTTCCTGTCTGGTTGTTTTAAAAATGACACACCTCTTTTAAAACACTTTTTTTCCCTTTTAAAGTTAACAAGGCACGATTGCCATTCCCCCCTTCCACAGCAAAAATTTTGGGGTAACTGGCAGCCAGACCTGACTACCAGCTTTCTTTCAAAGTTGATGTTGCTATGCTCTCTCTGTTTAAAAGATGACACAGCTCTCACTAAGCTCTCAGCTTTTGCAGGTTTGCTCTGAGAGTACCGGAAGTACTCATCTCCTAAATGCAGCATTAAATTCTCTCACCTAGCTCTCCAGGTGGCAGCAGGGACCTAGCAACTTCATGTCCACATTTCCAAATGAGCAGCACACTGGAAAAGCTTCAGAGTGACTCAACACCAGCCCACTGTACCAGACAGAGGCCTCACCCGTCAAAGGAAAAAAGGTTTTACTGAAGAAAGAAAAAGTCAATATTCGGGATATGTTTTCATAAAGTCAGGACAAGTGCACTCCTAAATTAATTCATGTCTGGCATTTACAAACAGTAACTTGATCTTTCAGCTGGTGCCCTTGCCAAGTCAAGCAGTTTTTAAAAATTTAATTTTTGTAAAGGTGAATTTAGTGCTAATGAAATTGAAAGACCAGTAGCAATAGCTTGTGTAAGGCACTGGCCTGCCAAGCTCTGCAGGAGCTTCTCATCTGCTGCATCTCCATCCTAAGCTCTGTGGAATCGGTTGCTCAAGTCCCAGGCCTCACACCTCCTCTGGGTCAGACGGCTGGCTGGGGTTGCATTTGGAATGCACAGCAAGATAAACCCAGTCATTTCACAGGCTGCTTCAGGGAAACTGCCCAGCACTGAGCAAAGTTGTGTATTACACTGGCTGGAGTAGAGGAGGAGTTACCAAATGTGTTATACTTTTGTGCCTGGCGCTTGCTGTTTGACACCCAGAGCTTGTGGCATCTGGTACTGCATTACTGCAATGCTGTTCAAACAGGGATGGATATGAGTCCCTCAGCAACAGCTCGGTTAACATCCCAAACCTAACTTTTGAACTGCTGAGGTTCAACGGGGATGCTTTCCTGTGGCTAAGGAGTACCTAAAGTCACAAGGGAAGCCACCCCATTTAGGGTGCTGCTCTACACCTCCTCCTGTGCAAGGCTTACCCTACCCAGGAACAGCCCAACCCTATGGATCCCAAACAGCTCTTTCCTAGTAAGCAGAGTCTCTCCCTCTGGCAAACGCACACCCTCATAGAATGTGAATTCTTTTCTGTCAGGAGAGGATTAGGGAATATTATTGGAGCCCAGTTAACTGGCCAGGCTCACAGTGAAAGCTCAGCTTTATGGGTGAGGAAGGACCTCCCTCAAATGGGGCTGCTCCGTGCAGGCAGCACTCAGAGTCACCCTATGCACCACTGCACAGCTTTGCATCATTTGATTTGTTTCTGAGGCATTAGCTTTCCATAAAAGCTGATGTTCCTGGGTTTTGGTTTGGGTGTTTTTTTTTTTTTTAAATTATTTGTACATTTATAGTAAAGAAATCCTCGGTCAGAAGCACCCTCCTCTTACCTCCTCGTCGTGCAAACTCAGCCAAGTCTCAGCACCACTTGTGTGTCGAACTTGTTTTCCACCTCATTAACTACAATTGCCTATCCAGTGAGGGGATTAAAAAACAAGCTCCAACTCCTGGCTCCGGCAGAGACACAAAAAGGAGCGCTGTTTGCAGATTCCAGCTGCTTTTTCCTTCCCGACCTTGCAGGGGTAAAGAGCGCAATTAAAGGAGTACGAGAAGGGGAGTGCAGTGGCCATTTGGAGCCCCGAGAGAGTGAGAGGAGGGGCACTTGGCTCCGTTCAGCAGGGTCCAGAGAAAGCCCCCATCACACCACCCCCAGTGTTTAAGGACCTGTTTTATCCCCCCACCTCATCCCCAACGCTTTCCAAGCTGTGCCGAGGGACCCTCCCCGGAGGTCCCCAACTCCCCCTGCCCTGCCCCTCGGGAGAGACCCCGCCTGGGGCTGCCGCAGGGAGAGTTCCCAAACGAGCTCCAGGGCCAACATTTCCATTTTAAAGCCCCAAGCTGGTTAAGCACCCACCACCACCCCCTCCTAGCCCCCTCCTCCTCCTCCACCTCCCCACTCTGACGTTAAGAAATGCAAATGTGGCCAATCCTATTTTATGTTAAAAAGCAAAAAAAACCATTTCAATGTATTCTTGTCTTGTATGACTGACTAAGAGCCTCTAAATCCCCACCATTTACCAAATTAAACTAATTGAAAGAGCTTCCAAAAGCCACATCTGTAGGCCAACGTCTGTCCCTGCCTTTCGCTTTAGGCTGGGGGAAACTGTTCTCCATCCCATTGATCCCTGAATAGTCACGCCTGTCAGGAAGCCACATCAACCATTATCATTCTAATTTTACTGCCTTTCTTGGTCTCTAATCTAATTTGCAATGATGTTTAAGCATTTCGCAAGGCCAGAGCATTTTCTTCAGAATTTCAACAAGAGCATTAAACCCTCAATTTACATTAATGAAGTGCACATTTAATTAGGGGAGAGGGTAAATGGATGGCTCTTCAAGAGCAGTTTGTGTGATATGATAGGCACTTGAAAAACGAAGACGTACCTGATAAAAGACTCTCGTGCAGCCTTCCTGCTTAATTTCATTTCTCAGCCTCTATCCTCACCCCGGCCTGTCTCCCCTCGTGCCTCAAACGCCAGAGAACAGGGGCAAGGAGAGAGGGCAGCATCTCCTGGCCCAGAAGGTTGCCTGGTGTGCATCTCCCACAGACTGGAAACTCTGCTCACAGGGGTCAAATATGTTTCAGGCCCCATCCTGCACAAACTTTCATGGAATCCATATCCAGCCAACCCTGTACTTTCATATGTTCAAAGCCACACACTTGCACCCTCGAACCGGCTGGAACGAACCCTCTCTACCTAAGGTTTTCCCTCCTCGAAGTCATCCAAACACAGGCACAGACACAGAGCTCAGTTTCTGGGGGAAGAGACGGCTGCTCACTGAAGGTTTCCTGTAATTTAACACAACCAGAGTCTTGACTGGAACTCCATGTGTACCAAAGCACTGCTCATCCAGGCACCATTCAGAAAAGAGATCAGAGAACTGTTTCCAGTGTTTAAACATCAATTCAATGGATGTATGTCTGCAATTTTCTGCTGCCACACTCATGTCCTGCTGTAGCTTTGAGTGGCAGAGAACTCAAACCTCCTTTAGAGCTTTCTCCTTTGAAACTAAGGTAGGAATGAAAAAATGAAGAAACAAAGCACCAGTCAGCACCTCAGCTGGCTCCATCTCTCTCAGCATTGCTGGTTGTCGCCCCCACCCATGCTGTCAGTGTTAGTTCAGGCACAGGACTAGCAATGCAGAAACAGCCACCAAAAAATTGGGATTTGGGAGCAGTCTCTATGCTGGGCTGCAGGTCAGCAGGAATTAAATACCTAAATAGCACCTTAACAGAACGTATGAAACAATTTTATGTTAATAAGTTTCATAGAGAAGGCTTATATGAAGTTTTCTTCAAATTGAGTGCAGATCTTTGAAAGCCTTATCAAGTCTGCAGAAGAGAAAGGCAGCAAAGAGGTTGTATTTACAACTGAAAAGGACAACCCAAAATCTGTTATAGCAGATAAGACAGAATGTATCACAAAATAATGCCTGCTCCTTGGATGGAAATGTTGTCAAAGAACCAGCAGAAAGGAAAACGTAGGAGAGCACACACAGACAGATATATCACTGTACAAGTGGAGGAATCTGAGAAGTAAAATAAGGGAAGTGATTTGGAAATAAGTAAGTAGCTGACAGAGCGAGAGCAGAGTGATTTCTAGCAGCAACGCAGCAGGAGAAAAGCCTGAAGGAGGCAAGGATGAGGGCGAGGGTGAAGAGGTTAAGCAGCAGAGAATGAAGACATGAGAGAAATGCGAGAGCAATGCCTCACAATTACACAAAGATTGTTATGTCAGCTGAGATTCTTTGGGGAGCTACATTTTAGCAGCAATAGCAACAGGAACAAATACATTAATGTTACAGACTCCTGCCAAAAACTTTCCCATCAAATGATACACCCTCTCCCTGATGATTTTCTCTCGGGCATACGGTCTGAGATAAAAAGCTGCAATGCTGTGTTGTTTCACTATGGACTATCCCCTCGACTGAAGACTGAATCAATGCAGGAGCTGCTATGAAACACAGGGACAGCAGGACCAGGTGGAGGGGGCATCTCTGCAGCACCCCAGAGTCCCTGGAGGGGACCCTGATCAACCCAGGTCCCATCTGTCAGGGTACAGATCACAAATCTATGGCCTCTTTCACCTCCCTTCTCCCCGAACTCCTGTTCAGCAGCAGCTCTGGCTGCCAGCCACAAATGTCATGAAGAGGGACACACCAGCCCAGGCAGAGGTCTGTCTGACCTTCCCTGATGCATGCCCAAGTCAGTTTTGCTGTCCCAAATTTCATTTGCAGGCCAGAGTAGCACTTTTGTGGAAGAGGCTGCACAGCGAAGGGTAGGAGGAATTTCTAGAAGATGAGGCAAAACTCAGCACTGCTGTAAGCCTGCACCAAGGGAGTGTGGGAACATGCCAGCACCTGTATTACACTGGCTGGGAATATGTTAAATTTCCAGACTTGCATGACACAGGTAGTCCACCACTATGGACAAGACCTTGTGTTTGAACACTTCCACAGCAGAACAGGATTTGGTTGGTGCTCTTCTGGTGTTGTGTTTGTAAGTCAGAGTGGAGGAATTGGTTCTTGTTTCTAGGAGTTTATAACACAGTTCTAGAGCGAGGGTCAATTGAGCACTTTCCTGGTTTGTTGACATTGGCATTGTTTCTGCTGCGTTACTAATTCAAAGGGTTCACACCAGGTAATAAGATAAAGCAAAAGTACTTGGCTAAATTCTGATTCACCTACTTGCTAGGCTGTTATAAAAACTGGGGGATATGTGAAGTGGAGGCAGTGGATGTGGATAAGCTGAATAAATCTCCGATCTGGTACTGCGCTTACCTTCTCTCTTAGGGTGGTTCTGTTTTGTTGTCCCCAGCCATCAACCCTCTGTGGGTACTGGAAGAGAATATCTAGATTTGGAGTGTCTTGCTTAACAGCACTACAAATGAACCCTCCTCAGTCACCCCATAAAAATGCCCCTGTCTGGCCCCTGGAAGAGCCAGAGCTGTGAGCAGCAGAAGCAGATGTCCTCACCACGGTCCCTCATTTCTCACAGCTGGTATGAAAAGCAGGGCTAAACCTCACTGCCAGTGAATGTCACTGCTATTCCACGACCCAGAGGCAGACTGCTGTTTGGATGGTGTGGGTGAGTGTTTGGAGTCTGCCAGCACAGACCTGGGTGGCATCAATTGCCCCTGCTGGCACCATGCTGGCAACTTGAGCAGCCCTGGAAGAGCCATGAGGAACAGCCAGTACCCAGGCCTGCCAAGGCATTTGTTGCCTGTGTTCTTATTGCTTGCCATTGGAAATTTGCCTCATCGGGGACCCTGTGGGGGATTTTTGGCGCGAGAGTTGGCAGAATTTTTGCTTTACAAAGGACCATGCTATTGAGCCATGCTGCCATCCATCTGTGCATACAGCGTGCTGCCTGTGGGTGAGGATGGAGATTTCTCAGTGCTGGAAAGCAAAGATACCAGAGCGGCTTACTTTTTTCCCCTTGCTTTGATTTCATGGCACAGGGATTACTTTTTTCTCCTTCTTCCAAAACGGTTAACATAAGTTTCAACAGTGTAAAAAGCAGGGAGATTTTTTCCCCTCTCTTTTTTCCCCAAACAGTTTAGAGATTTTTTTTTTTTCAGTTCACAGCAGAGGAATTTGGCCAAATTTCCTTGTAAATAAAATGCTGGATTGAAAGCATGTTTGTGTCTCTACTCACAAGTAGCACATGAGAAGCAGGATCACAGGGCTGATGTAATATGGAATCCCATTTCTAAACAGAAGAGTAGCAATCCAGCAGAGTTGTTGAAGCCCAGATAAAAACAAACCATTAAGGTGGAATCAAGAAAGTTAACACAGAGCAAGAATACAAAAGCAATATTGAAAGTAATGAATTGCTTGTAAAAAGTCAAAATCTGGGAAACCGTTCACTGTTTAAACATCAGTGTGTCTTTTAATCACTTGTTCAAGTAACACGTTAACAAACTGAAGCTGTCCTTTTTTGATGGCCATATGAATTAGATCCCATCGTAGATGGCAGCTGTGCTAATTCATCCATGCCATCAGCCTGTCTGCTGAGATGATAGTAAGCTTCCTTCAAAACTCCTACAGCTGTACTGGTTTTACATAGGAACTTCAACAGAAGTCTCCAAAAAGGGAGAAAAAGACTACCAGAGTTTTATAGCCTTAGAAAAACCTGGCAGAAATCTCCATCAAATAACTTCAAACACATAATAGTTCATGGTGCTATTTTTCACAGTATATTTATGAAGCATCTGGATATCACACTAACAGAATAGTGCCCTTCCAGCATATCCAGCATAACAGTGCCCTTCCAGGAAGCTTCCTGAAGGCATAAGACTCTGTTTTGGTTTTAACTCTTCTGTCTCAAAACCAGTATCCATTTTATATCAGTTTAACCTTATTTTTTGAACCAAAATATGCTTATTTACTAGAGGACAATGAAAAAGATATTTCAGATGACTTATTTTCCTTCTGGCAAACTTCTGGAAGGACTAAGCAAGTTATTCAAAATCATCAATTAAAAACTTTACTTGAAAAATATTTTGCTTTTAAAAAAGCCCACTTCCTGTTGTCTGTAGGACTGCAGAAGATGCTGACCTCTGCTAGTGCTGTTGTAAACTTCACAGATTTGAAATCTCTTCTAAAAATGTATCTTGTGACATAAATTTAACAAAATACTCACAACAAATACTCAACCCCAAAATACAATGATTTCAGTAACCTGACAGATCTGTGTCAGTGGCCTCCAGAACTGGCTGTGTTTCTGTAGATTACTGTAAGGCTCCTCACTCTGTGCATGGTGCCAAAAACAAAGTGATCAATAAAATTGAACACTTGTAGACTTTATAACATTGGGAATAATTCAAGCATTTCCCAATCAGGGGATAGGTAGAAAGTACACTGATAACATTTACCACATTTTACTGACACCCAGACCAGCTCTGTAAGTAATTCTAGCTTGGAGACTGGAAGGAAAACAGGAACAAAGGTCAGAGATTGGCATAGACTAAATAACCCATCTTTTCAGCATCTTAACACTGTATACTTGGGGGTGATGATCAATAACTGAATTCTTAGGCTCTCAGTTACCTCTGGATGATCCCTCTCTTTTCCCCACTGAACTTATGGACCACATAGGCTTCTGAGTTGCAGCTGAATTGGTTATTTAGAAAGAATGGAGAAAGAGCTCACTTGGAGGGCAGGTCAGCACTGTGCTGCCACAAGTAGCCTAGGCAGGGACTGTTACTCTGTCTGGGTGTGCCATGACAGGCACTTTGCACTTGTTCTGTAGTCACTTGTGACACCTCCACATCGGGCAGGAGATCTGGATCACAAAGAGGCACTTGGATCTCCAGCCCACCTTCTCCCTGGTTCCATGGTGGGTCATGTTGTTGGACAAATTTCACTGATTAAGAATAATAGTGTTGTCATACAGCCCTTTCCACTTCTACAAAACATGCCAGGTCAGTCACCTTTCAATGTCATCCAGCATGCAAAAATGTAAACAACAAAAGGGAATGTTGCAGTGTGCAGGCCACCGGGAAGACCTTGGTGGCGTGGCCACTCACAGCTCTGCATTCCACTTGTCCCTCCCCTGTTCACCCAGGACTGGCCAGATGTCACGGGCCCGTCATCTGCCTATTGGCTTGTCTCTCGCCTTGCCCTCCACCGACAGAGGGCATAAAAGAGCTAGGCGAGAGATGGGCTGGGACAGTTAGCCACGTTCTCCACGACACGTTTTGTTCTCCCGTTTTCCCTCCGTGAGGGAGAATAAAGGAACGCTAATATAAACGCAACTGGTACGTCTGTCTTTCACCAGTGAGCAGCTGCCGCTGCCCGGCCCAGGATCAGAGCTCCTGGAGTAAGGAGCTACTGAGGGCCGCATTCGGTGGCACGAAGGCGCCAATAGACCAGCAAAGAAAGATACAAGGGAAGGCACAGCAGTTTCAGTCTGGAGGCTTTCCAGGGTCTGCAACCTGCATTGAAGCAAGGTTGGCTGTCCTGGATATTGTCCCAAGGCAACAGCACAAGAGAAAGCAAGTACTAGTGAGACTAGAACCACCTCATCCACTGAAAACCTCAGCCTGGTTTATGACAAGAGGTGTGAATGTTCGCTAGGCTTCCCACTGCTTTTTTGCCATGCATTTGTCCAGCATTTGGAGGAGTTAACTCTAATAGGAATCTGTGCTGTGTAACAGGGTGTCAGTGAATACAGGGTCGTGCAGTCCTAGATGAGCCCCCATGTGATACCGCCTGTCACGGGGTTGCCTGTGGAAGTGAGACACGTATAATCACCAGAGGGGAATTCTACGCATTTAGTCATAAATAATTAAGACTAAGCTGCCTTCTTCAGCCCACTGAAAGAAGATGTCATTTTGCTTAGGTTTGGGAAGTTTTCATTTCCCTTTGGAGCGGCTTCAAAAAGCCTTATAAATACACTGCAATGAAACAATCACCTGAGGACAGCTCTAGCAAACAAACTGATTCCTACACCTGAGTCTCCCAGGCAGAGACTGTAATTATGACAATAATCCATGTGACAAAAAATTATATAGTAACAAATAGTAATTGCTTGCTGGGAAGGATGTGGATTGGGAGACAAAGGGAGGGGTTGAATGAGTTGAATCCTTTAACTGTTCAGAGAGAGCAGTGGGAGGATAACAGCAGAAACAGAAACACAGAATTGAGTTCTGCAGGGAGGCTGTAACGGGTTTGTTACCAGAAATGCACTCCCACTCATCACACTGCTGAAACCACACAAAACCTGGTGCACCTGCATTTTCCACTGCACAATTGTCACTTGTAGTCACAGCCTCCTGACATGCTATTCCTAATTCTAGGAATGTCAGAAAAACATTTCTGAGTGTATGCTGGCATTTCTGAGCACGCATCTGTTGCACACTCTTCTAATACTGAAACTCCTGTTACGTAACACAGATATTTGTGAATATTTTTCCATAGCACGACTGGAAAATGTAACCTTTTCAGATATACACATTTCACCATGCTGCAGCCAGCTGTGAAATTCTAGCAATTCCAGGATATTACCACTCAAATTGAAAACTGAATATTTGTGTAGATAGCTGCTTTCCTTTCCCTTCTTTTGCATTCTTATATGCATATGCTCAGCTCTCAACAAATGTACTTATCTTTTTTTTTCCTTTTTCCAACCTTCTCTTCCCAGACAATTCTAGATCATGGCTTGCACAGCTCTACATGCGCTCAAGGCTGTAAAACATTCACCACACCTTCAGGTGCTTGTAAACCTTACGGTGAAAGGCAACACTAAATATTTTATTGAAGACAGCATATTTGATTTTTGCCAAAGTGCAGAACTTTACTGCTGCACAAGTGTTTGCTCTCACTAACAAATAAAAGACAGATGTGCCCCATGAACCCGTGGCTTTATCGAAAGTCCACTAGTGTCACTCTGAAGAGCAAAGAAGAGTGGAAGAAATGTTGATGTTTATGTGAATGTCTGAGAGGAAGAAAAGATGTCTGATTTGCCTGCAGAGCTGGCAAATCCTTGAGCTTCACCTGATCATTTCTGCCTATCTTCTTCTGCTTCTGCATTTTGTTTCCCTTGCCCCTTTTTATTTTTTATGTTTCTCTCTGCTTTGTATTTCAAGTCTTGTTTTGGTTGGGTGCTATGTGTGAAGGAGAGGCAGGCTAGTAACAGGACTATGTGTTTGTCAATCACAAACTCTTTCACTGAGCAAAGCAACTGAAATATTAGAAGCAAATTAATGATAACATTCACTGTTAGATGTCAAAACTAGGGCCATAATTATTATCTCGTTTACTGAAAACCTGAAAAGTAGGAAAGGACAGAGCAATTTGACCTACACTTATTGCAAGGGATCAAGTAGCAGAAATTTGAGTGCAGTACTCAATGAATTGGTGATTTTAGCTACACTGCAGCGCACCCCTGACCCAGGCTTCCTATTTAACATTTAGATTCTGCTTAAAATGTTTCCCAGAGGTAGGAGTTTTAATGTAGTCATGTCCTTTCAGGAGTTAAGAATACACTACCACCATGGGAATTTTTCCTTACTGTGGCAGTGGATGAAATTCAGCCTTGAGCTGCATCTATCAGATACACTCCGTCTTACTCATTCCTGCTTCCTCCTACTTACTCCACACATTGCCATGCATTTGGTCTATTAGGAGTTCCTCCTTGACACTTCCACCTCTACTGCCTGTAAATTTACAGTAAGTACAAATCTTTGTAGTCTGAATATTCTCCTGTCTGTATTTCATGTTGTCTTTGGTCTCTGCTAGCACAGCTCCTTTCTAAGGGTTCATTTTCTCACAGTGAAGCTGAATCTCATTCTGTAGTGTACAAACTGCAAATACTTAAAGCATGAGGATGAAAAGTACTTCTGTGTATTTTGAGGCTAAACTGCTGAGTGCTGCACAGTCTTTAAATATCACAGTGGCAGTGGAGAGTGCTGAAAACAGAGAATACAGTCTGAAACGTGGAATATTTACTCTTGAGGAAAGATCTCAGGTATTAGCCAATTAGGAGAAACCTTTCTCTCTTTCCAATTTCATTGTTTCTTTCATTTAAAGTTGTTTAACACTGAGTTGTCATTTCTGTATGATACTGCAATGCAAAAGGTAAAAAAAAAGAAGAGATGGGTCTAAGCTGAGTTTTCAGGCTTCTTCAGTCTTTACCCTTTTGGAAGATTTGTCTTGGTAGGGGAATGAGCTGCCTCCTGGAACATGTGCTTGTTATCACTTACTAAACTTTTGAGAGCTGTCACTCCATACGCAGGGAGTGCCAGGTAGCCTCACTACATCTGGCCAAGGCAGGTGGGGTCTTAGCAGAGCAATGATCCAGATCAAACTCTTCCTGCAGCTTTTGTCAGAGAACAACTGCAATGATCATCACTCAAACAAAATAAAACCTATTTTAACACGTACAAGGTATTACTTTTAGTCAGACACTTCCTTAACAACTAGGGAAGTAATTCTTCTATTCTTTTCTCAAAATCTATACCCCCTCATACCATACACGGAACCTGGTTAATTTGTTTCCTTTTGTCCTCACAGCCTTGGTCCCACAAGGAAAAAATTATTCTATAGTCTGATCAAGGAGGGCGCTCTAGTGAATATCAAGCTTGTGTGCTTTGCTCTGAAATAATGAATTAGGAGATGTTTTTTAAAATATTCACTGATGAGTACCATAGTCTGAGAGCCAGGGGAGAAAGAGTTTAAAGGGTGTTGTCATTTGATGGCCTAAAAATAAATTGTAATGCAGAAATCATTTGCTATGAGGTTATTTGAAGTTTCCTGAGTGTTCACTGCTGAATTAGAAAATTTATTTGCATTTCATTTACAGAAAATAAGCCTGACAGAGTTGTGGAGACTCTGTTACAAGAAGCCCCAAACTCATTAAAAACACTCTCCAAACCAAATCCTTTCTCTCCCTATTTGGAAAACACTACTTGTTTCTAGGCTTCTAATCTTTTTGGTTCTGTTTAAATACCTAGGAGATCACAGCAGAGATCACAGACTTGGATTTCAACTCTTGGATGCATCTGGGGAAGAGAGGAGAAAAAAGGCAGTGAACACAGAGGGGCCTGGCAGTTTTGGTGGTATTATAAAAAAAAAAAGTATTCAGACAGAGTGTAGTGATAATAGCGGTTTGAATATACAGCCCTGAAGGAGGAGTCTCCAGAGAAACAATGAGAAAGGAATAAATAAAAAGAAAGTTATAAATTCATCTATTTGCTCTTCCCTGACCCTTGCTTTTACTCCTCTTCACAGCAACTGCCCAGGGAAAGGCACAATGCTTTCTCCTGTCACAATATTGAGAAAAATTGAAATGGGGAAGGAAGACCACCAGATGCTTTATTGTCTTAGATGTTTCCACATAATTAGCTGGGAATAAAGGTCCTCTGCATGGTTTCATTGCATTGAATGAATGGATATTGCTACACAGTAGTGTGTTTTATGATTCATGCTCTGTTATCCAGTGGCTTTTTGAAAACTGCCAGCTACTTTATCACTGACGGCCAAGCCTGGGCCTACAACTTAAAATGCAGCAATGCAAAGTTAACTGTGCATGACAGATGTCCATGAAATTGTTTAACACACGCACATATGTACACACCACACACTCTCGCACACACACACACATACACACACACAAAGCTGCTTCTTGCTTTCCTACTCTTTCCACTGCCTCTCTCACTGAGTGCTCAAGCTCAGTTTAAGTATTAAATAAAAGCTGGGCACTTTTGGAGAAGAGTTTGTGAGTGCACTGAGGGCCACAGGTTGCTGCAGGAATTATAGGCTCTACCAGGAAACTTTTCAGAGAGGCTGTGAGAATCACAAAGGCAGCTCCTCAGAGTGCACTGAGAGGCGGACGGGTCCTCTCCTCTTCCTCTCCCTTTCCTCTCCTCTCTCTCTCCTCTCCCACACACTTCCTGCTTGCACCTCTCTGCAGATGGAAGCTTGTGTGTGAGGATTCCAAGATATTGAAGTTCTCAGTACTGCCAGGGTTTTACCTCAGAAGCACCAAATCCAGAGGAGACACTCACAGACCATAACCTTTCTGCCTTTGCACCTGATACCTAATTGCCCATTCGCTTCCCTGACAGAGGGTTAGGATCACAGGGTCTACAAAACCTTGATATGAGGTGTTCCTCCTTTGAAGAGAACTTGAGGTGCCCTCACTGGGATTGTTGTGTAATTGGGTGGTATAAACTGGGCCAAGAGAAGCAGACTGTCAGAGAAGAACTAAGTTCTGGCACACAGAGAGGAGCTCTGTGTAGGGAGATGCCTGGTGCCTGGCATCTGCTCCTGGGAAGCATAGGCCTGTCCCTGCTCCCCAGCCCACTTGTCAAGCACCATGGCATAAAGGGAGAGGGGGGTGAGCATATGCCTCTCCTTTCTCTGCCTTCCATGAACAGCTCTATTGATTGCCAGTGGGTTATTAGCATGGGAAGGTGGTGCCCAGTGTGAATGCAAGTGACAGCAGTGAGCCAAAAGAAAGGAAACGGGGAATCAGCTCTCCTTTAGAAGGAGAGACGAAAAGTCCCCTGACCCTGCTTGGACTCAGTTTGTATTCTGGAAGGGATGAACACTTTCCCCAAGGTTTACTGGGTGCTCTGACAGGCAGGAAATAAACATGAGAAACCTTCCCAGTGTTCAGCAAATGGAGGCTGGGGGTATACAGGAGAGCATCAGATGAGTTTGTCATATCACAAAAAACACCCACAACAAATGAGCATGCAAAAAGATAAATCAAAACCAAGAACAAAGTGGAGAGGTTTACGCTCTCCATTTACTTATGTCTAAACAAACACATAATTCACTTCTGTTTAACTTCAAGGTATTTTGGAAGAAAAGAAATAACTCTACCATAGGGAATACTGGGCCACATTCTCTGCCATCATGCAAGTATACTTTTGATTTCACAGAGGTGGCTCATCTTCTGCTTAGAAATTTGGGCTTGTGGCCCTGTCTTGTGGACATTAAAAGCATCATAAGGTGTAGTCTTCAGTAAACTACAATCAAGTCCAGACCAAAAAGGATGGTGACAATTCACAGCAGACTCTGGTGTAACTTCTAGAAAGGCTTTCAGAATGGGAAGCAAGAGGTTGGAGTGACAGGTGTCACTGATGCAATTTCCTATGAGATTTCTTTTAAAAGGGTGTTTTTTCCCCTTTGGCACCCAATAACAACTCAGACTCATTTTCAATTGCCTGGGTAACCAGTTCTGTGATTCATACTTAGGGCTAATTAAACCTTGTCTGATATAAGGCAACCAAGATCCTCCAGAAATATAAAGAAAATTATCTGCTTCTGATCTTTACTGGGGGGG
>VZTJ01003969.1:86727-128921 GCA_013397795.1 Orthonyx spaldingii
GGGGGGGGGAAGTCAGAGCTCCTAGCTCCCCGTCAAAGTCTCTGCTTCTTCAGCAGAGCATAAAGCAGCTCAGCAGGATGGCAATTCTACAGGGTGGGATGCTGTGTATGTCCCTGCATGCCTGCCTGCATGTGTGTGTGTGTGTGTGCCTGCATGCGTGGGGCCCGTGGGTGGCCTGCCCAACATTTCGGTAGATGTTTCATTCCCACCCCTTTTACTACGACCCTGGTCAGGCCACTTTTATGCCAGTGACAGCTTCATGAAGCACAAAACATGGAGCAATACATGGCATGAAATTGGCAACAAAGCCGAGCAAAAGAAGGAACAATTCTCTGGCAGGATGTGATCACAATATGGCTGATTGGATCTGGAAGCAGATGCCAGCAGCGGGTATTGTCCCAGTGACTGAAAAGACATGACCCCCGACGCACAGAAGACAACGAGGCCCTCCTTATGAACCACAGGGGGAGGGGAGAAGAGGTGAAACCAATGAATAAATCAGGAGATGGAAACAGGGGAGAAAAGAAAATGCTAAAGAGGACTTTTATGGGGGATAGGGGCAGCTCAATATGCAAGAGCATTGCCTTCCCAGCTAGCTGAACACTTGCTCAGACAATGGCTTTTTAACAGATGGGAGCCCTGTTGAAAGGGGCCAGGTTTTGTGCAGTTGAGAATCCCTGTTTGTTTAGTCTGCCGCTGCCCAGGCAGGTGTCTGCAGAAATGCAATCCAGCAGGTTAAGTGTCTCAGGGGTGGTTTAAGACAGGCAAGCCAGCGTGTCAGCCAGGACTGGTTTTCTTGGCAGGGGACTGATCTTGTTAGACTTATTTGTGAAGCCCTCAGGGAGGAGGAAAAAAGAGATCTCTTTTCTCCTTTCCTTCTAAGGACAGATTTTCCCAGTCTGGGCAATCAGGGCCCCGTAATAAACCCTGCAAGTAAGGCAGCTTCATGTCACAGGTACCAAGAGGGCACAAAACACTGCAAAGGAGCACAAAATATTGAGGGCACATAATGTTGCCACCTGCAAAGTCACAATTCCATGTTCCTAGACACACTCCTTGTTTTTCTCCTTTCCTACAATGCATTTGATAACCCAGTTGTTTGCACTACAGTTTTCTGGATGGGTTCCTTCATCTATTTCAGCATTTACTGCAGATCATTGAAATTTGACTCACACGGATCCTGACCTCAGTGATGTGCAATTCTCCTCTGCAGTAACAGAGATGCAGCCATTCTCCTCTGTTAACGATGATCCAGCTAACAGGACTGGTGGGGTTGATTTTTCTTCAGTCACATAAGCACAAATGTAATGTGGAAATGCCACATACAGCGTTGCGAGACCCTGGCGTGTAAGTGTGGGAGGGGTGTGCTGGACCATCCCAGAGGAGATGAATGCCTCAGTCATTCCCAAGATACTCAGCAGTGCCCAAGATGACACAATTTTCTTGCATCACCCTATCTAAAATAGCAAACTAACAACAGCATGGGTCATGTAAGGAACACAATGAATGAGGACAAGGGAAGGAAAACACGCACAGCATCATGCCTGAGTGGCAACAGGAATGTCACCTTCCCTTGTGCTGGACCTCGTGCTGGATCACAACGTTCATGATAGTCCTGAATCTCAAACAACTGAAGGGAAGGATGAAGGTACATGCACATTTCAATATTCCTACCCATGCTATTGACTTGCTAGGCAAGTTCAGACAAGGGACATCACTTCTCTGTGCTCCTATTCCCCTCTTGTCCTCCACATCCTTTCTCTGCTTAAAATGCAATGGCTGTCAGAGTTGGTAACAATGTGGATTCTATAAACCCAACAGAACGTCAATCCCAATCCAGGTATTTCTAGCTATTCTTCCTCTCAGGAGTCTGAGACCATAACATTTCCTATGCTTTTTTACCTTGTTATGTGCTCTGGAACTTTTCTGTAATCATGATTTCCACTGAGAAAAAAGCCCCATTGCTCTAATTTTACCTAAGCAGCGTTCCAGAGAGTAAACAGGGATCATTAATTTTAGGGACACTATGGTTCTATGACTAAATGTGGTCCTTTCTGCCCTAGGACCCCCTTACAATCTCTCCTCCACCTCCAGATCTGTTTTGAAAACAGAGAGGAGAAAGCTTGTTACCTATATATATACTGGGTTGCCGCAAGGCTACTGAGCCCACTCACAAGAGATCTGCAAAAAAGAGTGAAAGCAGTACTCACTATAGTGAAAGCTTCCTCTCCCCCTTTAAAAAAATAGCCAAGCTTTTATCTGTCTGGATTGGGTTAAACAGCACAAAATATTATCCCCCTCACAGAGTTGCACATGCAATTGCACCTTCGGTATCTATTCTCTGGCGTAAAAAATGTGGGTCTTGAACTATCAACCTAGACACAAAGGTTTTTAGTCGCTTTCAAGCTTGCAAAGCCTCTTATTTTAATATTTTTGATACAAAGTTAAATGTTTTTCGTCAAAGTGCCTAAGGACAATGCTAATGCTCTTTCTGAATTTGCCTCTTCCCATTTAGTTATCTTGGTGCTATTCATTTTTAAAGGCTTAAAGTAGAGTTTATGTGGCATTAGTATTCATAGACACATACTAATTTACTCTTATGTTCAGATACGCAAGTGGTTTTTTTCAGGTGAAACAGAGGGGATTAGATCTAGATGACTTGCTCTGAAGAAAAGTTGTAGAGTGCCTCAACTTTATTCTTTACAGTGTGGCATCAATTACTAAAACTAGATTTCTTGTGATTTCTAAGTGTTCCCAAACATACAGTTGGAGAGGGAAAACACTGCCTTTTTGATTCTGTTTTCACTTTATAACTCAGATTTTAAACTTTTTTGTTGTTAAGTATATTAGCATTTGAAAGCAAACCCAAACTTTCATCACTTTTCCCTATGTCTTCTGTTTGGAAACAAGAGAATTACCTCACTAAAATCCATTTATGTCATGAATTTGATTTGGAATATGTAAGCCTCTGTGAGGCAATAATGCAGTTAGGGGTCATGAGTGGACGCCCTCTTCCCCTCTGGAGCAGCTGTGGAGCGTCATGGAGCCAGCCCTCCTGTAGACCCCACTGCACCCCACAGAGGCTGCCGGTGGTCATGGACAGCCAAAGCCACTCCTGGACCACTTTTGGTGTTTCATTTCTTTCCCATGCTGTCCAGCAGCCAAGGCAACACCGAGGGAGTGCTTCAGCAGCAGGAGGGGCAGGCAGCTCAGCAAGGTCTTCTTCAGATTGCTCTACAGGAATGGTTAGGGAGGAAAAGGTTTCATTCCAGACACACCTTTTTTCCCAGTCACAGGTATTTGCTATTAAGGCACATCGGGTTTTTCTTTCCCCCTTAGGAAGAAGGAGGAGATGAAATTATGTGAAGAAGTCAAAATTCACTTTGGGGTAAAGGCAAGGAGGTCAGCTGAGTACCTGTAGGTACACACTTGAAATGTGTAAATATAAACCACTTCTGTCCTTATGAGAGTATATCAATGCTGTTTGGTGGTGCTGACTACCTGACACCATATCTCTGGTCCAGTATGACTTTTAATGGTTATTTCATACTTTCCCCTAACTGTGCCACTAATTAGCATCAATAGAAGACACAAAAGCACAGAGAAAGGATTTTCCAGACAATAATTTTGTACTAAGTCAACCTAAGAACTGTAACATCTTCACTGAAGCTAAAGGATGACTACCTGGCCAGACCACCAGGACCTGGGTCAATTAGATATCGAGGTTACATCAAGGTGAGTGCATCAAACAGTGAGAGGACACAGGCCTGGGCATGAGAATGCAGTTGTCTGCCCCAACAAACAGATACAACTTTCCCTGACACTGTTTTGGCCCATGCCAGCCAGAACCACCTTAAAAGATGCCCAGGTGCAATTCCAGAAGATGCATATTCATGCCTAGGATTGCTTGCAATAAGCAATATGTGTGCTTCATCCTGCTCTATAAGTGAAGAGGATTTACAATCCAAGCTGCAAGCTGTCCCTCACCACTGGCCTCTGTGCTGGGAACGCTCTGGGACATGTTTAATTTTGTCGTTTTCATAACCCAAAGATCCTCTTTCCACTGAGACTCAGAAATTATACCTGCTGCTTGGCATCAAAATTTAAGGACACCACACTTCTTGTTTTATATCAAGTTACAATTTATTACATAATGCACACAAAAGTACGGGCTTTCAAAGTCTGTCATTCCTGAGTGAGGTAATTTTGTGTTTAAAGTTGCACAGACAAATTCTTGTACAACTTCTAACCATCATCCCTACCTGAGCCCTTCACAAGCATTACTGTGAAGTCCATGTGTAAAACAGGGTTATTAATGCACTCATTTTATGCCTGGGAGTCAGGCACTGGAAGATTCAGATGAACAACACTCAGCTTTTCATTTTTTAATAAATTTGAAATATTTCTGTTTGTTTTTTTCAGGTATTAAAAACATCCAGTTTTAGTCCTGTATACATTCAGAGTACAGTTCCCTGTTGACTTCAACTATTGAACTTACTGTAGGGCATTACAACCCACCTCAGACCTCCGTTCTCCTTTTCCTTTTCCATTTTTTTTCCTCCTCATTCTCTTTTTTCCTTTTCATTTCCCTTCTTTTTCTTTTTCTTGTTTCTGTCTCCTGCTTCCCTTGTCCCTTCCTCACACAGGTCACAGGTTGCTGAAGGCACCAAATGCATAGGATTGTTCCAGGTTGCTATGTCCAGATGGAAAGAGCAAGTAAAGGGAAAGCTTTGCTATTAATTTTGTTTGCATTTAGTCTTGGATTCAAGACCAGGAAGGACAGACACCACAAACAAATTCTGATTTTCTATTAACACTTAAAAATACATGTTTTCACTCATATTTCGTTTAGAAATGTACAATCTCCTTAGGTTGAAACTCCATGCCATATCCAGGTTTCTAACACAAAAAAGCTGCTTTAGGGCAAGCAGGTGCAGAAAAAAAGCTGGTTCTGTGAGGGTTCAGAATGGCCCTTCTCCTTCCAGGATTTCTCTCCAACAGCTTGGATTTGGCTGTAGCCAGTGAAGCCCACTTTTGGAAACAAAAATTGCTGCTCTTGTTTAGGTGAAAGAGACCCTGTCTGGTGTAAAATAAAGCATACATAGAGTTAAAATATGTAAGGGACAGGAAAAAAAAAGTGCCCTTTAATATAACTGGAACTGCAGTACTGCCAATGTTTTACTGTGAGTTACATGAAATACTCTGGTTAAGGAAATATTCCAGCAGCGGCTGGACTGTACAAATGCCTCAGGTTTTCTGTGGAAGCACAAAACAGAGTATCTCAGTCTTTCATGCAGCACAGAGAAGCTTGAAATCACCACCCCCAGGCAGAGGAACAGCTTTCAAACCAGGAGGCCTTTCTCCACTTTCCAGTTTGTGATTTCTGAAAAGCTTGCCATTTCTAAACCAGCTTTGGTGGCTGCTTGTGTGTGTCTGGGAGCTGCAGATCCGAGCAGGGAACCCCTGTCATGTCACTTCACATATAAGTCGTGTGGATATTTCTGTTCATGAACCCGTTCACAAGCAACTGGGAACTTAAGCCCCTCAGAAATCAGTGCAGCACATCCTATGGACAGAGTAATCCTCTCCAGCTGACCTCCTCTGGGCTGGGAAAGCTCATCTCCATAGACATGCAGAGCCCAGCTGACTGCTGTTGAAGCACAGAATGGACCAAACATGCTGTCCCCTTTGTAAATTGGTTTAATTGGATCTGAGTCCTTGATGGACTGAGGCTTCCAGCTCTGCTTGTTTAGCAAGAAAAGCTCTCTTAATTTTTCATTGTGGCACACAAGGTTTAGTGCAGACCCTTTAATTTAAATGTCAGAATGTGAGCAGTAACTTACTTCCATAAAACAAAAAGCAATAAAGTCAAATATATTAAGCTCTGGCTGTGAGGGCACGGATTATACAACTTATAATTGTTCAAAACACAAACAGCAAAAAACTACCCACCAGAGGATGAGTTATTATCACTCACTTAAGTGTTTGATTCAGGGCTGATGAAAGCAATTGCAAGAAAACAATCAAGAAAAAAAAAAAAAGAAGAAGAAGTTAAAGCATTTGGGACACTGAAAGGCCCTCAGTGACAGTCAAACATGGGAACAGGACCAGCTGATGTGTCCTTGCACCTGCTGGTCTTCCCAAGTGCTCCTCTGCTGCTCCTCCAAGCACTTTGAGGCTTACTCTGACCTCCCACTTTCATACTGGTTACATACAGTTACACTCTGTTAATTTTCATTTTTGCATTACACCCCTAAAATCACACTCCCTGACAAATGGTAAGGAACACAAAGAAATAAGACATGGTCTTTCCAGCTGGGACTATGTTTTTTCAGCAGCCAGCACCTGAGATAAGCAAAAGTCCGTCTTCAGTAAGACCTTATCTGACACCAGTGATAACATCACAAACACAACTGTGACATAGGAATTCAGATGATGATTACCTGAGTCAAACCAGAATGACTCAGTAAACTTAAACTGTGAAAACACATCTCTGAAAGGAGCGCAAGTGTTTCAGCTGGTACCTGCACACAAACTTCTCTGAGAATTTGAGCTCTGACCCCCAGTCTGTCAAACTAAGATATCCATAAGTGACCATCAAGTGGTGAGGAATATCTAAGTCATCCTGGCAAAACCTAGTATTTGCAGGAAGTATATAAACAAAGGGCACAGTAAAAATGTAAAATGGGTAAAACAGCCTATTATGGATATTTAAGTGACAGAGGAGTGGCAGAACTGAGGACAAAACCACCAGAAATGCCATTCAGATGGACATTGACTATGGTTTATAACACAGCTCCAAAAGCCTCTGAAGCAGAACTACAGAAACAGAAGCCTGGTGGCTGCAAACCTGCCAAGCCTCCCTGCTTTCAGAGCTGAATCTCATGGTACGTGCTGTGAAGAGGCTAAGGATGCATTACTGCATCTTTTCTGAAGAGCAAGAGTCACCTGAAAAGTGACTGAGGGTGCACTCAATCCCCTCATCCAGATTATTGATAAAGATATTAAACTGAACTGGCCCCAAAGCTGAGCTCTGGGGAACAGTGGCTGCCAACTGGACACAACTCCATTTGCCACCTCTCTCTGGGCTCTGTCATCCAGACAGTTTTTAACTCTGAAAAATACACCTGTCCAACGCATGGATCAGGAGAATGGTTGCAGGAAGGGTTTCCTTGGCAAAAGGCATCTGCTGTGCTTTTTGAGATGAGAAAAGTATGATCTGACAGAGTTGCAGCCCATGTGAGGGCTGTTTTTGGTCAGGAGGACAGGGCATTACATTTTGGGATCTACATGATTTCCTTGCTGTTTTACTTGCAATAGGTTTCAGGAGTGGCTCTTCCAGCACCACTTAATGCCATCACTGAAGCCTCAGGAAGTCCTGATTAACAGTATTCATGCTGGGCTGGGCCTGAGGCACTCCCCTCCTTTTTGCTAACCCTTAATGTATTCATTGCCTTATTTTCATACATGCTGATTGAATAGCGATTTATTCTTCTGGTGCTAGGCTAGTCCCTCCATACTAAATGTGAAATCTTTATTCTAACCAATGTCTAAATCATTGTTTTCTGGCTGCGCAGATCATGTGGCACAGATTATTAATAGCTCTGGTCTCTACACCACTTGACACGGCGCTCCAGCTGTCATTCTGCTCCCTGGCTCGTATGATTCTTGCACTGGTAAAGTGCCAGGCCCAGGCCGAACCCATCAGTCACTGTCACCCAGCACCCAGTGATGAATAGCCCCACGAGCACCGTGGCGAGGCCCCGGCTCCCGTTCACATGCGCCTGACTTTTCCCAACTCCAGCACGCCAGCTGAGGCTGGGCCCTGCTGAGGTGGGCCGTGGTGACCTGGAGAGACCACCCCCTCCACACCCTGGATTAGTTAAAAATGAAACAAATCCTAATGCGATCATGTCACTAATTATGCATTTAATTCATTTATAAGGAGCTAATGGCTCCCTCAGTGACAGCTTTTACTGCTAAAAGGCAATTCATTCCTAAAACTGAGAAATCTAATTACACAAAATGCTTCGCCCTAATCCTTTCAAAGAATAATCTTATTTGTAGACATTAACATCCCAGATGCTGCTGCTGTTTGTCCATTATGACAGTGTTTGTCCTGAATAATGTATAAATAGCTCTTTCTGGACAGTTGCATGTCACTAAATCAATACAATTTGCTGCCTTCTGTTACATTAAGTCAGCCTGGGAAAGCTGGAGAAAATTAACCTTTTGTTTCCCACTCAAAAGGGCCTTTGGAAATTAGAAACAAGAAAGGGTTGGAGGGCCTATGGGAATCATGACGTCTATTTTTTTTTTAACCCACAAAGTATTCAGCAGATCTGCAGGGCTAGTGATGGATATATCTTCAGAAAAACTGGAAAACATTTCCAGGTAGTGGGGGAGACACAAAAGGGAAAATTGTGTTCTGCTTTCTCGTCTCTTCCTTAAATGCTTCAATTTTCTTCTATGGAAGCAGCTTAATTATAGTAAGTTCTACAGTTTCTGTAGAATTCTATCATGTTTTGTTGTCAAGGGAATGATACTGCTAACTCAGATGTTCCTTAGCAGTTGTGGTAGCTCCCACAGCCAGAGAGATGGGAAATATCCCCATGGAATTGCTCTCCACACAACAAGCCCTGCGAACACAGAGAAAACAGAGAAACCATGAGAGAATAGAAAGTCTCTCTCTCATGCAATATATAACTGAAAAGACAAGCTGAGGTCATGTGGCTTTGACCAGAAACACTATCAAGTGTAAAGTTGGATATCAGTGTATTTGCCTATTTATCTTACCTATTAAGAATTAGCTGCTTGAACCTATTATTGTGTTAAAGGAACTAGCTCTCCCCTAATATTACTACAGGAATTCCAAGTTTCCATGTGATGTCCTGGCACTATCCCAAGGAACATTCATAGGATTCCCTAAATGTCACTAATATTTGTGAAAGCCTCTTGGTTTTAACCATAAACTCAAGTCTCACTGAAACCACTCTGGCTTTGCCTGGGACCAAGAGTGAAGCTGGGCAGTGCTCGGAACCAGAACAGATCACAGCTCTGAGTGGAAAGGAAAACACAGCTCCTACCAAACCCATACCTCAACTCAAAGTGCATGCTTCATATTGCACTGTAAAGTTATCAGGAAGCCAATTTACTGAGAAAAATCCAGTGCTGAGAAATTATGCCCAAGCTCCTGATAGAAGTGATAACTTCAGCTCTTATTCTGGTCCCAGCCTCCAAGTGTCTATTCTGTGAATTTAGCAGCACTATCCCTAATTGCTGACTTCTTGAAACAGCACAGAGGGAGCTCAGCAAGCAGAAGGATTAGTGAGAAATTAAGGAGTAGTCTTGCCATTTAGAAAAGTGCAAAGTGCAAATTAGAAAATGCCATGTTTCTGCATTGGTGATTTGGGTTCTGACTCAAAAGGAAAAGCTTCTGTGGCTAATCTTCAGGGCACTGTAGGGGGTGAAAAGGGAGTGCAGACCACAGCTTCACTAGCACAGAGGCACATACCTGCTCCTTCAATGCACACAAGTAAATGCAGGAACATCCTCCTTCCAAGCACGAAGCTCTAACAGACACTAATAACCAAAGTCAAATGCTTGCTCTTGGAATGAAAAAATCAAATAACAGTCTATTTGCCCAGAGAACTAACAGTACAATAAAACATTTGTGTGGCCATCCCGTGAAATGCTGCATAAGGGAGCTCCCTGAGGCTGCACATGCACTGCATAACATTAGGAACAGTCCCTTGCATGGTGACAGGGCTATTGTGACTCCTTCCCATACAGAGAGACCACATCTGGTGGAATTACTGATTTTGCTGCCATTTCAAACCCATTTGCTCCCTGTCTATTCATTTTTCAGAAGATTATTTTCTATGCCCACCTGAGTTGTTTCATTTTACTCTTCAAGACAGTCTTATGGCAGGTTTCTCCTGTGAGGGCTGCAGTTCAGCTCTCCAGGACTTTTTGCCATTCGTGGCTTCTTGAATTAAATTACGGCAACTACTTTGCTAAACAGAGCTTCTCCTTGCTTTCTCATCCTAACAAGAGAGCAGATCTAGAGGCTACCAGAAAAGCTCCCTTCACCACCCTGCATTGTTGGATTGCCATTGCTTTCCACAGGGATGTTTCTTTTGGGGTCCCCTCATGAAGGAAGTGACTAACCTGTGACACCACAGGTTTCTCCTCGAAACACATGCTGGTGAGGCATGCACAAAACAGACCTCATGGGAAGCCCTACGAAGTCTATTTGCCCTGTGCCAGTGGCATCAACCTCTTTCTCTACTGCTTGCTCTGGCTCTGGCACCATACACAAGCAAGAGCTGGGAATTGTGTGTGGCAAAGGTTTTAAACTGATTGTATCACTACAAAAGGCATGAAATCACTTCATTAGACTCCTTGCTGTTAGTGTTCTGTGATCAGGGGGACACAGATATGTAGTTACATCAGGTCAGCATTTTCCACATATACTAAATGTATTTAAAATATTCAGTGTATCCATTTGAATATTTTTAAGGGGATTAATTGTTCAAATCTAAAAAGTTTATATCACTCTAATGGATCACTAATGGAAGAAACTTTAAAAAAAGTCTCTGCTTTGTTCTGAGACCAGACTGTGATCTAACCACCAGGTATAATAGGTACCAATATCTATCTTGCACTGTGAAATTTAGATTGCAAATCCATTATGGTAGAGTCTGTGTCTTTACCTATTGTGTGCTGCTGAGCAAACTCACAGAGCTCAATAAATAATAAATGGTAGGAACCTGCTCTGGAGTATTAAACGTGATCTGAAAGATTCTTCGCCCAGGAATTTGGGTTTGTTTTCCCCAGAAGCTTTATCTTGGTGACCAAGGTGCAGCTGTGACAAAAAAAGCCACGTTAGCCCTGTCTTTTGGCTGGGCTGGTGGTTTGAGTCCCAGCTGTTTCCTTTGCTGACAAAAGCAGGTGGACAGCCTGTCCCAGTGGCTGGCAGGACATGTCAGCTCACAGTGTCCACCACTGCCCACCTCATGCATAGAGTCTTCAGCTCTTCTTTCAGATGTCAGGAATGTTATGGGCGAGCTCACCTGGAGCAGGAAACACAATTTCCCACAAGATAGTTTTCAGATCCCTGGGCCAAACCAATCTGAAGTGTTCTGAGAAGCAAATAAAGTTAGTAAAGCTGATTTGCAGTGTATGACCAGGATCTCCCATACCTTAATCAGCTACATAGTCAAAAAGAACTTTTTTTCAAGTGAGGACTAAGTATTTAAATTATTCCTCAAACAGAAACTATTTCCCTTTGATCACCTCAGAAATAATTCCTGTATTAGTTAAAGAAAGACAAAGATCAAACATTAAGATTAAAAAAATGGTGAAAAGTACTACCTTCTGATCACAATGGTTTGAATGGGTGCTTGGAACCTCATTTAGTTATCAGGATAATGTGAGGTTACTAATTTATTGTGTTAGCGAGGAGGCCACAGAGAAAGGGCTCTCGTATAGCTCTCATGATAAATAACAGTTCTGCTTAGTCAGTAACTATTGCTTAGTGGTGGATTTAGTTTTTATTTAATCAAACAAATTAGACATCACCTCTGGTTATCTGTAAGAAAAGAACACAGAAAGTGGAAGAACACAGAAGCAGGAAAGTAAGAAAATTTTGATATATTTTCTTTCCCAAAGGAGTCAAGGGTCTTCAGAAGGGCTTTTTCATCATTGCCACCCTTTTTTTTGCTGTGAAAATAATTGTTGGAGATACAAAAACATTCTACCCACAAAACAGATGAGTACTGGGGATCAGAGCATGACACAGAGGGACTTGATATGCTCCTGGGGAGAAGAGAAGCTTACCCAACTTTGATCACAAACTCTTTGGATAGCAGATGATTTTCCAAAATCACAGAATAATTTAGGCTGGAAAAGACCTTCCAAATCTTGAAATACAACCATTAACCCAGCACGGTCATGTTCACCACTAAACCATGTCCCCAGGTGCCACATCCACCTACTTTTTGAACAATTCCAGGAATGGTGATTCCACTGCTTCCCTGGGCAGCCTGTTCCAATGCTTGACCATCCTTTCAGTGGAAATTTTCCTCATGATCCAATTCAATATGCTATTCTGTGGACTATGTGTTACAGTTATGTGGCTTAACCTTGGTGGGGAGTTGCTTTCTGTTTCTGAAAGTAAAGCCTGCCATGGCAAAGCCAAGGGCTACCAGACAAGTAGAAACAGGGGACTGGAGCAGAAAAGCAGGCATGGAAAAGTGGTACATTGAGAGGATCATATTTCTTGGTTAAAGAGTGCATTTTACAACTGAACTGATTGCCAAGATAAGGGAACCCCCTTTCACTATGTGAGCCTATGATCTTTCAGATGCCCTTTGAGAGTCCATGGAGCCAAGGCAAGCCAAAGAACTGAGCTCATCCTATCAAAAGGAAACATGTGGCGGTCACCCAGCCAGTGGCAGAGCCACCGGCTGGGTTGCCCATGGCAAGTGAACCTGCGACCCAGCCTACCTTCTCCATGTGGATAAACGATCAGGTAGAATGGGCGGATTACGCCTCTCAGGATAGTGAGCCCTGAGGGGAAGGCAGGTTGGGGGCAGCTTCCCGCCACATGCCCTTGTCCATCAAAGTTCTGTCACCTCCCCTGTTCCCTCAGTGTTATTTCAATATTCATAAAGTTGATTTAATATTCATGTTAAGCTGGAAAGTTCTGTAGTTCTGTTACCCTCATTGGTCAGTTTGAATTTGTCCCTCCTTTGTTCCCTGGTAATTGGATACCTGTCATTATCCATCACATTCCCCATAGGTTTACCCCTATTCTCCTCCCCTTTTTCTGCCCCTTAAAACCCTGTGTAACGGTCCCTCGGGGCTCGCTCTGTGGCCCCCGCCTTCGCAGCTAGTTCGCCTGTCCCCCCGGGGCAGGGAATAAACTCGAGGTTTTTGCCACAAGCGAGTCCTCCTCTCCTCCTTTGCCGCCGCTACGTCTGCTGCTTCATCTCCATCGACTGCTGCCAGCCCCAGCCTGGCCTGTGGGACTAACAGCTCTTCTCAGGGCTACCCCGCAAGGGCTCTAGATGAAAGCTTCGCCGCTCCGCGCTCCCGTGAGGCGGAAGCCCTCCCGACCGGGTACTCGGAGACATTGTTGCCCGCTGACCAGCCGGGCAGTTAAGCGGTCAAGCGACAGAAACACACAGACTTGTGTCCTTCTAGGGGTGCACAAGTGCCCAGAAGCAAGAAGGAAAGAAAGGGAATAGACGAGTTTCTGATTTTTCCTTCAAAGTTGCCGGTCTTTTGTTCCCAAAATGAGAGAGGATTTATTGAGGATGGTGTCTGAGGATATACCTGGTGTTATCATTATGCATCTGGAATAAGAAATTCATATTATAAAACATTTCCTCTTACACTAAAAAATAAGTCCTATTTCCTTGCTGCAGAATAGCACCCAATGGGAAAACGATAGCAATGTCATTTAAGAGGTAAGTGAATAATATCTTTATTTTCCCTCAAAATACACCTAGAGAATGTATTGTCTACAATATATGGCATCCTTTCCAGGTGTATTTTCTAGGACTCTTCACCACTTATACTGTTTTAACAATCCGTGAACAAGAATTTCTTAACAAGAACAAGGGAACAAGATTTTCTTATGAAGAAGAAAATCACATACTCAATATCTCTTGCCAGGGATAAACAGCAACAGTTTCAGAGCTATTGAAAAACTGTAGATTCATTCAAGAAGTACTATTAAAATGTAAAATATTAAATGTCACGTCATTGCTTACCAAACAATCTCAGCAGCATCATTTTCATTCGCCCTGGAAAAGGTGCTGAAAGGCTTTGTCCCTAAGGATTGCCATTTCAGGCACACCACTTGCACTGCACACCCAAAACACCAGAGTTACCTTAGAGGCCTTTTGAGCAGCATCTGGAGGTGGAAAAGGAAAAGCAGTGCCCAGTAGCTCACCATTAGCTCTGCTTCCCTGGTTCATTGGGAGGTTTGTGTCTGCCTGAGCAGGCTGATGTGGTCAGGCAGAAAACACAGCTGAGCAGCAGGGGCTGGGCACTCCTCCATCACTGTCAATAAATGAAATGGAGGGCCTTACATAATTTCATTTACTATTTCAATGATTACATAGATCATTGCCTTCCCATTGTTTCAGTGATAGATTTAATTAACTGCCAATTAATCACAGAGGGTGATATTTAATGCTCAGCCCTGCACAGAGCACAGTGTCACAGACCAAAGAATATATTTTGAAGGCTTCAGTAATCAAGAGGTCATGGAAGATAGATGTTCTTCACCAAAAGAGAGAGAGAGAAGATAAATTTGTGTGTCCACTCTGCTCTGGCTAACTGTTTTAGGATAATTGTTTTACATCCAAATTATGACTTTCTTAAAGGTTTATCCATTCACAAAGCTAGATAAGAAGGAGGAAGGGAGGTAGGTTATTGGGTCATATTATAGAGACTTCACAAGGCTGTTAATTCTCATTGGCAGGAAGAGGCAAATGTTTGCAGCTGCAGTGGTTAAGGCCCCGACAAATGGGCAGAAATAAATTCCCTGTAAAGATACTTCCATTTAGATAAAATTACTTAAAAATACCAAACCCAAATCAACAACCAAAAGGAGAGCTTTGTTACACTAAGGGTGATTACAGGTAGTGCAAACCCTACAACTCATCTGCTGCCTTTCTGGGAGCAGGGTGTTGACATCAGGGCATCTGCTTGTGGTCTTTCAGACGGGGTTCAAAGTATTTCCATTAGGAAAAAAATTCCCTATTATTTTAAGCAGAAACATTTAATTGACAACATTTTCCTAATATATCTAGTGAATATATTTGAGGTGCCTGTGTCACTTAACAAAATACTAGATGGCATGGGTGGCATATATTTTGGACATGAAAAGCAACTTTTTTTCTTTTTGCTCTTTGACAGCATTCGTGTCAGGCTTTTGCCTGAGACAGTGCCCAAAGGTACTACTGCAATACAAACAGTGACCAAGGGTCCAAGGTTGAGAACCCTCCAAGTTGGCTCTCTGAGCTGGGCAACCTCTGAGCAATTCCAAAATTCCCAGCTATGCAAGCTGGGGCACATGCTCAGCAATGCCAAGGCTCTGCCCTGGGAGCCAGACAATCTCTCCAGCTCACCAGTTTACAAATTCCCACACAGTGAACATACCTCAAACCCCACTACAAGCACAACACTGGTGCCTTAAAAGGCTGGTGATTTGGCCTGAAAGAAAGGATAAAGGCACTGAAAGCATAAGGAGAGCCCAGAGAAGCTGGAAGGATCAGTAACAAAGAAAGGACAGAGCACCAGGCTCTGGTCTGAAGGGGCCAGCAAATTTGTGACAATAGCCACAAGACATTTTAAGAAGCCCCTGAACAAGATGGGTTAGTACCTCTCCCTTGTCAGAGCTGGTAAGGTAGACCGGTACATTTGCAGAAATGCAAACGTTGTTGTAGGCACTGAGCTTGCCCTGAGCACCCGATTGGGATGACCAGGTCAATTCTTAGGTGCTCAATCATGATTTTTTCTGGTCTGAGTAGGACCTGTGCCATCACCTTCCTCACTACCACCAGTGACACTCTGCTCACTGACTGTCTCAGCTCCAGATCTGCCTTTTAGAAATACTAATGAGAGAGGTTGAACGTTTCCACACCCTCATAACAAGCAAATATATCCCATAAGGATTTCTTCCATGCTGGCAGTCCTGGCTAACCTGACACTGTGACAGTAAATTCAGCTGTGTGCATGTGTGTGCATGTGTGAGTGGGAGAGAGATGGCAGGAAACCTTCTAACAAATTCTTCCCTTTCCTTTCCTATGGCTAATCTCTGAGTGCAAAGTAATTATCTTTCTCATGACTTTAAATCTCTCTCTCTGGTATATTCTTGCCTGTCCAACATGACTTTACAACTCCTTCATCTGGCACACAGCTGGCGTGCCTCACGGAGGATTCCTCTAAAGAGTGATTTAAAGTTGCTTTCCATCAGTGTAAAACTAATGAGCAAGAAATATCTTGACACATGGTAACTGTAAGCAACACACTCGGTCAGCTGCGTACAAGAAAGACACGCTCACTTAAGGCTTTCCAACTGTTCTCTTACAAGCACTCACAAGGCTCAAAGCCCAGCATGCTTATTTATTAGTATCTTCACTTGCCCAGGTGTCTCTTTTCAGATAGACACTCACCACACTTCTAATGTAGCTTCCCATTTGGAGTTATTGCTTCTCTCTTACTCTGTTCCTAGAGATACACGGGAAACTATTGGTGTTTTAAATCACAGGACATGCTCGCTGTTTTCAGATTTTATTTTTTTTTAAATGAACCTGAAGCTTTTTCTGTAGCACTCAACACCTTGCCGCAGCAGCATGAATACAGCCAGCCTGCAGCTTCCCTCTTGTGATCCCAGATTTACCTCAGCTGAACTGAAAGTACTGTGAAATTATTTCAGGTTTGCCAGGCATATGTGAGAAGAGACTTTTAACCCCATATAATTTATCTTCATTTTCCCTCTGTGAAACAGAAAAGCCCGAGCAGAAATGGAACCTTGGGTCAGCATTTTCTTACACAAATAACCAAAGTAAGACTCCAAGCAGGATCAAGGCCCTAAGGAAAAGCACCCCTACTTATTTTGATTTAATCTAAATAGCTGTTGGTTGTCAGGAGTTTCAAGAATTCAGCTCAGTGGAAAACCAGCTTCTTTATTTAGTACCTGGATGTGATTTTGTGGTTGTTTTAAAAAACATGAATGCAACTGTGGTGATATATACTCACTTACTAGTGGAACTGTCTAACACTCGAGCATTTACAACTCTGTGCTTCAGGAGTCAAATCTTTCACATCCAGAACTTAAAAAATGTAGAGTGTAATACACTCTTAACACAAAATCATCTGCAGGGAGATAATATCTTTTCCTTATATGCATGTAAAACCACTAAGTAAATAACAGGAGCATTTTAAGAGTAGCTTAGGACATGGCACTGTCTTGCTTGAGTACATATAATGCATGGTTTGTAGGAACACAAACAGATATACTTGTGGGAAACAAATACAACAGAAAAAAAAGCCTTTGCTCACAAAATGTTTAAGGATAGCTGAAGAAGAACTTTTGTGCCTGAAAATTTGTCTGCTTTTTCTAAAACATAACAGATTTCCCGGGAAGAGGCTTACAAGCTGGAACATTGTACACACCAAACTACTACACAACTCAAATATTTTCTTAAAATACCAGAATTTAATAGTCCTTACTTTTACTGTGCCTACTGTCCTTTCCAATGCATCTTGAACCTGAGTTACAAATAAATAGTTTCATTGCTGCATTTTGTGCATTCATGTCTTTTCCAAAAGATATCTGTTAAAAAAGTTAAAAAACGTGCAAGCTCTGCAGGCACCAAAAGTAGTGTTCTCTGCAGTGAGGTTGTGATGGAAACATCCTCAAGGTATCATAAAGTGCATCAAAGGCTGTAAATGATAAAACTAAAAAAAGTGTCAACCTAGAGAACAGAGAAGCCAGAAAGGAGGTTCAAGCCTCTGAACTTCTTTCTGCTACCCTAGCCAAGAAGGCAGAATACATTACAGAGACCCGTGGCCTTAAACAAATTGGGAAAGATGCTACTAAGAACAGAGAAAATATTTATGTAGTATTTTTACTCCTCCCAAAATTAAAGTGTATCAAGACTGAATAACTCAACACTGAAAATAGGTGGACTTCTGATTAGGAAGTTTGAGCAGCCTTTTCCTAACATCCTTCTCTTGTGGATGACAGTAATTTCCTATTTGCTTTGTTAATGCGTAAGTTCTGCAGCTTGGCTTGTTTCCTGATTTCTTCCTTCCCCCTGAAGGCTATTTCCAATTCCCAAACACAACTCCCTGCCTCTCAGATCTGTACAAACCTTCACCAAATGGAGCATCCTCTGTGCTCCCCTAACACCATGGGAAAAATGTTCTCTCCTCCCCTCCTGTGGAGTCACAGAGCTGGCTGCAGAGAGCAGTGACTTGTAATTATATTTAAACTTCTCCCATCCTGTGACATCTCAGCCTACACGCCAACCACAGCACTCACCACAAAATTGCCAAAGAAAATAAAGATCAGTTCCTCTGGCATTCTAGTCTTTCTGCCTCATTACAGGAACACAGTGTGAGCACTTTTCTGAGAGACTCCATCAGCACCAAGAAGACATTAAACATGGAGAGAGAACACATGAGTGTCCCCTTGTCAGTGCACTACTGACAACATGAGGGAGGTTTAGCAGTGAGCCTGGAGTGGAGGAATATCCTTCCCTTACTTCCACTGTTTTCAGCAGCAGAAAATGCAGCCCCAGGCCACCCACCCATTCAGGTGGGAGAGCCAAGTGTGCCTGGGACTCTGGCATCTGTCACTGTGCCAAGGAGCCATCACCTAATCAAACACGATGGGAGAAGAAGAAATATGGGGAAGTGGTGCAGCATGATGAAGCCACCTCCTCACTTGGCAAACCTGTGGTCAGACTGAACATAAATCCTAGGATTTCCAGCACCCTGGCCATAACCTCTCCAAAACACCACGTGCAAGACATTAAAGGCTTTTTTGTGAGAACACAAAAATAGTTCTGTTAGGTGCTTTCTAACAAAGCTAAGTCACTGTTGAAAGACTGGACAAGACAGAGAAGTTATCCATATTTTGTACAATCCTACCACCGAGCTTTGTGAACTGCAGTATTTCCAGGTACAGCAGTGTGCAGGCTGGGTGTCCACTGTGCTTGGCAGAACACACAGGCACTTTCCTTCCATCAGCAAATGCTGAGCATCATGGATAGGAAGATCCAGATGTGTAGAAACATTGAGATAGGTCCACACGTGTCTAAACTGGGGCACAAAGAAATTGCTGACTTGTCCAAAGGCATGAAATAGCCTGTGGCCAGAGTCTTTCCCCAATTCCATCCTTTAACTCAGCCCTCTTCTGCTTCTCCTTTCCTTCTGCAGAGAGGAACAAGGAGCAACCACAGAACCAAAACAGAAGACAAAATTTTGGACTTATTTTAAAGAGGCAGTACTGGATTTTGGATATGCCTCAGCTTCAAATGAAGGCAGACAGGGAACTACTGCCCTGAATGTAGATCAAAAGCACTATAGTAGGAGATGCCTTTCACAAGGAGCTACCTAGCCCTGTGCTAAGCCTAAGTTAGATGGTGTTTATTTTGTGAAACCAGTTGGGATCCTTCTCTGATTAACTTTCTTTTTTTCTCACCCAGAGACCTGCACATTGTGTAGGGATAAATCCAGGTCACACTCTCTGAAGGCAGATTGATACCTCAATCAGAAATGGGAAATGTCTGTGTTTGACACACACGTTGTCAGTAATGGAATTTGTCAATGGAGCTGGCACACTCTGAATGTCCAAGGCTGGCAGAGAGCTGTGGGAGGCAGACACCCACCTGTCAGAGACTGAAATAGTTCATGCCTCAAACACTGATATGAGTTTTGTTCATTATAAAGAAGCCTCCCTGAAGACTGGAACTTTGGACTGTAAGTCAAACTACTGAAATTAGATAAAGGGAAAACCCTTTTGTTCAATCACCTGAAACAAACAAGGCTGGGGGGAAGGGTATGCATCCACCAGCTGCACTGAGACAATGATCCCCAGCTGGGTTTGGGGTGGAGGGGGAGAACATAGCTCACAGAAGCCAGGTTTACACAAACCTTCCTCCAACTGAGGATGCTGGGGGAGAGGAGATTTTTGGGTGCATGGTGTAACCTCTGGTCAGAGGCACTGAACACCCATCCTCACTTACACAAACTGGCCCAGCTGTGGAACTCCAACCCCACAGGCCACATCCACGTGACACTCACGTGAGAGGCAGCTGAGGGGGAGTCCAAACCCATCAAAGACCCCCCAAAGCACTCCCCAGAAGCCTTGCACCACAGGACTGCACATGATGCAACAGATCCAAAGTCTGGTGCAAGAGACAATGGCAAAACCAGCTCCCCCCACCCCCGTCCATGCCTGGACATGCCACCTGGCTTGAGGGTATATTAACCCGAGGCATTCTATGCTTTTCTGGGGGACTTTCACCACCAAGAACACTGTCTGGAAAGGATCAACGGAGCAGCGTTGGCATCCATGGAGTGGTGATATTTTCCTTATTCTGTCTCTGTTACACTCTTTCTGTCCCCCCCACCTATTGCTTTTCCTTCTTTGACTCTCTTTGTCTCTCTCTCTTTCTCTCTCATATTTACTATCAAATAAAACCCATACTATTGACTGGCATATGGTCTCATTTGCACCTTAATTTGGGCAGAGGTATTTCTAAGAACCTAATAATAATTGGATCATGACGCCACCCTTGCTCTAACTACAGTCTCATGACAAATGCTTTTGAAAAGGTTTGGGACAGGTGTAGAGCCCAGAATTACGTGGGCATGGATACCAACATGGATAGCAAAATGAAGTCACAACACTGTGTCCCACATTGACAGAAACAACCTGGACAAAGATTTCTCTTTCTTCACCCAGCCTTTAGAAGACAATGTTTACGAAAACTTGCCATCTGAATTTAGCCCCTGATGATAGCTGTGAATCATGCAAGCGACCTTTTTCCCAAAGTTACAAAAGTTACAGGCAAAATACTATTTGCAGTTCAGAGGTACTCTGTAGAGCTTATGGAAAATATTGCCTCCTGTTTTGTTTATTTGTTTATTTTAGGGATTTTGTAAGGGGAATGTCCATTTGAATGGAGTAGAAGTTCTGAAAGGATGTCAGGGTGAAAGTAAAGAAAAAAGAGGTTTTAATCCTCTGGGAAAGGAGTGAATACTTTACACATCCAGTACTGGAAAAATATTTTGGAAATGGATCCTTGACCTGCCTATTTGCCTTGCAAGAGATGACCACCAATTCTCAGCTCATGAGAGATGTCCCTGCAGACCCTGCTCATGGGGGTCCCAGCTGAACTGCGCTACAACACCCACAGCCTGCTTCAGGGATTTGGTCATCATCAGATAGATCTCCTGCCCCTGTGGGGGACACAGCTAGACCCCCATAAGACATGCCCATAAGAGTTTAGACATGCCCATAAGAGTGTTGGATACCAGTGCTCACCACTTCTTTCTCTCAGATGGTCAATGTCTCAACCTCAGGCCCCACCTCCTGGTACGGCACTTTGCTCTGTTTCACCTCCTGAAGTGTTTCTTCCCAGTTTAGTGTCCAGCTCTCCCTGATTCCTAGAGTTCAAATCAAAAAATTATAAACACGTGGACAGCTGGAAAGAGACCTTGGGGGATTCTTTGTCCTGGACCTTCCTTCTAGTTCCCTCCAAATCAAAAACTCATTTCCACAGAGTCAAGGGCACTTCCACAGAGGTCTACACTACTGAAATTGAAGCCTTCAGTAGCTCCATCACCTTAGGGTAGATTCCTTGTAGTCTTCATAAGGTGCTGTTGTGCTGGGCTGCACCTTGTAACTCTACTGAATGAAGACCTTTTACATTGCTACAATTATTGCAATAAAAAAGCACAATATATTTCTATAGAATTATGTGGCAACCCCCCTAGCAAATAAAAAAAAGTTAAGAGGACATCTGTCAGCACTGGACCTTGATGGATTTCAGTCTTGCAACCTCTGCGTCTCTGCCTCTGACTGCATCAGCTTATTTGGCCTAATTAACCTGAGTTTTCCTTGCTCAACAGAAACCATCTCCACGAAAAAGTTGTAGCTTGCAGATTCTGAGAAAGGTTTTCCTGTTTTGAAATATGAATGAGAACATACTCCAGGCCATCTGGAACTGGCCTTTGTAAATCCCAAAATTAATTTATTACAAATTAAAAAGGAATTTTGGAAGTGTATTTTTTTAGAGCTTGTTCTGGTGTTTACAGATCGCTTGAGACTGCAAAACTGTGGTGGTGTGCAGTCCGTATTTGAACAAAGGTGTTGTACTGTTTGAAAAACAAACCAGTGGGAGACTGCAAGTCAGAATTATAATTTAATAGGAAAATTAAAATAAATGCAATAATACAAGGAAAAACAATGACAGAGTCGGATACAACTTGACACCCTGTTAGTCAGGGTGGTGGTAACAGTCTAAGCAAAGTGATTCTTTGCTTAGGTGATCCTGTAGAAAGTCTGGTCTCCACCTGAAAAGTCCAGTGGTAGCCTCTTGTCCTCTGGGAATCCAGTAGGCAGGGCTGACTTGTGCAGTTTCAAAGCCTAGGTTATATCTAGTTGGGAATGCTTGGCTCCTCCCCCCTGGGTGGAGCATCTCACAATGGGATGAGGTAATTCCAGTGAGGCCATGCCATGAGTCATGAGGTGGGTTCTTGATGGCCCATTAACAGAGATAGCTCCCAGAGGGCGTTGTCAGGGGTGAGTCATGACAGAAGATAATGAACAGTGCCCCACCTGTTTTAACAGCTTGTGGAGATGGTAATAGAATATATCTTATATTGTAACTTAGGACAGGTGTGTACTCCCACCCCAGTCTTTCTCCACATGAAGTGATTAACCCCAAGGGCTGGGGTATTGTTGTTGATGCAGGGGAGTGGGTGTCATGGCTTCTTCAAGACAGGGTTCTTCTCACATTGAAACAAATGACATAATTGCACTGCTAAAGATATCTGAGCAAGTACCTCCACATGGTGATGTACCAAACTCTTTGGGGAGCTTGCCATGACCATGTGGCATAGACATTCCTTGAGCGATGGTCCCAGGACATATATTTCCTACAACAATTTGCTAGAAATCTGCTTGTTTCCCTGCAGCTTGGTGATACCAACATGCCAGCCTAGCTGCAGGCGCTGGGTGTTAACATATGACCCAGGAACAAGAGCAGAATTTGGCCCTTTGAGGGCAAAGGAGAGAAACAAAGATGGTGGGAAACCAACTCTCAGTTACTTTTTTGCTACACCAATGAGAGCTTTAATCTGGCAATTTTAAAGCACAGCTCTGTTAAATAATCCAAGAAATTGGGAAAGCTGATCTTGTAGTCAAAGGACAAACTGATTTCTGAGCATCTTCAGTCACTTGGGAATACTGCATATTTAATAGAAAAGAAATACCTACAAAAGCCCAGATGCAAGATTTACATTCAACTGAATTATAAAGGATACTGAAAAGAATTGCTACGTTTTGGTGGAAATCGTTTGCTTTCAGCATTTGTGAATGTAGGAATACTTTCATTTTAAAAAAAGCTTTCACAGAAGAATGATTATCCCTAAAAAAAATGAAAAAGCAAACTTGCTGAAAAAATTAATTTCCAGTGGCTCTGTTCTATTCCCTTAGGTCTTTAAAAATCTCAGATTGAAATGGATGAATATGCAAGTGCCACTTATTGACGGCCTCCCACAAGCAGTGAAACACTTTGAAATCATTGTGGAGGTAATTGTAAAAGAAGTTATATGCATAAAATTACTTCTGTGGTGCAATATGGATCATAAATCAGTTCACAATCAATCTACCCACAACTATTTCAATCTAGAAGATTTAATAATATATAGCTATACATAGGAAACCAAAGTTAACCTGTAGCAAAGGCATGTGTGATTGAAAGATGTATTTTTCTCTTGCTGTGATGCAGCATGAAGGAGCTGAAGAATATTTTCATATTCGTTGAATTTAGTGAGTAAAGGCACTGGCTGATGATTTCTTGTTATACTTAATCACACTAATAACATGGTGCAAATGTTTGGCCAACCCTAGCCACAGTTGTTACTGGAGTAGCTAAAAGAATATATAAGGTGAGCATGGGCAACCAGACACCGAGATCCCTGGATTCTGTCTCCCCACAACCACGTTAATGGTGGCCAGATCTAGACTTCTGTATCTCTCCTTGCCATGAGTGAATCCTAGTTGCTTTATCACTCCTGGGCTTACAAGGACAGGCAAAATCTGCAGACGATACTCGTCCACATTTTAAGAACTTCTGCTAACAGGGAATCCTGGACAAATTTGGGATTCTTTTTTTTTGGTTCTATCAGACTCTAATTCTGGATGGTCTCAAAGGTATAACACAATATTCTTTTATTTTGCCCTTAAATCTCTTTGAAAGTGAATAAGCAATCTATAAAGAAGCACAAGGGCTCTCACTGCTGCCTTACCTGATCATTTAGTGTAATGCTGAAATTGGTTTAATGAGCTGGTATGCAGGTGGAGAAGAAGAAAAGGAATCACCTTCAGCTGAATCAGACAACCTTAGTGATGTGGGAAGAGCTGAGTTTTTCCAAAATTGACAAGCTACACATCACAAAAAACATTGATATTGAGACTACTTTCCTGCTAACCTGTTGAATATAAAAACATCTCTGAAAAGAATATTCTCCATTTAAAAGACCTGCACTTTGAAGCACAAAGAGATTTTTAAAATTCACAAAAAGGAGTGGTGGGGTGGGCTGAGATGAAATCTAGAGAGGATATTTCCCCTCAGGTCCATACCAGAATTTTATTTCCTCCTAAGGAAAAAAACCTTACAGCAAACCACTAGACTATTTGCTTCATTTTATAAGTAGAAAAATATTTGAAAATGTGAAATAAATATGTTCAATGGAGCCTGTGCTTAGCAGAGGAAGAGACTGTGCAAAAGGATATTTCCAAAGGACAACAAGAGCAGGCACTGAGCAGATTCTGTGTTCACATACTTACAATAACAGTAGGTAATATACATTTTTAGTGATGGCTGTTGTTGACTTTTACATTTTCCAATGGTAAGGTTTATGAGTAATGGGTCCCATAGTAGCTCTGTGTTACCAGAAATAACACCATTATAATATCAAAGCTGTAACCACAGTGCGGAGGCGACTGCAATAGAAAGCTGGAATGGAATCATGCTCACACACTGGATTTTCTCACCTCTGCCTTAAAGAGACTGGGCTTAAATAAAAAATGAAGACAGGAGCTTTTCACCTGAAAAGTGGTTTGGAAAATTATCTTTGGCCCACCTAAATTTCCCCATCTTGTTTGCAGAGCCCAAAATGTCTCCTGCCTTTGTTTTGAAACCTGCTGGTCAGCCTAAGGAGATGCCATGCTGTACCAGAGCACTTGGAGTCTCCAAGGCATGGGGAGCTCAGCTCACATCTCTGCTCCAAGTCAATGGCAGCATTTAGGTCATTTGGCTCCCTAGCCTGTGCTTTTAGAATTGGATGCTGTCTTTCTGCTCTAAAGTAGCTGATCACTGATTCTGAATCCTCAGATAAAAGGGTTTGCACTTAATAAGTTTGATGGGATGCTTTGGTCAAGTGGGCCAAGCGTAAAAGAATCCTACCCATGAATTTGCAGGAATTTCTTGCATTTCCCATTTCTAGCAAACATCTTCTGGTATCTTCAAGAAATCTTAATGCCCTAGACAGATAAGGAGGAACATTTACATTATGTACCTGTAACATATCCTTCTAGAAAGTGAATATCCAATGTCTCAACAATTTTAAAATCCCACATTTCCCCAGGGGGTCTTCACCTTTCCTTCCCCTCACCTCCCCCAAATATCTGTATATTATTCCTGGACATTTTCTTTTGTTTACTTGAAAGAATAAAGACACATCCAGTACTGGAAAGATATTTTGGAAATGGATCCTTGACCTGCCTAATTGCCTTGCAAGAGATGACCATCAATTCTCCTGGGTCCTGGGTCTCTTCCTGCTGTGCACACCCAGTTTTGATTTATCTTTTTTTCCTCTCTCTCTTGAATTCTCTTTGTCAAAACTACCTTGACATTTAAAGAGTTAGTGTGGACAAAAAAAAAAAAAAGAAATTTCAATTCTTCTGTTGTCATCTCTTGAAAGTCAAAGCAGTTATAAAGATGGTATCTGTAATGGATTAAATTATATGGATGCACGGAGGAGCCTTTCCCCATTTCCTTCATGCAGTGTTGAAAAGGAACGCAAAAAAAAAAAAAAGCAAGAGTCCAATCCGTTTAAAGTTTTCAAATGCAAATTTTCCATTTTAATCAGAAAAGGCTTGTCTGGTGGCATTATAAGATTTCTTGTTGAGAGTAATCAAAATGACACGTTCCTGAGAGAAATATAACTTTAAAACGCAGTCCATAAAAATGGAGTGTATAACATTACTGACATTGCAATAAAACATGGTAAGGCACTATTCTTAGAGATCTCTCAGCATTATCAACAAGCCTCCTATGATCTCTACATTATGCAAAAGCTGAGAAGGATCACAATTAATTACCTTTGCGCTCTATTTACTTAACTTGCAGATATAACCAGGTCTGTTAGAAGCACAAATCATGCCCACAATTGATGTAAGCATGACAGTAAACCTCAGTAACACATGTACAACTACAAAAAAAATAATCTCTTTTTGCTAGTAGGGCTTACTCCTTACTCTTCACCCCATCAGTTTGAGGTGTCTGAGGGTTGGTTGTTACAGGCATTGGAGCTGGGAATTTTACCAATCTGGCTCTCCACAGGCAAGTGGAGGTACGCACAGTCCTGATCTTGCAGTCTGCATCCTGGAGGGTTCCCAGGAGAGCAGAGACACAGGGACACAGGTACTGCTGAACTGTACAATAAGCTCACAGGTTTATTGAATGTATTGAATATAGAATGTCATAATCTGGAAGTGATGCTTTTTGTTACTGCTTTTAGACAGCAACAGTCCTGCTGGCTTCAGCAAGTTTTTAAGTTCATAATTCTTCCACTTGTTTTAGGAGAGTGCTTGCATGAATATCCATGGCAATAAAATACACACTTCAAACCAAACAAAACCTCCAAGTCAAGTCAATGCTTCCTACTGCCTTTGCTCTGTCACCTGGGCAATGCTCCTTATGTGACATAGGCTGCTCCACAGAACCCAGCCTTCAAATAAGGTTACCATTGCTCAGCTGAATAAATAAATTCTTCCAGTTCAGTATTTTTATCTTGAGTTCATGTCCATTCCCAGAGATCATTCCTCTTCTTCTCCTCTTGCTACAGGGCTTTCACAAACTCTTTTTGCAGGAGCCTGTCCTGACCAGCCCACCCCAGCCTTTTCCAAGGGCTACCCCTTTCTTACTTTGTAGAGTTGTCATGAGGAGAGGAAAGCAGTAAAATACATACTGGTCAGGATGGTCAGGGTCAGAGTGGCACATCTTTTGCCCCATTTTCAACCATTTACATTTTTTCTTCTATTTTTTAAAGTTTCCAAGCTGGTCATTAAAACCACTTAAAAAGCTACTGGAAGCACACCAAAACAGGACTTGACTGCTTGGCATGGTTTTCCCTTATTGTAACTCAGAGCCGACCTAATCAGATCAGAACTCTTCAGAAAGAAGCTGAAACTGCTGCTTAAACTGCAGGCACCCGCCGTGGGAAGGGATTAGACACCCAGCTGATTTCATTCCCACAAAGGAGGCTGTCTTCTTCAAGAGCTGCAAACATCACCAGGAAATTAACAGGACAAATTAACTGAAATACCACATGCAATTCATCTACCATTTCATTTTATTGACGCCTGTATCCACCCACTTACTATTACCCTAATGAAGATGCCATAAAAACGCTTAGTTACTTAAAAGCCAGTAATTAGTACAGTGTAAGGATGTATAAACTCAGGAGCTGTCACGCCATCCACCCAGTGGGGTAGCTGTTAGTGAAATGGAAACAGGGAAGGCCTGGAATGCAAAACAGGAGCTGTGTGATCTGATTAATTCAACTTCTGCAAGTGGTGGCACATGGCAGAGCCTGATGGATATTCCCACTGCCAAGGGACCCAGCCTCGTGCCTGCTTTTACACCAAGGTTTAGGGGCAGGTTTGGCTCTGCACTGAGCCTGCCTCTGTCAGCTACTGACAGGGCAATCCAGAGGCACTGGCAGGGGGATTGCCTGTTGCACTGGCATTAATGGAGCTTGGGCAAATCCCGCTGTTTGAGGCTTAAGCTTTGCATCTGTGAAGATCTATAGGACTAACTCTTTTTCTCAACCATTCTCTCTCTTTCTAGGCAGAACTGAGTTAAAAGCACCTGTCAGTAATCTGCGGGTAAGGATATGTCCAGGGTTTATTAGCTCTTCTAAACAATTCAGAGTTGAAATTTTCCATGAGAAACTGCCCTTTCACTTGCAGAATGTTCAGGAAAAGCAACTCCCTTCCATCTTGCAAAAAAAAAAAAAAAAAAAAAAAATCCCCAAACTCAAACTGTTCCTAATTTTACAATTATGCGAAATTAGTTTTTACTCTTCTCTAGCATAATAGGGACTTGCAGAGTGAAATCATTCCTATGAACCTTGCCCTGTTGTGACATTATGTGATACCTTCAGTAGTTTGTTATATCAGACGAAATTGTACAGTTACACCCCATCATGCCAGGAACAGGTTATCATCTGCTGTGAAGAATTTTAACTCATTAAATCACATGGTACAGTATTAATTTATTCAAGAATAGTTCTGAACATTTGAAACATGGATCAGCACCTGAATTATTCAGCTGTGCTCACTGTCTTTTTCTCATCCATAAAAGTGACAGAAATCAAAACCAGTGCTTTTTGAAACAGGTCAAAATTGTGGCTCATTGCCAACTGGGTGTATTCATTTTGGTGGGGTTTTTTTGTTTGTTTTTGGTGTGTGTGGGTTTTTTAACATGACTAATATGGAACCACAAAGATCTAGCAGAATAAACAAAAGAAAGGTTGGAGGTTTTTTAATAGAAAATTTCATAGTGATGATTAGCAGGTTGTGGAACTTTTACTTTACAAAGAGACACTATAAAGGAAGTGGCTATTTATTCAGTTCCTGGGAAAATAACTAAATGCTGGCTGGTATTTATTCAGCTGAATTATTAGAACAGCATTTGCTCCTATACTTAAAGTTGTGTCAGCATTTCCATTATGAAGCTTAGCACTTAAGAAAATCAACCTAGAAGCAAACTGGTTAATAAATAAAAATAACCCAAATAAATCAAATTAGCTTTTTATAAAGTGAAATTGTTTTTTAAAATTCTGACTATTTAAAGAAGATTTTGAACAGAACAAAGAGATGCTAATAGCAAGCTGTACCAGAAAGCCTTCAGGATGCTTTCATAGTGCTAAATATATAAACTATCCTTGGAGAAACAGTTAAATTATTTTCTCAGTACATATCAGAATAAAGGCAAAATCAGGAACTATTTCATTAATAGCTCTGCCCATTTGAAGTTGTTCTACTATGTAAGGACAGAAATTTACTTTTATTTTGAATTTCAGATAATGTCTGTATTTTTCATCATTTTAAAATTAGAAGCTGATTTGTCATTTCAGAATTTCAGTGAACTGAATATCTTGATAAGGATTTTGACTAATATGATTAAAACGCTTTTTCTCTATAATTAGAAAAGGACAGTTTCACTTGAAAGATATTGACACTCTTCCAAATATTTAAAAAAATCATAATTTTTAGTCACCATAAAAAATTGCAGGATTCTTCTACTTTGGCAATATCTGTGCAACCACACTTTCAGTACTATTAAATTAAAGCTACCCTGGTGTGCAAAGTTACACAGTTGAACAGGTTTTTGAAAGATTTTTGTTGATTTCTTTTTTTCTTTTTGGGAAGCAACAGCTACAAATTCCGAGTACTGAAATTGCTAAATCTCAGTGTCCAGAAGGATCTTTGCCAGAGTCACATATGTGTTTTCCACACACACAAAACAACAGAACCCCAGCTAACCTGGGGCAGAAGGCTCAGCTTTACAAGTTGTAGAATTTTGTGGGGAGCTCAGCTCTGATTAACTGGTTGTTTTTTGGGGTGCCAGTTTGTTCACTCCAGGCATCATCAGCTAATCATGACATCTTCATTCTCTTCCTCAGCCCCGTGTCCCAGCATCTCATCCTCCTTAGTGGGAGGCACTGTCTTCTTTTCTACTAATTAGTTAACTTGTAATATCCCTCATCAAGTCCCCCTAATGATATTCCTTCTATTATTAATGCCAGTACTCCTCCCACTGGGTATGAACCGCCCAGAGGATGAGAGAGATAACCTACGAATGTCCCTGTATCAGCATTCCTCATCAGTAGCTCCAAACTGAAATATGGAATCCCTAACACTTGTAGTAACAGCAGGGTTCACACCCAGGACCAACTCATTGTGCTGCCACAATATACACCCTGCTATTATTGATAATATTATTATATAGCCTCAAGCAAAGCTCTCCCTCATGACTCACAAAGCCGCCATAATGAAAACATCTGTAGCATTGGTCCTGACATCCTTGGGATTGCATTTAATGTCTGTGCGACCTAAGTAACCCCCTGACACCTGATCATGATGTTAAGCTGTTTATTTATTTATTCTTCCTTATTTCGAATGGTGAAGATGATTAATGCTGCTCCCTTTGCTGCATTCACCTCTGCTTTCTGGGGACTGTCCTTGAAGGACAACCACTTACAGAAAATGCTGATAAATCTAATCTTTCCTTGTCAGGCTATGCAAATGATGACTTTATCAGAACTTGAGAACACCTACTTTATAACTGTGAAAAGCCACTGGAGAAAACTCCAGTGCACATCAATAAACCTTATAAGAAAAAGAAAATAGAAAGGACTCCTGTGGCCAGCAATAGTGATGTAAACCACTGCACCTTTGAAGAATATGGCACAATTCAGATCATATAATAGAGAAGTAAAGCAGAAGTGGGAACCTGGAAGTTTCAGAACATTGTCTTTAGGATGAGAGAGCATTTCTGGGGAATATTAGCAAACCCACACATTTTACACTGGCAGCAACTCCGTATTTGATAGCTCTTACTGCAAGATCCAGGAGAGTATTTCGTGTTAAATAAATAAGTCAGATTACTCCATTTCCTACCCCCACCTTACAGTTCTCAAAGAGATTATGATTTTTCTTGGACAATATTAATCTACCAGAATGATTCATCATACAGCACCCGTGAACAATCCCTGGTCTCTACAGATTTTCTCAGAAGCTTGGTTAAAACAGTCGTGACTATACCCCACTTAAACATTTGTGGAGGGCATTTCTGAGGTTTCCCTTGGGATACTGTCTATCTTTACCAGCACTGCCTGCTCCAGACTTTGAACACACTTTCTGCAAAATCATATGCCAGCTGCAGAAGCACCCAGAGTTTTACCAAATATCCATTTGCAAAATCTTAATTTGTCTCTCAGTAAATTCATGGGATTGCATTTCAAGAAACTTGTATTAATTTCTGTTTTCTACATATGCCCACATAGATGAGCTTAAAGCAAAAACTAACCTACAGTATGCTGTCATTTTTGTTTTGGAAAGGCTATTTCAAATGAAGGAATCCAGTATAATCTCAAAACGGGAACAAACTAGATAAATTCAGTCATCTCTGGTAAACAGCATCACATGCGAAAGGTTGTGCCAATATTATTGGCACCATCACAGCACAAGCACATAAATGAGGTGAAGATAGCAAAATGCAATATCTTTTCCAAGTATGACTGAAATCTGTCATTGTTTGTCAAGTGTGTCTGTTGTTCTTAGGAAAGAATAAAAAATAAAGATAATCTCCCTATTGCAAGTCATGTCCTACTTGTGGATGAGACCACTCTTTGGACAGACAGGGCATGAAATGCCTTATGCCTTTATTTCTCTCAATAGAAAACAAAGGAAATGGTGGGAAAGATGGGGGCACAAGTTAATTGCTCCTCATCAACTAGCTCATGGTTACCTCTAATATACACTGTAGCTTAATCCAGCATACCAGTTAGGATACAGTATAGAAGGAGCTAGAACTGCTAGCTGAAATTTTTTCCAACCCAAATAAATGTAATGCTGGGTTGCATATTTGGTTGGCTAAATTGTGTCTGAGTTTAATTTTCACGTCTGTGTGTTTCTCTGAGTCAGCTGGACTAAGAAGTGAGACTTTTTAAGAAAAATTGCTCATGTGGTATCGCCAGCTGAGTCAAAAGGTAGCATCCAGACCTTCAGAAAAATCCGCTGGGTGAGATCTCCCACTCACTTTCTTTTGAGACTGTGAAGGTTCCAGATTTGTAGATCTTTAGGTAGAATGAGAACGAGAACCTGACACCTGAGCAGAAAGTTCACTGGTCCACAGCGAGACAGTGGAGACGACCCTAAACTATATGCCCACCTTCTCAGAAAGGACCTCTGCACAGGGCTGAATGCCACCTTTCAACCACTGGACTTCTGTCAGTGACACTTACCAGCCTCCAGAGCAAGTGCTCTGCCTCTCTGTTTCTTACAGACATAGTTTCTGAGCAGCAGGTTTCATGCATTTGAGGCTTTGACTTGTTATTTCAAAGAATGAAATTACCTATCAGGGACGTTTGCTATATAGTTTTACCACCACAGCAGAACTATTTCAAATACTACTAGATTATTAAAATTCTCCTTCAGGAATACTTTAGAAATAATTTTGCTGCCCTCTAGCCTACTGTTGAAATCTCTCTAGCATGCCAGCATTATCCTTCAGGAATGCTTCTGAAATAGCTTTACTCTCTTTACTGTCCTTTTCATTACTATTGAAATCCTTCCAGAATGCTAAAGTTAACCGTCAGCAAGATGCCAGAATAACTTTCACGTTCCGGAAGGGTTTCAATACTGATTTAAAGAATATCAAAATGCAGTTTTATGTCTTTTTTTGGTTTATTTTGTTTCAGAGTAAGGATTGTGGTGGCAAAAGATGGATGTGTGAACTTCACTATGTTGTGTTTTGTGTTTATATAAACACGTATAACCACTGAGGATGCAGTAATAGTGGTCCTGGAACCCAGAGAATTTTTTTTAAAAAAAAAGCTTCCAAAACTTACCAAAGCATAAACTCAGGTGACAGCAGGGAATGTGGTTTTGTTTGCTTAATGGACCTGCAAATGAATTCTGCTGATCTTACTCTGACAATGAAAGTTTTGAGGGCATGAGCCAACTCCTTTGATTAAAATGAGAAAGATTACAAACCTTTGCCCCAAACTCTGACTGAACCCAAATTAAATCTGTTTTGAGGTGTGAAAAGTTCCTTTTGTTTTTTGTTGCTGTGCATGTCTGGTTTCAGCAGGGGGAAACGTTCAGATATTGCAACAAAGACTGTGTCTGTAAGGTTTCCAGCTCAACAGATTCAGAAAATCCTGGTGTCTGGGAGACATTTCTAACAAACTCATGAGCACTTGAGTTAATATAGCATTTCCCATGTATCTGACACATAGCGCTTCCCCTTCATATTAATGCCCTTGATTCAGATCTCTGTATTAAATCAGAAAAAAATCTACACCAACCTGACTCCCATGGCTGACCTACAAGCAGAGAGCAAAATTTTACTGGTTTTGCAAACAGTTAAAGGACTTCTACTGGTGTTTGGTGGGGTGAGTGAGCCAAGAACCCACTACCTGTGCCATTTGAATGGAGTGCTAGTGAAACAAGAAGAGGATGAAATTCCAAGTGGTCCTCAGGAAACTGAGGGGCATAAAGGCATCACAAGTCTCAGCATCTCCTTCTGGGATGCTGAAGCACGCTGGTGCCTGACTAATCCGGATGTCTTTTATGGGACCTGTCCTCAAACTCAGCACCTTACCCAGGCATTGTGGCCCAAGAGAGAGTGCCTTGTGGAAGCCTTAAAAGCAAGGGGCAGTTCAGCACTCTTCCTGAATCCAGCAGGCTCCACAATAGAGCCATTATTTAGGAGCAAATAATTCTGATGGTTGCTGGCACTTTCATACTCTGGCATGCAATCCTGGCCCAGGTCAATTCTAGAGCTCTGACCAGAATCAACAGAATAAAAACTAAATGATTAATGCCTAAGCACTCACTTAGTACCTCCTTCTCTCCACCACTGGATTTTTCCATTTTTCTCTACAATTGCATCTACAACTAGTAGAGATCAGCTAGGACTGTGGGAGTCACTTACACTTCTCAGCAAGAAGCCCAGAGTTTTGATCTAAAAGAAAATCTTCTGGAAAGGTTTCCTACTGTGTCAATAAGGAGTGTTATTAAACTTTCATAAGATATCCAATGATGTTTTTAAAATGGTTTGTCATTAATAGAAGCCTGTAGCTAAAGCAATATACAAATACATTGATGTCATTTTTTGTGAACACCTTATATGAATAATTGTAACAATACTACTATGTAGCTTAGAAATACAAATTTGAGGCACCTGATCATGTTTTTTCTGTCTTAGAATAAAACAAAGACTGCACATTCTGCACAGAAGAGCTAACATGCTTTTGCTCCTCTAGAAACCTAAGGGCAACAAGGTTATACCCCTGTTTAAAGGTCAATCCCATGCACAAGGTTGCCTGCTGAATAGCCAAGCTGCTCTGGAAAGAAACTCCAACTAACTGTGCCCATCTCCACCATGAGCATGCTTTGAGGCAGCGAGCTCATTTTAACTAAGAGCATATCTGCACACAGACAAAGGAAGAACCTACAGCAATGTCCAACAGCAGACATTTCAGTACAGCTAACAAGGTCCTGCTCCTGCAAAACTCCTCAACAGGAGTTGAATGTCGAGCACATGAATGAGACCTGTGGATTAAAGTAAGAAAAAGCCTTATCTTCATCCAAGTGCTTTGCAGGATTAAGGACAACTCAAACGATATAAAGCAGTGACAGGTTCTCCTCTCCAGATCGTGACACTGCCTCTTGGATTCAAGCAGGACTTGTAACTGTTTGCTGTATTTCATTACAAATTCATTTAAATGCTGGAGGCAAAAACATTCAACTTTTCCATTGTTCAGTATTGCATCCCTGATTTGGTTTTGTACAGCGCTGTTGCTGGAAGATGTAGAATACAGTGGTAAAAGCAGTCTTGATCATATTCCCCACCCCACCACGTATTTACACTCTTTCCCAAATTTCAAGTTGTGAACACCAGCTATTCCTCATCACAAGGGGACCTTTACTACAACAAAATATTATTTTAAAGCCATACTAACAGTAATTGGAGGCAATTGAGTTTTATCAACTAACACAAACTGTGGGATTTCAGAGTTGGATTTCAGCTGGTATTTTAATGAAGTGTGCGCTAACAGCACAAAATCTTCTGTCACTCCAGCAGCTGAGTTTCATATACAGACCTTTGATAGGGTGACCATGTGTTAACACTCACATGGTTCCAGCATATGAGTGTACACACCAGCAGTCCACAGATCCATCACTCAGGTCAACTTTCTCTCCCCCTTCCCTATACCAGCAAATGATCCAATGTGGCGGGTACGAGCTCTTGTTCAGCACTGGAAAAGCCGATTTGCAAAGCCTGACCTTTCCTGTTTCACACCACATGTCTGCACTCCTGGTGTGGCACCCAGTACTTTCTGCTAGTCTGTGCACCTTGCAAATGCTGTCCTTTGCTGAGGACATCAGTTCCACTGGGGTCAGTACTGTGTCCATCACAGCAGAGGAAAATTTTTCTGCTGACTGAAGTGGGTGACTGGATCTGTCCCTCACACTGGCACTATGGGAAGACCAAGTTATGGACCTTCATCAGCCTGTGGTGTCTTTAGATTTCAAGCTACTTGGACCAAATCCATGCATCAACCTGATTTTGGTTGTTTCATAACAAATTTTATACTGGCTATGAATATTTCACTAAATCCTTCAAGGCCTGTAGACACCTTCATGGGAAGTGGATATTTAAACTCAAAGTACTTTGAGGAAAGAGTCAGGAACAAAGTTCTCACTTATACTCAACTGGTTCCCACACTGCAGATGAAAAGAAAATATTCCAAGCTTCTGTGAAGACCGCCTAGAATTTTGCAAACATTTAAAAGTACATTCATGATGACTTTCCCTCCCTTTGCAAATGGTTTCATGTCATGGTTTATACATTCTCACAAAAAATCTGAGCATGTGTGATCATATAACTTTTTTTTTACTAGTTGGTGAAACAACTGGTTAATATATTTAGTCTGGAAAGAAAAACAGTAAAATCATATTTCACTATAGCAAAAAGTTTATTTAGATAAAGGCATCAGAAAGCACACAGACTCCTTTAAATGGGTAGGTTTTTCCACTGAGAATAAATTTTATCATTCTGCTTTTAATTTCTGTGGGTTTCTCTCCTCCAAACTTCTTGACACAAATCACAAAAACTAACTAGACTACAACTTTGATCAAGAGAAGACCTTCCTTTTTCAGCAGCTGACCATAAATGATCTTATGAACTTGAAACTGAAGATGAACTACCAAGCTCATCGGTACAACAGTTTAACTTGGAATTAATTATCTGTAGGATTGCTATTTGGCTAACTGCAAATTAAGCCAGAGAAAAGCAGTATGACTTTGCTCAAATTTAAGCTTTGCTTATTACAAAGCAAGATTGCTGCTGAAGATGAGCTACTCAATTTACTTATACTGTAATCTGATTAGTTTAGAACATACAACTGCTATATCAGATTTCTCAATAAGCATGAACGAGGCAAGAATTCCCTTTAGTTTGTTTTCATGCCTACTGTCCCAACCTGTGTTAGGTTGAAACACCTTTCTCTTACCTTTCATGACAACACAAATGAAACCAGACAAAGCAGTACAGACTAACAATGTAAATTTTCTAAGGCTGGAAGTACTTTTGACTTGGACACAAGAAATCTTGAGAGTGTTTCAGCTATCAACTTACAGAAGTTGCAACCAAATATATTTTGAACCTTTGCTACTATGGCATCTGTGCAATAGGAGAACATTGCTGAGATATAAGTTACTTCCCTGCTTTCCTTCCCAAATACACGTAGGAAGAAGAAAAGTTATTCTCATGCAAATGCAGACGCATACAGGTCAGACTGGATGTCAGCTGTCCTACAAGAAGAATTTGGAAGATCAAAGAATTCAGATCAGTTTTTCCCAGGGAGAGGGAGATGTTCAAAGTTAAGTGGGTGGATAGAAAAATTTGAGAAAACATGAACTTTTGCTCAGAAAATTTAACTACTAAGAGATGGGTGGAGATATGGACATACAAATAGACTGACAAGTACAAATACTCAATGCAAACAAGCATTTCCAGCTGGAGGCTTGACTAGAGCATCACAATAGTCTCTTTTTGTATACTAATTTGCAAGCTGTGTATATTCATGCAAAAATACAGGATTTGCATGTTGAAAGATGGTTACAGGAGTATATAAACCAGATTGTATAACAGCATGCATTTTAGCACACTTAATTACAGCAAGTTGATTTCTAATGTTTTTATTTCCTATGTGGCCTTCAAAAAGTACGACATGCATAGCTAAATACTTCAAAAGTAGCCAGAGAAAATTATTTTTGGACTATATGTTCATCTTCTCAGTACCTCTTATCCCACTAACCAGGAATCATTCCGGTTTGGTTATTTCAGTGGAATACAGCAGTCAGCTGTCCTCAGCTTCTTTTGCCATGGCCATATTAGTACCGAGAAGAATACACTAGATGATACTTAAATGATGACAGTCATTTCAGATTAAATAGTCTCTTCTAGTAACTTGGCTTTCTTCTTCTTGCGATTACAGGATTAGTTTTGCTAATAGTTCAAAATTAGTTGATGAAATTATTTCTTGAATATCAGTGACTATAATGTGGCATGCAAGCAGCACTGGGAAAATGCAGTTAATCCATTAAATATGTCATCTCATTCCTAGTGTTTTTCTGAACCACTGTAGCTTTTTTGAGTAGGTTCTTCTGTGAGTTAGAGCCACAAGAAGAAAGGAAAATGCTTCAGAAGGATTCCAAGATAACTGAGTTTTCTTTTTGTTCTGAACTGGAAAAAATGACAAAATATTTCTAAGTTTCCACATAGGAATATAGTAACTGAGAATCTGTTTAGGTCTGTCCAATGGGATTTTTGACTCAGTAAGTTATATTAACTAAATTTACTTCCTAAGCGTGAAAAAATTAAACATTTGTTCTGACTCATCCTCATCTGAAGAACAATAGGAGCAATAGAGGAAGGATATTTGCTATAACCTGCATGTGCCACTCCAGATGAGTAAGATGCAAGAGACATGATTTTAACATAGATAAGCAATGGACAGATAAATTTCAGAGACTGTCCTGCAAGAGGTACAGGTCAAAACTAGTTGACAGCAAGAAAATATTTTAAATTACAAGCTATCTGTGTTATTTCACATTGCACAGCTTTTTATTGCCTGGCTTTCTACACAACAGCATCAGAAGCATGTAACATCTGTCAGCTGTAGGATGTGCTTCTTGGTGGTCTGCAGAAAGGCCTTTCAAACAAAAGGCAAATATGTTTCTCCATGGCTTTGAAATCTCTCTATTTCTTTCAGAAAATCATGCTATTCATTAATTACATGCTGAAATTTTTATGGGAGGACACAAGTACCTGAATATAGGCAATAAATTTCTTAAAGGAACACTCTGAAAGAGGAAAGATTACAGTGATTAGTGTCTTTGTAACTCCTTAGGAAGATACTATCTCTCAGTCTTTCTGAAGCAAATTACCACAGGACTTCACTCATAAAACAACTAAAGTCTCCAACAATAAATTGACCAAGAGAAGGAAAACAGAAGCAGGGAACAATTGTGTAAATATACATTATCAGCTCTTACCCACAGGACATTTGGGAGATTTATAATAGCAGCAGCATCAAGTTTCTAATATCTTACTTGAGGTAATGGTAAGAAAGGGACATTAAGACAAAATACATGCATTTAAAAAATAAAATTATTTTGTAAAAACAAAGGAATAGTTTCATTGTCAAAAAGTCACAACTCAAGGAAACTAAAACAAAAATTACATTTAAAAGCAACGATCATGACAAAAAGAAATATTTTACAGAACAGGCACAAAATTATTATGATTGGTAGCCGATAATCTTATGACAAAACCATTCGTTTCCACTGCAGAAGAAAACATTTGTTAATGAAGAATAATGCCTTGAAAATGTGAGGTAAGTGCAGAAAAGTGGTGTTTATCTTTGGCTTGTGATGCTGACATCAACAATGAGAGTGCTCATATTAACCCACTGCCCTTAAAAATAAACAGCAGTGCACTTTAATCTTGGTGTTTCTACTTTTATCTGAGATTAGTCCCTCTGCTTTGTCAAACTACAATTAAAGGGGCAGAAAACATGTAGAAATTAAGCAAAAATTATGAGTACTTTTTAGAGCACAAGAACTTTATTAAATCCTAGTTTAGGGTGTTATGCCAAAACATTTCGAAGAGGCATGCAGCCCCTGTGCCATTCCAGCTTTATGACAACAATCATTTATGTTAAACACTTAAAGAGTATTTATGTTCTCAGTGTTAAATATCAGTCCTTGCAAACACAGCTCTGGGTGCTTGCTCCTCTGTAGTTCCTATGTATTTGCTGTTGTAGTTTCAAAATGGTGCAGCCCCAGAAATGTTGACTTCTTCAGGCCTCCGTCCAGCACTATGGAAACTGGTGCGAGTCAGGTCTTTGATTTCAACTGGATGCACACCAAGACCTGAATTTGGTGATTAGATGAGAGCTGAGTTTTTGCAAAGCTCTCCTCCAGAATGAATTTCCCTGCAGGGCAAACAGTCACAGGGAGGCCCATGGCAGTGCAGGTCCCACACCAGCTCTCCCAGCAGCGCTTACAGGCTGTATGCGGTGGCATTCCTGTATGGCACTGAGTAGTTCCCATCTCTAAGGAAGAAATGCCTTTTTTCCTCTTTGTGGCTCTCTTTTCTGAATACCCACCTATGCTCCTGGTAGTCTCAAAGTCCCACTCCTTCAACAGTGAAGAAGAGGCAGCAGCCAAGGAGAGATTAGGTGGAGACTGAGATGACCCCCACATATGGCATTGATGGAAACAGAGAAAAGTTGCAACACAGGCACTGGGCCTGGGCTACAAGCAGGATGACACAAACTCCTGGGTTATCATTATGTCATGGGCAAGCCTGGATCAAGTGGTTTGCTCTTCTACTTGTGCTGCCTGTGTGTGGTGCTCAGCATCTCTGGTTGTTGCAACAGAGGTTTGCCCTGCCTGCCTTACTGGAATGTGCTTTGCCCTGAGTGATGGTCGCCAGAAGTTTGCTATAAAATGGTGCTGTGAATCCTTCAATTTAAGCATTTATAATTGCTTTTCTCTAAAGAGACTCCTATGGTAGAAAGGTTGTTTTTCTGTGCAGAGCTGCTCAGGCACTAAATGAGTCACACACAGCACTGAAACACAAACAAGTCCCAATAAGTGAGAGTGAACTGATCAAGAATGGCAATGTTGTGAAAAGTTTAAGACTGACATCTTCATGGAACACTCTAACTTCTATAAAAATGCTCAACTGATATCTAACGCAGTCCCGGTTCAGGTACCCCAACAGATATCTCTACTTATTGAAATGTTAAAAAAGGGAAAACAAAACGAAAGAATTTCTTCAGTTACTTTAAATATGAATTTAAAAACTCCAACCCTTTCAATCTGCAGAAAGGAATCTGAAAAACATGCATTTCAGTTAACAATCTGTTTATATCTGTTCACAACTTTTGGACCACCTTAAGTGCAGCCTTTTCAGGCAAAAGTTTGTTCCTCCGCATCTGCTAAACATTGGAGTGTCTAGGTGCTATTGTAAAACAGTATGTACACCAGTTTGTGTGGAAATGAGCAGCGAAAAAGCGAAAACCACCAATTACTATTCTGACAGATCATTTTAACTGAAAGTTGTCCCTTTCCTTTTTATCAAGTGCTCAGAACCTTTTTAAAAACCACTCTGCTTTCTTTTGCCAAACACAAATGCCAAACCTCAGAATGATTGCTGTACCTGGGAGACTTCAGAGCTCAGGGAGCAGTGAGCTGAACACTGAAAACATGTTGATTCTCTTTAGAGAAGCAGGGTGGCAGAGAACACAGAAAGAAAAAAAAAATTCACTTAGCAGCATGTGTGTCAAACCTACAAGCGTCTTTCTGGGATGCTCTGCCTTAACACAGATCAATTCATGGTATAAGCTGCAATTTAAGAAAGTCAAGGACCAACTAAGAACACCACAGTAACACAATCAGTAGGATGAAAATCAGGGATCAAATAACAAACGAGATGCTGAATGCAGATGATTATTTTAAGCCACCTGTTGGAAGAAAGGAAGGGAGAGGAAGAAAACACAGGAAAAAATTGTCTTTTCCCAGGTGCAGAGCAAATCTGGGATGTACCCAAAGGGAGAGACTTGCCATGTACTGTTGTGATTTCCCTTGAGGACTGGAATAAAAAGGTGTGATTTTCAACATCAAAAATCTAACTTATTTTTTGATGGATTTAACTGAATAATTTAGTCAGAATATCAAGAAAATTTGAGCAATATCCTCCCCCCCAGACAAGGGTTGTGCAGTGATCACTTGAAAGAGCTTCCTTCATTTTCTTCTGCTCTGCAAGACAAGCTCTGCAGCATGTTGTGCAGCACACATCAAACTCAGGCATTTTGCAACCTGCAGCTTGTAAGTCATAAACTCCAGAAGCCACCGTGGCAGGTCTGAGGAGCTGTGCTATATCCTTGCCCTGGGAAGCTGGCAGTCACATGGGATCCACTTTGCTGGCTGTTCTAATATACTGTCATTATATTTCCTTTCATTTGGCTGGCATTACAGAAAAGGGCCTGAATTCAGTGAGGAGCACATTCCACACTCCTTGTTGAATGTGTCAAGAACCTTTCTTCACTGTGGGGCCGTCCACATCCTGCCAGGACTGTACTTCACTCCTTCACATTCCCTCATGTGGCATTAGCTCATGGAGACAGTACAGAGATGTATTATTCCCCAGACAGACCAGTTCTTAGCACACACTTATTTTTGGTAATTTCCTATTCCTCTTTGCATTTATCAGGAAACAGGTGAGGAGATGGGCACCCTCTAAACGCCCTGTCTTTTCCTGTAAGCCTGAAAAACTCTTTTGAGGTGAAAATACAACAGAAAAAAAGATGTTTCATCTCCCATCAGCTAAAGCAGAAGGTTTACAGCTCACTAGTCATCTCTTGAGAGATCAGAAAGCTGCACATGAATACGTAGGTATGCGCAAGACAAGCAAAGCAGATGTTGTAGTAATCTGTGCTGGGGCATCTTAGATCACAGAAGCTAACCCATGGCACCTTTTCCAACCACCAATTTAACTATCCCCTCCTCCCCTTGAAAACACAGAGCTCTCCCCTGCTGCAAGACTGAACTGTTTGAGCCTAAGGAGTGAACTGGGCTGACAGAGCCCATTGCTGTGTGTCCTGGTTTGAAGACAGGTGTCTGCTAAGGAAGGCAGAAGTCTCCCTTGGAATAGGAAATGTAATCCCCTTCCCTTCGAATTACTATAATTTTGAAATTAAGGGGCTTTCTGGCAATGATATGAGAAAAGGAATAACAGTTCTTTACTATTATACATATATATATATATCAAGACAGA
>VZTJ01003969.1:128957-148324 GCA_013397795.1 Orthonyx spaldingii
ACAAACCAGAACAGAGAAAACCCCCAGTAAACAGTCTCTTCTTGCTCCTTGTTAGCAACTGGGCAGGACGGGTGCAATGACTCTCCCTTGGTTGCAGGGGGCACTGTAGTGCTAGTCTCGTCTGTCTCGCCCCAGGCGGTGATGGTGGACACTGCTGTGGGAAGGAATGGAGCTGGGGCTTCTTCTGGGCAAAAACCCTGGAACCGTAGCAGAAGTGCAGTGGGGACTGGGCGGTGATGCCAAAAGGATTTTTTGCTATTTCTTTTTATACCTTTTACACAGTTCTGTGTATCCACAAATATTAGCATGCATACTTGTACTTCTCTAAGTCTGATAACTCAGCATAGCTCCAAGGTCCTGTAGAGCTAGGAGACCAAACATCCTACTATCTTGAGGAGCCATGGCTCCTCTCAGTAGAACACGTTCTGTAAACTTATTGCCCCCCCAGGGAGATTAAGTCTATAAATTGTATGCGTGAGTGGGGTGCAGGAATACAGCAGGAGAAGAAAAAGAAGAAGAAGAAGAAAGGATACAGAAGAAGAAGAAGAAAATACAGAAGAACAGAAGAAAAGAGAAGGAGACGAGAAGGGAGAAGAACATGCATGCATGGTGGGCTTCGTGACATGATGTATCAGAACAAGATCCTATTAAAATACTGAGGTAAATGACCCTTGACCCTCTAACCTCCAACCGTGTCGAGTGTTCATTCCTGAAACCAGGAGAAAAAGGCATCAGCGGGGCAGCCCAGCTCCCGAACCATGGCGGCAGAGGCTGGCTCTCTGGAGGGGGGAGGGGCTCGGGGATCCCGGGTTTTTCCTTCCCCTGAGAACCGGAGCAGATAGTGAAGGGTCCTTTTTTCGGTGTAGCAGGGTGGTAAACAGGTCCCAATGCAATGGCCGCTCTTATGAGCAGAAACTACTCACAGTAGAAGCAGGCAGTAGGAGACAGAACTCTGCAGTGAAGACCAAATCCTCACGGAGCAACTGCAGCCTCCTCCCCTCTCAACTGGTGAGGAGCCAAGAGTGCGAGCAGCTGCTCCACTCTGCTTTTCCCAGCTCCAGTTCTCTCGGTATCTCTACCCCCTTCTAGAGGGAATGTCCAGTAAGATAGTAGTTACTTACACCTTCACCGGAACAGCCTTTCTTTTGTCTTTCTTAAGCACCCAGTTGTTATGGTATCTTAGCAACATATGGGCAAAAACTCTCTAAGATAAGGAAAACAAAAGCAAGAGTTCTAAACCCCAACACTGTGGCTCTCCATGTATCCATGTAATGGGCTCTGGAAGTGCAGTCCTACCACAGACATCACTTGAGCATTCCCACCTTCAGAGCTAAACACATTCCTTTATCCCTGAGCCTCTCAAATGAGCCTGCTGCTACTAATCCAGGTACCTCACTTGTACCACATAGAGTTTTCCAGTTAATTCTTTGTACAGAGGGCAGGGGAATCACAAGGGGCCAAAAATTTCTTAATTAATGAATTATAACTGTGAGACTTTCCCACTACCAAACATACCACATCAGCAGGATTTCAGGAAATAGCTAACCCTTTTCACATGCCGTTTTGCTGGTAGGGAAGAGCCATCAGCTTTCCATGCTGGGTGAGGCAGAACATGGCCTCAAGTCTCACCACATTTCATATCAGCTCCCTCCCTGGATAAATTACTAGGTATGCAAGGCCAGGGCAGCTCAGAAGGGTGTGCTGCCATGAGGGAACTGCTGTCAGAAGATTCCCTCAGCTTTCTACTGACAGGGAAAATGCTGCTGAAGAAGGAAAGGATGGATGTTGCTGGCTACAGAAGAGTCAGCTCATATCCCTGTCAGCTCCTACAGGTAGCATCCACTCCCCTGTAAAAGCAGACTGCATACTATCAAAGCTAGAAGACAGCCCAGTTTTTAGTAAAATAGTTTCTCACCGTGTTTCTCAGTAAAATAGTTTCTCACTGTATAGTAAAATAGTTTCTCACAATATATCACACCTTCCTCATTCCTGTTAATAAAAGCAGAAGATATTTGCAATCAAACCAAAGCACAAATAGCCCATTGAAAGTGAGAGGCAATACTTAATATCAGAAAGCACCACTGAGGTTGCACTGGGAAGGCAATGAGAATACAGCCTGATGAGGTCCTGCTATACTTAACATCTTTTTTAGCTCTGAAATGAGGAGAATGAGTGTCACTTTGCTCCATAACACATACACACACACACACACACACACACACACACACACACACACACACACAGCATGTCTTTGATAGCTCAGTAAAGAAAAAGGTTTAATTCTTCTGTAATAACAACTGTAAAAAGTCTGCTAGCAGACAGCTGCTTGTACAAACTTCTGCCCTGACACTGTTCTCTGACTGATGATGCTAATGGTAACAGAAACTTAAGAAGGAGGAAATCTGTCAAGATGTAGAAACAACTGGAAAGAAAATCAAAGAATAATACAGACTTCCACATATCTTTAATATTTGTGTAGACATTATCTCCACTATGCAACCTGAATAAACTCATGAGGGAAAGCACAGAGAATCGGACCTGAAAAACACTGGGAGTTAATTGCAAATCCCTCCTGCTCAGAAGTGAGTGCTCAGTCTCCTCTGGCTCCTCTGAAAGTCTCAGCTTCCATTTAGATGTGTGCCAGGTCGCTATTCTGTTTAACCAGAGTTACTAAGGAGATCATGTTTTAGGTTTCAGCCTAAGCTTTAGAAAAAAAGAACAGAATAAATGGAGAATGATATTATCTTGTTCCAGCACACAACACTAAGCAAACAGTTGAGTATCTTCTGCTAGCACAGTTTCCTCTGGCTCTTCCTTTGGAGGCATTCAGAAATGACTAACCACATACAACTATGCCAGACATTGTGGATTTGTTCCTTTCTGCCTGGTTCATGTCAGAGCTTATAAATCTGTGGCTGGTGACAAGCTAAGAGAAGCTACGGGAGCTCAAGCTGGAAGACTTACATTTCCAATGCAGAAGTTCCAGAGTTACTTCCCAAGAGTTATCAACATTACAAAACTACAACAGTTCCAACTGACATAGTAACTAGTGAAAAATCAGCACTCCACAATAATGCTTCCTCCTGTGCTGGCTCCTAATGGAAAGTTGAAGACTCTCAATGTTTCTCTCTGCTGTACTTGCACATACTGCCTTGTGGCATCCAGTGTCTTCCAGAATGAGACTGTGAAGCTTCCTAGCTCCATCCTCCTGCCTGCCTGTTGTCAGAGACTGAAATATTATAGTTTATGACTTAAACATTTTCATGAAGGATTATAATAAGAGTTGTGTTACAAAAGCTGCAGAAAAAGCTACCACACTGACTGAGGCCCTGAACTGCTCGCTGATTAAGATAAGATAAAGTAACAAACTCAGGACTGGGGACATTCAGGAAGCACAAGCTTAACACCTTCAGGGTGGAGACCACAGCTCCAGGCTATCAGCTGCCAGGCCAGCACAGACCCTCCCCCCAAAGGGTGGAGGAAGGAGGAGAGGTTTTGGGTGTGTAGTGGAAAAACCTCTGGTCAGAGATGCAGTGACTCCCCTTTCTCCAGTGTGCAAGACCAGCCCAGCTGTGGGGCCCCTTCATCCCGGGGAAAAACTTATACACAGCAGAGGGGGTGCCATGGCCCATCAAAGGCCCCCCGCCAAAGGGGTCCCCAAACCCTGCACCAGAGCACTGTGGATGATGTAACGGAGCCAAAGTGTTGCAAGGGACAGTGTCAAACCCAGCCCCTGCAGGGGAGGCACCTGGGCGTTCCCACGTGGCCCAAACCGTGTATTAATCCACTGGATGCTATACTCATTGCTGTGGCGTGGCAGCGGCAGCGAGGGACCCTCACCACGCAGAAGACTGGATGGAGGGGAGCAACGAGACGTCATTGGGACCCTCAGAAGGGTGATATGTTTCCACCTAACCCCTGTCATTCTGTCCCTGTCTCCCCATCCCCCGTGCACACCTCTTTCTCTATTTCTTTCTTTCTTTCTTTGTCTGTCTTCCTTTCTCTTAGTTTCTTTTACTAGTAAATAAATTATATCAATTTTTTGGCACCAACATCTAACCTCGTTTGGTTTTAATCACATTTTTTAGGCGTATTTTGAACCTTCAAAGTTCTTTCCATTTTATACACAGAGACCTACCTTTCTCTGCTCTTCTGGGTTTAAAATCAGATCGTAACACCCGCACACCTTGCCATCAGGCTTCTTATTGGGGGAAACTATGTGTCTACCTCCAGATCTGGCTGGCCTATGCACTGCAGACACTGTGCCCCCAGTGCTTTAAAAATACAATCAAATGTATTCAATTTCAAGCACAGCACATGACTTGAGTGAGAGCTTTACTGCAATTATTTACTGTGCTGTTGCTGGGATTTGACCAGAAGCCTCTCCTCCTCCCATATGTCCCTTGAATACAAGATGGTAAAAACTGCTTGAAATTTAATGCTGTTGAAGTGAGAAGGAAGAACTCCCACAGCTTCAGTGCAGCAGACCATCTCACTGCTCAGGAAAGTACCCACAGAAATAACTGCTTGAATGATTATGTTTTTCATTCTAAAAAGTACAGCAAGAGTCACAAGGCTGGGCTTCTCCAAGCAAACAAAACCACACCAGCATATCTGCAATGACATGTCTGAGTCTGCAATGTTTCTCTCATGTCCACAGTGTCCACTGAAAGTAACAAATAGATGGCTTTCTTCTCCACCAGGACTAAGTCAGAGAAGCTAATAATTCGAGGTGCTGGCATTTTGTGACTCACTTAGCCCCACCGAAGCAAGCATAAACTGTGCACTAATGCAGATGTTTGAAGGGGGAAAGAGCTGTATTTTTGTTTGGAAGAGAACGAGGAAGTGACAGCCATTGAGATTTAAATGACAGTGTGTGGCATTAGGAGCCATAATTAACACACATTACAGGTTTCACAGTAACAAATTATCATTGCATGCTACTTCATCAGAAAACAGTTAGAAATTAATAGATTGACCAGTGGCTAAAGTCTAGCAGGAGAAAAGACCAGAAGGGAAAAAAAAAATCAAGACACAAACAACTCTCTGATCTTAAGTGATTTGAAAATGAAGGAAGAGTCCTAGACAGCTGACAAGTGCTACCTGGGTATTGCTAATGCACATAATCCAGTGCAGGCAGCTGCTGGCTGAGGAGGGGGCAAGTTCATCTGACATTCCATGTTTTTCTGCTAAGGCAAATTCAGAGTTCGAAGCAGGAAAGCATGGAGATGATGCCATTTCTTTTGTGTCCTTCCCCCCTGTTTTAAGAATAGTGGATCACCCATGGTAGAAACCTTACAGCACCTTCCAGTACCTAAAGGGGCTACAAGAGCGCTGGAGAGGGACTTTTCACAAGGGCCTGTAGTGATGGGAAAAAGGGCAATGGCTTCAAACTGACAGAGGATAAATTTAGACAGCATGTTAGAAATTCTTTACTGTGAGGGTGGTGAGACACTGGCACAGGTTGCCCAGAGAAGTTGTGAATTCCCTGTCCCTGGGAGTGTTCAAGGCCATGTTGGATGGGGTTTTGAGTAGACTGGTCCAGTGTGAGATGTCTCTGCCCCTTACAGCAGGGTTGGAACTAGAAGATCTTTAAGGTCCCTTCCGACCCAAACCATATGATTCAATGATTCTTTGATTCTACCTCCCTGTGTATCAAAACTTACTGCATCTGATCCATATTCATGGAAAACTTCTCCCAAAAACCTTCTTTCAAGGCATCCACACGGTAAAATTGGACAGTTCTGGGAGACAGCCTTGAGCTGGTTTCACTGTTTTTTGGACATACACTCTAGAGTGTCTTTGTGCAAGGACTACAGAAAACTCTGTAATACTCTGACCAGGGAAAAGCACAAAGAGACAGGCCACTGAATGTGGAAGATGTAGTTCTGGATATATTGATAGGTGTTTGATAAAGCTCATAATAATGTAATTTAGCTAAGTGCTGTTCTTTCACATTGTGTTGTTTCCAGGTCTGGAAGCAAGTAATTCCAGAGAGAGAGAACACTTATTCCTTTACATGTGTCCAGCTACTTGACATAAAATATAATGAGAATGATACTAAGAATGATCATCAAGGCTCTGAGTAATTTAGTAATGAGTCATACTGGCTCCATATCGTTGTGACATTCCTAAAGGTGACCATGAGTTATTTTTACTGTCTGAAAATTACCCTTTAACGAATAGAGAACACAGGTATGTCCCTGTAATGTTAGAAATGGAGATTGTGAACCCCTGGATGGCTGACACCAGCCTATTATTCAATCCCACATACACTGACCTGAAAGTTTGTTCCTGGAAGTGATGACAAGTTACTCCCACTGCTGGCTGAGCTGCATGGGTGGGCTCTGCTCAGTTCCTAAGTCTCTACTGCTTTCCCCTGTGGTCAGGGGAATAAATAAAAAAATTAAATAAAACGACTGAGCACATCCTGAGACGGAATATCACCAAGACTAGGGCTATTACATCAGGGCTGTGCCTGAATAGAGGCTCTCTTCATATATGAGGGTGGAAATCTCTTCCCTGGAGAGCAAAGAACAGTTTCAAAAGGAAAAGACAGAGCAAAAGAGCAGAGTTTCTCGCTAACCGTTGGCATCCAATCATTTTTTTCTGCCAGTTGTTTGGTCGTCTCCTACACTGATCAATCTGAGTTATGGCACTGCTAAAAACTGCTAAAACTGCTGCTGCTTCAGAACCTGACACGAACTCCATGTGTGCATTAAGCAACTACTGATATAAAGCAAGATCTGTATTTGTAAATAGACAAAAGCATGGATTAATCTCTCTCAAAATTAGATTTGAATTATTATTTTATATACCTGGACAGCTTCCAGCAGCTCCTTAAGAAACTGGAGCTTTTTCATGACAGATGTGATTGGATTCTCTCATCCAAATTTAAGATGATTAAAAGTTTGATGTACAAAGAAGAGCTAATCACAGTAGGTTGCATTTCTGTTCAGTACTAGAATTTCTAGGGAGCATGTTTATTATAGGATATTGAAAATAAACCAGTGTCACGGATTTGTGTAAATCACAGGGGAATATAATTTAGGATACCCATGAGTGAGGATAAGGGTAGTGGAAGAAATAAGTTACGGCAGAAACAAGGTTTGAGTTAAAACTATAAGGTGATTTTATTAACACAGGACTTAAAGGGAACAACAACAACAGTAGTATAAACTTTTAAAAGAAAACACTCTCATCCTTCCTTCCACCTTCGCGTCTTTCCCACCGAACACGCAGGGGGTACAGAAGCATGGGAGGTACTCTTTTTCTGTTGTATACTGGGGGTTCCCTTTTACAAGGAACAGTTTTATAGACCTCCCTTTAGCGTGGCTTCAACTTCCATGGGGCAGCATCTCCGCCCAAATCTGGTACCATGTGTCCTTCCCACTGGTAAAAGCAGTTTTCCTAAAACTGTTTCTCTGTGGGTCACTAAGTTCCACGGGGTGTACCTTTTAAGGATACATTACTTTAAATTGGAAGCAGTTCTCCTTTTTCTTCCCACTAGAAACGAGAGTTCCCTCTGTCTCTCTCCTTTACTTAAGTTTTCTACTAAGTCACAGGTTTTTAGCATCTACTCGCCCCACAGTGAACAACTTCTCTCACAGGCTCCAAGATAATTCTAGTATCCCCCCATTTACTTAATTAATTAAAAGGTTTAGTTTCTACCACTGCTTACAGAAAGAAAAACCCAGTTACAACTGCATAAAGGCCCCTCTTCCCTCTGTGGTGACCCTGGTGGCCGCCATCTTGTCTTCTCCACATGTTTTTCTAACTCCGTCTCTTCTCCACCTAAAGGGAAAAAGGGAAAAAACCCAAACCAAACAAAATCAGGAACCAATATCCCCCACCACCATTATTAGTACGTTTTACCAGTTCAAAGCTTCTGCTAAGTTTTTGCAATGATGGAAAGAGTTAATTAAGTCCTAGTCTGGTTCCGGGGAAATAATTCTCGACTCTACCATTCATTTTAACAGCTCCAACGCGTCTCCCACTCCAGTTCCATACAGTAGCACACAGTCGCAAGCACAGAGCTGGTCCCAAGAACACAGCTAGGCTTGTCTAAAGTGCAGGTCCTGGTTCCTTTTATCAGTAAACAGTTTGTTTCAGTAGCACGCTGTTGAGGCAAGCATGGTGAATGGTGGGGAGAGCATAGCTGGGCACGCAGTGAGCTGGCGGTCCCGGTCCCCGCCAGTCCAAAAGAGCGGGGCCACCCGCTCGAGCGTGCTGGCAGTTCTGGTTTGTTGGCCCCTGGTCCTGGGCAGTGCCGGTCTTGGGCTGCTGAGGGGCCAGTGCAGTCCTGGGCCATGTGGCTCCAGTTTGCTGCCACATGGCCGGGCCGTGGCCCTGGCAGTCGGCCGCCCCCCACCTGAAGTTGGGGAGAGTGGGGGAAGAGAGCTGGCTCTGCCTCTTCATCTCTTAAATATACTGCTTTATGTTAATATCACAGAGGCGTTACCTTTTTCTAATTGGTCTCTGGGAGCATGTCCCCTCACCAAAACCCGAGAGGACCCACCCCCATCAAGCATGGGCCACAGAAGCACCACCCCTCGGGCCTCCACCCCTTTCTTCCCTGCCCACCAAAAAGGAAACAAAGAAGCCAACGTGGCTACCCCGCAACAGCCAGATGAACTTTCCCTTGGAAAAGCCCAATTCTTTGTCTGCACTGCCTACGAGCAAGGCCCAAACGGCCACCTCAGGTGTAAAATAGCTCTGTGGCAGATGTCAGAAATCATCCAACCATATGGTCATTCAATGAAGTTTTTCTCTGAAGAGCTCTTCCTTTACACACACACACACACACGCATCCTCACACTGGAATGAAAAAACGAGCACTGTGCTTGGTCCAACCTACACAAAACTGCCCCGCTCTGGTTCTCCAGGCCAAGCACCATGCCTGGGACCATACTTTTTAAACCATTGATCTACCAACAATGAATTTGTCAGTAGGTCACCACACTGCAAAACCTTCCTTGGGGAAAAAAAACCCAATCAAGCAAAAATCATAGTCAAGATGTTCCGGAGTGAAGCCTTGAATTTCTCATGACTCACTGTACAAAGATCTTTCATTACATCCAGAATGGATGCTCAAAGGACTTCAGAGAAGAAAATTAATTTACAGCTCTCACCATCCTTTCACAGTCACATAACACAAGTCAAACAAGCAATCTGCAGAAAATGGCAAAACATTGTTATGAATGGCTCCTTTTTGGTTTCCCTTTTCTTCAATATAAAATTAAAAACAACAAAGGTAATCACCATACATAGGTCTAATATGATACTTGTGTTATGAGTAGAAAACAGAAATTTTAATAGAAAGATTATTAAGTATATTAAAAGGCATGAAGAAAAAGAGTAGAACCTTAAAGCCAGATGACAGCAGCTGATATAATCAAAAACAGTTATTAAAACATGATTACATAATGCTTATAACATCTCCTAAAATATCAATAGAAAAAGAACCAAATGATGGTTTGTACTAGTTTGAAAACAAACCAGTGGGAGACTGCAAGTCAGAATTATAATTTAATAGGAAAATTAAAATAAATGCAATAATACAAGGAAAAAAAACCTGACAGAGTCAGGATACAACCTGACACCCTGTTAGTCAGGGTGGTGGTAGTAGTCCAAGTGAAGTGGTTCAGTTGAAGCGATGATCCTGTAGAAGGGTCTTGTCTCCACCTGAAGGTCCAGTGGTAGCCCTTGTCCTCTGGGAATCCAGTAGACAGGGATGGCTGGTGCAGTTCCAAAGCCCAGGTTATATTCAGCTGAGAATGCTTGGCTCCTCCCCCCGGGCAGAGCATCTCACAATGGGATGAGGTAATTCCATGAGTCATGGGGTGGTTTCTTGATGGCCCATTAACAGAGATAACACCCGGAGGGAGTTTTCACAGGTGAGTCATGACAGGAGATAACAAAGAGTGCCCCACCTGTTTTAACAGCTTGTGGAGATGGTAATAGAATATATCTTATATTGCAACCTAGGACATGGGTGTTTTAACGGCAGGAGTAACAAAAGACCTGTATTGATTGAAAAGTAAATTACAATATTATCAAAACTGTGAAATGATGAATCAAATTAAAATCACTGACTTTACGTAGGAAAACACCTTTGCACATCACAGTAATGCAATCAATTCCATTTCTCTTATTAATGTATACCTTGCTTTTTTATACTTCTTGTATTTGTCAGACATGAATGGATGCAGAATGGTTCACTCATTTTCTGGGGTTTAATCTGCTTCTACAGAGGCAGCAGTGTCTTTGCACACAAGCAATTATGTGTTCACACCACTGATACTCTTGTCTTTGTTTGTCTTGTCCTCACTGGAATAAAACAGGGTGTGCAGAGACCAAATGTAGCTTAGCAAAATGTAAAGAAGGCTAAATGAGCTGGGCAAGATTTGAGAAAAGCTGGCATCTAGAACCTCATGATTTTCTGAGCTTTACTGCTGGGTTTTTTACCTGTGGGAACCTGAAGTACCTCCTCTTGTTAACTCATTTGTGAATGAACCATGAGCAGAATTCCTCCCATGCCCCTGGAACATTTATGTTGCCATTTGGTGTGAGAATTTCTTCTCTCTCCCATCTCAGGCAGTAAAACATAGTCTCCAAATCAGGGGCAAGCCTCTAGCATAGCAACACCTGGAGAAGAAAAATAAATAAATAAAAACAGTATTCCCCCCATCCACATGCCCTTGAAAGTTGCGTCATCCTCAGAAAACCAAGCCTGACAAAAACTCATGTCTTTGTCCCCTCTGAGTTCCTCCCCCTAGCTCCCATCATTCACACCCAATGTATTTATTCATTTTATCAGATCAGACGGCAGCATTTGGATTATTTCAAACTGCTAACGTTAATCATCAAGACAGAACCTGTAGTTTTTACATGGTGGGTCTGTGCTGAACTGCGAAGCCCTGCCACAAGCTTCCAGCGTGAGCAAGAGGCTGAGTGAAAGCAAGATCATCAAAGCCCAGGCTAACTGTCACGGAAATTGCTGTTCAGCCTGAGACTCCTAAGGCCCTTCCTTTTCATCTTTGTTTAAACCAGAGACAGAAACATCTCTCTTGAGCCAGTCAACACATCTTCAATTACACAATGGAATGTCAGTAAATACAAAATATATGTCCCTGCTATTCAGATGAAACCATTGCATTACAGTGACTAAAGCTATGGGTGCATCAGGCTATTTTCTGCATGCACAACTTTAAGTGTAAATTTGTCCTTTGGTAAGGGGCATTCCCTTTGTCAGTTTGAGGTGGCTTTTTATTATTTATTCAGATATAGTGTGATCTCCTACAGAAACATTCATCTCCCTTCCTTATTTTCAAAATAAAGATTATGCTGAAAGAGCATTTATTTGCCAGAGAGAAAAAACAACACTTGAACTGAAATTGGGCTCCCAGAAACAACTTTCCCTGACATGGAGCCAATTCATTTGCTCTTTGCAATAGTCACGTCATTGTATCTCCCTGTCTTTCAAGATGCTCTTCATATTGAACAGCCATCATTCAGAATCAAGCTTCAGAGCACCAGGTGGTCTGATATAATATTTATGGGTTTCAACTTTTTAACTAGCTACTTTTCTGTACCAAACTATATATAATAAATACAAGTTTGCTCAGGAAAACAATTGAAACTTTAAACAAATGTTGCCTACATTATACAGGGGGTCAGAGAAGGTGTGCGTATGTGGTAGTGTGCCAGCCTGGCCTGGCCACTCACCGCTCTGCATTCCACTTATCCCTCCCCTGTTCGCCCAGGACTGGCCAGGTGTCACGGGCTCGTCATTTGTCTATTGGCTGGCCTCTCGCCCTGCCCACCAGGGAGAGAGGGATAAAGGAGGGAGGCGAGAAGGGGAGGGGAGGAGTCTGGCCACGTTGCCCACTACACATCTGATTATCGGTTTTTCCCTCCATGAGGGAGATTAAAGGACTCTGATAAACGCAACTGGTACGTCTGTCTTGCCTGCCCGGAGCAGCCACCGCCTGGCCCGGGACCGGAGCTCCCAAGTAAGGAGCTACTGGGGCTGGACTCGGTGGCCTGGAGAAGCCCATTGAGGAAACAGGAAAGCTACATGCGTAATAGTACCTTCTTGCCTGAAAAATCTGGAAATTGATTAATTTTGAAATAACTGCATAAAATACTACACTCTGACCCTAAACGTTGCAGTAAACCTTTTCAAATATTAATGAGAACCTGTGCACCTGCAAGAGGATGATGACCTTGGATCCTTGGCTAAGGGATGTTTGCCAATCTGTCCTGAAAAAGAACCCCTTGTAGTTTCTGAATGAAGAGAAGTAATTACCTTACATATTGGGGTAGTGAGTAATGAATGTATTTGCTAATTAAAAGATCATCATTATCATCACCTATAACACCACCACAAAAAAAACAGGACATGTTATGGCTCGAGTTACTTACAAAGAAATGAATTAAAAAGCATAGGTGACACCTCAGAGGTTGCTAATACCACTGATTCTTTACTTTGCCAGTGTTTTTCCAGGTGTCACTGTGGATGGAAGATTAGTAACTTACTACCTACCAGCAATGGTGCTCTCTTCTGCAAAACTCCAAGTTTTACTTGTAGTAACAGGCCATATCAGCCCTGCTCTTACATGGACACTGTCCAGCAGGCCTGGCAAAAGACCTCCAGCACAGACCAACAAAAGAACAGTTCAGCCATTCCTCTTAACTTTAAAGCCCTTCCCTAGTCCTGTATAGATTGGAGCTGGGGATGCCACCAGAAGCAGGTGAGGCCCTAAGTCCTGCCTTGGTTATGGTTGTGCTGGCCAAAGAAGGTACTGCTCTTCCACCGCATCTTCCCTAAAATGGTAATTTTCTTTCAGCAGGCTTCTGCCAGTTAATTCACATCTTTGAGAAGTGCTGAAATGCTTCTCTTCTGTCTCCCAATATTCCTTGAATTTGAAGCATGAAGAAAAACTCCCAGGCTGGCATGTGGATGTAGCTTAGGCTCATTTTTCTCTTCAGAGCAGTCACAGAGCCCTTTCACACAGCAATAATCTTCTTTTCATTCTCAGACATGAGGCCTTGTTCACTCACAGGCAATGACAAAATGTCCTTTCACTGCCATATATTAGCATCGTAATGTTGGTATTGAATCCCAAAGTCAATTTGAAGAAGCATCCAGGAAAAAACATGGCTATCTTCCTAGCCTAATACAGGACACCAAGTGGTTTAAAACATCTAGGGAAGCCAGAGACTGTATCATTGCCTTAGTGACAGTGGTTGCTTTCCTTCAAGAAGGGAGAAGGAAGGAGAGACAGATGGCAAGGGCTTGAAGAGTAGCTTTTTCCAGCAACCCATGTACAAAGGTCACATCCCTCCTTCTGACCACAAGTGAAGGTGTCCATGACAGCAACTTTGCAGCACCACGAGGAAGTAGACTGAGGTACATGCCACTCCTCAGGAGTACTGCTGCAAATCAAGGCTGTCTACTCTGCTGGGCTGTTTGTTCTAAAATAGCCTGTTGTCCAGTTCCCATGGCTGAACCAACAGTGCACGTGTGATAGACCTGCACATGGTAATCTGTGCCTCCTCTCTGAAACACACCTGTGGTTCTTCATTGTACATGTGGAGTCCGGGCAGATAAAATCTGCTGAGCTAAATTATACCTCTGGTCCCTCTAGTGACATGCTGGAGAGACTTGAGTTGCTGGGGTTTGCTGAGGTTCTTTGTTCTTGGAGAGAAGGTTTGCTTTAGAAGTTCAGCATAAACAAACCAAAATTACAAAAATAGCAGCAGCAGCAGCTGCCTCCATCTAGAAGTTCCTTCGCATTTGGCTTGACCACATTTGAGCTAGGCAAACATGGAGCAATAAAGCAACTCAGTCCACAGAAATTTACGTGGTGGCTTTGCTGAGCAGCTCCCAGAGAAGAAGAAAGGAGTCCTGAAGCAGCCTTCCAATCTCAGAGAATCCCGATCAGGCTCATAGAAAGTAATTCCCTTTCCTAGAGGCAATGAGGTGTCTGCCTGGAGGGCTCCCAGTTCAGGCACAGCCAGATCCAACAAGTGAAGTCCTTCCCCTGCCATCCCTGAACATTTGTTTTGTAGCCACTTACAAAGTGATGTGAGCTGTCAGACTGCTTGAGTGGGCTTGCTATTAAAAAGGCTTTAAAGAGGATAGTGAGGAAGCATAGGAACCTTAAAGGACTTTTCCAATAAAGCCCTCCCATTTTCCTTCACTTTTGGCTAACACTCTCAGCTGCAGAGAAAGAAGTATATCACATTTCTTGATAAACACGTCTTAGTAACTTAAAAATGTTGGGGAACAATTCCTCCCACTTTCCTGAAACAGTTAAGCACGAAAGTGTGTGTGTATGCGGAACAAGATAAGGCCTTTAAAAAATTGTATAACAATGGAGAAGCAATATCCCCCACAGAGAGCCTGAAACTGTCTTTATACCATGAAAGAATAGAAACTCTCCTTTCCACAGATGCATCTCCAGAGCTTGATTCTTCTTCCCACAGTTTGTCAGGTTGGGGTAGGGGCCACACACATCTAAGCTGCTGTGTCATCTGGAGCGGAGCTGCTGCCACAGCCCTGCACTTTGGAAACCTCTGCGTACACAATACTATGTGTGGATTTAAAACTTCCTTGGGATTTTCAAAGCAGTTAGCATTCACCTGTGTATTTCCACAAGGTATTTTAAAAACTGTCTTTCTCAACTGGTGGGGACAAAAAACCCCCACAAATAAAGATGTTGCTGCAGGCAGAGACTTTTACCTGCAAATCACATATTCAATGTTCAAGGCTTGATAAAGAGTAGTATTGGACTATAGAGGGAAATAATAATTTAACTTTGGCAGAACTTGCAGAAAAACATTTTTTTTCTCCTCTATCAACTCATCAGGTTATTCTCAGTGTATTCAACCCACCTGTCTTTTCTCAGTACCATTTAGAAACAGAGCAAAGTCTCACCTAACAACAGTGACAAAAATCTTGCTGGTTTCACTGAGATAAGAATTTTATCTACTCTCCTGGCAAATGACCATGGAAGCCTCTCTCCTGTTATTATTTAAAATTTTGTTTAAAAATTTTGTTTATTTTGCCCTGTATCTTTATTGAAAGTCTCATTACGATATTTAATGTTTAGTTTCAAGGCCACTGATCCCCAACGGACCGTTGCCCAGCCAAACAACAACCCACACTCCAACCCCAGCCAAGATGAAAGTTACCACCTGCTGCATCGTGGCCCTTTGGATGCTCTCTGCCGCACCCATCTTGGAGGCCTGGATTGTCCCACACCCCAAAGAGAACATCTGGGTAACCCTTGCAAAAGTTATCAACCAGACCAACATCTGCCTGTCCATGGGCAGTGTAGATAACCCCTTAGCCTCACATCTGGTTGGGATCCCTTTAACACCTAGTGAGAGCCCTTTCAGACCCCATGAATATCCCTTTGTGAAAGGGGAGAAACACCTTGTCGACTCTTGGACTATCTGGGTGGACCTGGATCTCTCAGAGACCAAGAAGGAACCTCAGGAACTCCATCTACTGGGGTCCTCCAAGGCCACACAGTGTGTTAAATATTACGATTTGGCATCGTCCTGGCTAGACATAACACCTTTAGACCCGGCGTACAATGCCACACACTGGTGCAATTACACTAGTGACCAGAAGGCCATATACACCCTGATTCCAAGAGTTCTCCCCCGGCATATTTTCCTCCTTTGTCGGGATAGGGCCTGGGCTTGAATCCCCTGCCATGTCCAAGGACGCCCTTGCACCCTTGGCCAGCTTGCTGTCCTCACGCCAAATTCCACTTTAGTGAAGGATTGGCACTCCAAAAATAATTTGGCTGGCAAAAAGAGTCAAGTCACCCAATTTGACTCCAATTGTGATAGCCAAATTATCAATTGGTCCCATGAGAAGAGGGCTGCAGCATCCCTGTTTTTACCCCAGGTTGCTGCTGCAAAAGCCATCGGGGAGACTTCCCACATACCGTGTTGGCTCAGCGAGCAGGCCAATGTAACATCTGCGGCGTTGACTGATCTTCTCAAGGATGAGGAGATGACCAGGCGTGCCACCCTGCAAAATCAGGTGGCAATTGATTATCTACTCCTGGTCCATAGGCATGGCTGAGAGAACTCTGAGGGGCTGTGTTGCCTCAACCTGACCACCCACGGTGAGAGCATCCACGAAAAAATTCAGAAGATCCAGGGCCTGGTGCAGGACACAAAGGCCGAAAGATCGCCTGATTGGCTGGGGGACTTGCTGGGNCCCACATACCGTGTTGGCTCAGCGAGCAGGCCAATGTAACATCTGCGGCGTTGACTGATCTTCTCAAGGATGAGGAGATGACCAGGCGTGCCACCCTGCAAAATCAGGTGGCAATTGATTATCTACTACTGGTCCATAGGCATGGCTGAGAGAACTCTGAGGGGCTGTGTTGCCTCAACCTGACCACCCACGGTGAGAGCATCCACGAAAAAATTCAGAAGATCCAGGGCCTGGTGCAGGACACAAAGGCCGAAAGATCGCCTGATTGGCTGGGGGACTTGCTGGGACAATGGGGACTTTTGGGTTGGATGGTTTCTTGGTTAAAGGCTTTTATTTGGATTGCTGTTATTATTTTTATTGTGTTAGTTATGTTCTGTTGTTTAAAATGTATGGTTTTGAGGTCTGTGGGAGGGGCGTTCTTAAGTGAAAAGAAAGGGAGAGATGTGGGGGTGGGTGTGCCTGTCTCTGCAAACCTGCCTCCCACTACAAGCCGCCTGAGGTTTCACTGCTGGGAGAAACATACTTTGAGCAGCATCCCATAGCTTATTATCAAAGGGAAAGTCTCCCACAGTCCTCCGAATTATTATGTTCATGTACCCCGGTTCTTTCCCCCCCGTCGGCTGCGTCCGAGTTCGCCCCTGCTACAACGCAGAAGCTGTGTCTAGTGAGTGGCGCCGAAAACAAGTTTTTGATCCAGCCGCAAAAAGCAGCGGATGCAGCAGAAGTGGCGATCCGAAAAGCGCCAGAAGCCGAAAAACAGCGGCAGCTCTGAGAAGCGCCAGAAGCCGAAAAATGGCGGCGACTCCGAAAAGAGGCTGCTTTCGGTGCAGCTGCAGAAAAATGGTGGCTGAAGGTGTTTTCCGAGTGTGGAAAACGCAGTTCACTCTCCTGTTAGAATTTAGAAGTTTAATAAAAGACAATAGGGGACAAACATAATAAAGCAAAAAACCACTAGCGCTAGGGTGCTTGGCACTTGGCCAAGAGCACACCTGTGGTTACAGAGATATTCCTTACATACTCTTTCGGTTGCATCAGCCTGATGCACATTCATCAACAAAAATGCATATTCATAACACCCCCCCCCAACTAATTTCCATTTTCCAGGAACTGTTTTGCATGGCTCCTCCTTGGGTCCACCTTTTTAGAGCATGCGTGTTTCTGGCTCCCTTTTTGTTATCGTTCTCCAGACTGGGCTTTGGTCCGTGGTTCCTGCAGACTGAGGGTGCTGATAGTAGTCAGGAGTCTTCATCCCACGTCCTTTGGATGTTATCCAGCCAAGCAGACAATTCAGTTGCTACAAGCATAACTATATCAGCTATCCTACTACTATGTCTAAGTTTAACAGAAAATAAAAGCATTAGTTATTATTACAAAAACCTATATTCTTATAATAAAGCTGCACATAGCCTTCATTTTATTTGCGAAAAGCCAACATTATAATATGCATTTATTACAATCCCCTCATTCTTGTTTTTATAAATCATTTGGCTTGAGCAATAATTCTTGTTTTCTAGCCTCTATTTTTCACTCATTCTTTTCATAAATCAATTTTGCCTCTTCAAAAGAGTCTTTCGTATTACTTTTTTTCTTTAACACCATTATCTTGTGCACTGTCCCAGATGTAGCCAAATTAGGGTCCAGAGGCATTGTTACCACTTGCATGCTTTGCACCACGCTCGTGATTAGCTGAATAAAACAAGGGATCAGGCAAGGAAGAAATATCAAACCAGCTGTGGCACATAAAAGGAAGAAGCCTAGCTTCTTCCACCATTTTATTCCCAATACATTATCCCACCAACTGGTTTTTAGCATTGATTCCCATTTTTGGATTGGTATATGGGCTATTTTTCTGATTTCTTTGGCTATATCTAGGACGGCATCCCTGTGGTCACCTATTTTTAAACAACAATCTGATGTGTTAAATTTCCCACAAACACCCCCTTCTTTAGCTAATAAGTAAACTAAAGCCAACCTGTTCTGGTATACTGCAGCCCGTGTTTGCCTTTGTTGGCTTGATATTAACTCTAATGCCCGACCAGTTTTGTTTGTTATTACTTCCCCAACTGCTTGGAGTCTTATAATACGATTCAGCATATAAATTGGGGTTCGATATCCCCAACTTCCATCTTGTGCCCATGTGGCCGGCCTGTACGTACAAGTGTTTAGTTTGGATGAGTCATAACACTGACTGTTGACCTGGGTGTGTGTGAATAAAAGAAAAGGAACCTCGGTTTCTTTCCATATTTGGCTGGCATATCAAAAGGAAGAGATGGAGAATGAGTGATAGAAGAAGGACCAATAGAGGTGTGGTATGGCTTATACGCCCACCTCCCATGCCTATAGGGTTGCTACACACAGCAGGTGTAGATGATCTTCTCGGTGGTGGGTACAGTGGCCAATCTGGTCTTGCCCTCTATTTCCTTGTCACTTCCTTTTTGCCAACTTCCAAGCAAATTGCTTTTGACACTTCTTAACTGTAGTTTCCCACTGTTCCTCACGTACTTCCCATTCAACAGGCACTAGTAATTCCCATCCACAAAGTAAGGTTATTATCCTGGTTATCTCTGATCGTACCTGGATAGGGAATGAATTTGAGACTCCACACTTTGTACTATGAGGGTGCCGTTTTTGCGAACTGCAGTACCAATTCGTTTTACAATTTATGCACTTACATTTGACCCAGCTAGCATGTCCCGTATTGGGATGAATTAGAGAGGGTATATGGTATGGCACTGATGGAGGTTGCGATATCTCCCCGAGACCAGGATACAGTGTGTTACCTTCCTTATACAAGTCACAGGCTAGGGCCAAAACCTGAGGACCTTCCGACCGAAAGAATCCTGATCCTTCAGTTTGGGGTGGAAGTACTCCTCCCCAAGGGGGATGCCGGAGGATCCTCAAAACTTGTTCAGACATCACCTGAAACCACTGATGTAAGCTTGGCCTTATTTCCCAATTAGGTGTAGTCCTTGGTACAATTTCCCAGTTCATTATCACCCGGTCCTTGTTTAAGAGTCAATTTAATGTCACCTGGCTTAGATGTTATAGTCCATTCCTTAGGTTCCTCCACAGGTCCCTTGATTCTGCTGGCATGGATCTGTAGCAGTGGCCAGACCACCAA
>VZTJ01003973.1:0-53086 GCA_013397795.1 Orthonyx spaldingii
TTTCAAACTGAACCAGTACAGTCACCAATAAAATCTCCCTTAATTTGGATATTTGTATGGAAACAAATTGCTGGAACAGTCCCTGTAGGAGACAGAGGAAATGGTTTTGCCAGTAGGTGTCTTTTCAATTGACTTCCGTAGACTTGCAAGGAGACCCACAGGAATTTCAGGTGTCTACAGCAGCTACCCATTACTTTCAAGACTGTAGGTTCTGAACCTACAAGATCCAATCAAACACATTCTGACTTATGTATAATTCTGTTGTTAAATGTAACTTTAAAAAAAATTATTAAAGCAATTTAAAAGAAGAGAAGAATACAGGGAAACATATTCAGTGCATACACAGAAGTCTGTTGCTAATTCACCTCACCTATGACATTAGAGAGGCACTTGAGAGGTTGGAGAAAGATGAAAAGGAAAAGGTGCCTGGATTTGCAACTGCAAATAAATTGTCTCCCACTGGAGGAAATAAAGAATGTACAGCAGTTAGGAAAAAAGAAGTATCAGTGAAGGTTCCCCACTAATTTCTGTTAAGGACTGTCACAAAGAATGTAAAGAGGAAAACAATAACAGCAGGAAAGACTAATCACAATAACCCAAGAAAATGTTTATTATGTCAAGGTCCATTTCACTTTGCTTTTACCTCCTCTTCAGATATACTGCTGTCAGGTAGAAGAACCACTTGAATCAATCCACTTAAATTCTTCCCAAAAATTGCTAGTCTCACACTTTGTATAATGCATTTTCCTCTCAAAGGCCTAGCTGACCAGGAAAGCAAATGACTAAGAATTACTTTTCACAGAACAACTGTGCCCTACAAATTACATTTTGGCACAGACACATCACTGTACCAGCTATTTAGCACCTTCAGTCATGTTCTATGTGTAGCATCTAAAGAACAGAGGGATAAGCTATGCTGATGACAACGGAAAATACAGATATTTAGCCTTTCAGGAGGATCAGAAGATCAAACTCTCAGTGGCTGAAGAAATCTTTCATCAGAGAAGAAAAAAGGTTTCTCATACAAAATAATTTGTGAATACTATCTGAAATTCAAAATAGTCTTCATTTCTATTTACTGTTCATTTCTCATATCTCTAGACATTTTAGATTAGTAAAACTAAAATTGAGTTTTACTTTATTCTAAAAAATAGCTCCAGCAAAGTTGCATCTCAGCATCATATTCCAGAAGAAAACTTGTCTTTAATCAGTTCTTTGGCTCTGATTTTCCCCACCCTTTGGCCCTCTTGTGAAAAACGCAGTTCACTCTCCTGTTAGAATTTAAAAGTTTAATAAAAGACAATAGGGGACAAATACAATAAAGCAAAAGCACAGGCTGGGTGCTTGGCATTTGGCCAAAAGCACACCTGTTATTGCCGGACATCCTTTACATACTTTTCCGATTGCATCAGCCTGATGCATATTCATTAACAATTATGCATATTCAAAACTCCCCCCCAACTAATTTCCATTTTCCAGGAACTGTTTAGCATGGCTCCTCCTTGGGTATGGCTTTTTAGAGCATGTGTATTTCTTGGCTGTGGTTTTAGTCCGTTTTTATTATCACCTCCAGTTTGGGCTTTGGCTCGTGGTTTGTGCAGACGGGAGTTGCCAATAGTGGACAAGTCAGTAGCAGGAGTCTTCATCACACGTTCATTGGATGTTATCCAACTAAGCAGACAGTTCAATTACCACAAGCATAACTATATCAGCTATCCACTACTATGTCTAAGTTAGTAACTGAATAAAAGGCATTAGTTACTATTACAAAAAACCTATATCCTTATAATAAAGCTACTTTAATAAGAATTAAAATTATACACATAGCATCCATTTTATTTGCGAAAAGCCAATATTATAATATGTATTTATCACACTCTAGCCATGATGAAGAGTCACATAACATATTTCTGGTTTTGGTCTTTGCCTCTGCTGTAACATCCTTGCTTGCTTGTGAAGCTGCTAAATATCCTACTGAGCCATTTGCAGTTGGTGACAGGAATAAGACTTTTGCATTCATAAACAATTACCAGGAACTAATTTCAAACTGAGTTTCCAGCTGTGTTTTAAGCTACACAAATAAAAGCAAACTGTTCAAAATCTAGATAGTTTGCACTGTCTTGACAGCAGCACAATGAAAACACACAGCCATGATAAATAGGACAGTGCTGAGCATCCTTAAATTGCATAAATTCTGCTGCCCTGGCTAAACTTTTTCATGACTGACTGATGAACGGGAGCTATCAAAGCTGAAAAATAAAAAAAACCCTCCTGCTAAAGGATCATTTCTTCCAGCTGGGCACTGAAGGAAGGAGGGAGGGAATGAAGCTGTTAGGATAAGCCCACTCAAGCAAGTAAATCCAAAACCAAAAGCAAACTTCACAATGCCCTTTGTTCTGTATGCAAAAGAAGGGACAGAAGACAGGCCTTGTAACATATCTTCATGATACAGTTATCACTTATGCTAAATAGATATACTATGCATGTTGCTATTTTACCAGAAATCCCTACTTGTGCAATAATGATAATATTCTCTGTCTCTCATTCCCATAGCACACAGAAGAATTTAGTGGAGGAACAATTTCCCACAAAAACTTCAAGTACACCAAAGAAAATAAGTAAAAGTACACCTGTAGAAAATGAAATCATCATCTCAAAAATAGCTAAGAAAAGAATAACTTCTAAATCTACCTTCTAGTCAAGATGCTAAGTCAAGAGCTTAGCTTCCACTCTGGCTAAGTAGGAGCCAGCTAAGATGGCATGGCAAAAAAATAGCTTCAAACTATATAACACAAAGGAAGAAATAGAGACAATCACAGCTACTTTTCTGTTCACACCGGATATTTCTTTTACATTTCCTAGTGTTTCTGTGAAGCTGGGAATGGGGAGCTGCTAATAGTGGCAAATTTAACCACAATTTAAAATTACAGCATGCTTTTACACAAGAAGAAGGTAGCAATCAGTGGGAAAGCAAAGGAGCAAATGACCATCAACAAATAGCAGATGACCAGAAAAAAGTCACTCTAAAATTGAATAGTCTTACAAAGTGAAAAATTAAACATTCCCACTGCAAATATGCATAAGCTGGAATGGCCAAAAGTTAACTTAAGAAATCACATACCTGTAACAGTTCTGGAAGAAAATGCCAGCACAGTTACCCTTTATTATCTATGAGAGACTGAGAAAAAAAAAAAAAACAAAAACAACAGATCCTTGTCTTTTCTACTACTTCTTTGCATAAGGTGCATCTCAGTCAGGCAGATTATGCTACTCAGAAGTTATTAATACAAATGTTTTCACCAAAGTTGCTGTGGAACTTTTTTGAGAAACTCAATGCTGATGGCCTTCTGCTGACTAAACTTCAATCAGCACATGTGTAATCAATACAAATTTTGATGGAAAAGCACAGCTGGCATCACTGTATATGTGAATTTCCTCTATAGATAAGATCCAATTAATGACCGGCTGCCTAACATCTTTTCTTATTTAGTTAAGTAAAATGTTAGCAAGGCAGGTCATCCTATTTTTTAGCTGTAGCCCTTTGGATGTAGGAGGATCTGATTTTGCTCCAATTGGTTATACCAAACTGCTCCTCTATGGTTTCAGCCAGAATGAAAGCCAGAATACAGAGAATTTATTCTAGCAAATTTTTACAGTCATCTCCAAAAGGAGTCATAAATATTCCCCATGGGAGACTGATCCAACTGCCCAACATTTCTCCCTTGCTATTCAGTTTTCCACTTCTCGAAACAAAACAACTCCAGATACTGAGCCACCTCTTCTGCCAGTTTCAGATACATGCTGCAGGCCGATAACATCCACCTTACTGAGCAAATGACTAATAATCTAGGTTGTCCTTTATACTAATGGTATCCCACAGCTTTTCTTCTCATGTATGGGGGAGAGGGGATGGGGAAGAGCATAGTGTATAAAAATTTCCCTACAAGGATGGCTTATTTCCTCAGGGTACCACTGAAGAGGAAGACAGAATCAATGACACTTTGAATTCTACACTGTAAAGCTGACGCTCCTGTGTTGGTGGCCTGGCTGACATTACACAACCACAGACTACAAAAAGCTTCGCAATTTGCGTTTATCGTAAGTCTCAAGGACTCAGTTTACCTACGGCTCTGCTAGAATAAGGAGACTGCCTCGTACTGACTTCACACATTGTGACTAGGAATGCATTGAAAACAAATTCCCTTGGGGGCACTGTAGATAATTAGGGAAAGACATATGGGAATGGCCTCTCCTGAACACCTGGCATGCAACAGCAAGCAGTTTTTCCAGACAAAGTTAGAACAAGCTTCATTCCAGAACAAGAAATTAAGCTTCTGCTTTCAAAGTCCAGCCCCTAGTTTGCAGCACTACTGCATATTGGACATTTTTCAGGGAAACCTGAGACAGAATTTACACACTTGACTAGAATGTGACTCCATGAACTATAGCAAGCAGTTCAAACACAGATCCTTTATGTTCCTATACAGGGGAAGTTACCACAGTGCTCTACAGGACTCTGCTCCTGTATGTTTGCATTCTGCTGCACCTTGCCAGTACTGTGTGCAAGAAATAAGGTACCTGTGTCTCTGCTGAAACCAAGGAAAAGAAATAACAGAGCTGAGGTTGGGTTAGCTGGATAGAAGCAACAGAAGCATGTGGGACACTTGTGCAGCTGGTGTGGGAATGTGAAAAACACATCAGCTTAGTAAAAGGATAAAATCTGGAGATCCTTGTTTGGGCATAGAGGTGGAAAGGTATAAGGCACAGGGCTAGGTTTGTACTCTGGCTTACAGCCATATGAAAATCTTGAGTGAAGCTGCTGGAGTCAGGAGTTGTGTGTCCAAGTCTCTGCTATAACTAGTCAGTCCATTGTTCCTCACTCCTTGGAACCACCATTTGAATTTTTTTCATCTCAAACTCACAGAGATTTTCTACCATGCCTTTCTTCAGGCTCACCTCCAGGGAGAGGAAGAAAGAAGAGGCAGGTGGAAGATTTAGAATTCAAAATGGAGCTGTGGGATTAACTGCAGTGACTTCCCTGTTACAAGCATCTGCAGTGCATGGGTGGGTTCTAGACATGCTGTAGCACCAGGTGATTTACAGCAGAGCTGCTGTGGTGTTCAGAAAAGCTTCTAAGCCTGACGTGGGCAGCTGCTTGGGCTGGGGTCAGTTGGTAAAAGCTCATATAGCAACAGCCAAAATTACAGTCATTTAAATTAAAACTGCAGTGAAGACCTGACAAAGTGCAGGCACTGCTTCCACAGGGTAAATACATCAGGGAGGAAGTGGTACACAGGAGTATTTGATTTTTGTTTGAAGTTTTTGTTTAAAAAGTACTGAATGTGTCATTGCTGATAGGGACATTGAATAGCTCCCACTGCGGTGATACAATTGAAATCTCTGCTGATGACAAGTAGTAGCTCTAAATTGTTGAATCATGAAAGATTGGCACTAAAACACATTCTCTCCCTTAAGACCGCAGCCTATTGAATAACAAAGGTTTGTTAGTTTAAGTCCCTTGCAATCAACCCTTGCATAAAACATGCATTCCAAGTGCCAGCTGTTGTCAACATACTGACAAGTAAACTGATTTTGGATGTGAAAACATCAGATGTCAAATTTCCTCCTTTACCCTTTTCTACCATTACAGAAATCATTGTATATAAAAATATTGGTTGCTCAAAATAATAATAGAACTAAGTGTGAAATAAATGCAAATCAGTAAAAAGAATGAAAACATTTTTTCAAAGACATAAAGAAAATAAACTCCTAATATTTTGCCCATAACTAGGGACACCTATGTTTAGGGCTGCATTCTGTTTCACTAAAAATCAGTGTCTGCTGAACATGCAAATGGCTTATAAATGTTTCCTGATATCAATTATATATTACAGAATAAAAAGTGAAATTAGAGAGCAGGAGGATGTATTTATTTGCCTGAAAGATTCACTATTCTAAACCTGTAGGGAACAGAATGGTTTAAAGGAAAGCATGTACTAAATGAAAAGACAGCAGCAAAAAAGCATATCTGAATTGATCTGGAATAAATTCATCTGGAAAGAGCTTTAATAAAAAAGGCAGCCTCAGTCCTGGGATTTTCAAGTAAGGCAGCTGATTAGACCTGTAATTACAAGGCAAAAAGACTATTTTGAAAAGGAAGCACAATAATGAAATTTAAAGAAAGACAATATAAAACAAATCTCTCAACATAAATGAGAGGAGAATTCACTTTTCCTGTGATGCTCTCCACAGCTCCTGAAAGTGCCTGCTGCTGGCAATGAATGAAATAAAAGGGGAGGGAGAGCAGAGGGAAAGAGGTGTTAGCTTACCAGCATGACGCTTATCTCTCCACTCCCATCGTGACGCTGGGAACTCATAAGCCTATAAATTGTGCCTTTGCTTCCATTCCCCTTCTCCTTGAGCAAAATCAAAAGAGGCTGTACAGAGGAGAAATAAGATGCTGTTCTACTCCGAGGTAGCTTTCCTGACGTGTCTGTTACAGCATTTCTAACAGTTTGAACAGCACAGCCAAATATTTTTTTCTGACAGAGCTTGCCTTTCCAGTACCTGCTGTGCTGCCTTACTGCCCCTTTTCTTCCTTCCCTTTTCTTTTCTGTTGGTGGGGATTTTGGAGGGTTGGGAGAGGAAGGTGGGAGAGGTACATCATTCCTGGAAGAGAGGAGAGGAACACCCAAGATAACTTCGGTCCCCACAGCCAACTGGAACATGAGCATGAGCAGCAGGTGGAATGTGAGCCTTGCTGAAGCAGGCAATCCCTGGGAACAGGCACTGGAAGCACCAGCTGCAAACGCTTCTGCCCCTGTAGCCTCCTCAGCAGGCAACTTCTCCAACCAGTTTGTACAACCTTCTTGGCGCATTGCCCTATGGTCTCTGGCTTATGGGGGTGTGGTGGCAGTGGCCGTTTTTGGAAATCTTATTGTCATCTGGATTATCCTGGCTCACAAGCGCATGAGGACAGTGACAAATTACTTCCTGGTGAACCTGGCCTTCTCTGATGCCTCCATGGCTGCTTTCAACACTCTCATCAACTTCATCTATGCACTGCACAGCGAGTGGTACTTTGGAGAGGCTTACTGCCGCTTCCACAACTTCTTCCCAATCACAGCTGTCTTCGCCAGCATCTACTCCATGACAGCGATTGCTGTGGACAGGTGAGAAAAGAGAAAAGTTTAGGGGTGAGAGACTGAGATCAGATTCTCTGCCAAAATAAAAATACAGAGATAACAATTATAGTGATGAGAGGCAAAGACCTCAATAGTTTATTCATTGTGCTCCTCTGTACTTCTTTAGGATATCTCCCTAATATGCTTTTGCTCCTGGTCTTTGGTCTTTCTCCTTCAGTCTTTCATTGTTTTTACTCTTCTGCATTCTTTTTACAACAAACATTTCCTCTCTGACTTCAGCTGCTTTCCATGTTCCATCTTTCAATACTTATTCTGTAACAGCAGCCATTGCTCAGGGGTTTGCTTCCCACTGTGAAAACACTGTCTCTCAGCCAGTCATCTAATACATACTGATAAGGAGATGTAGAGATTGTGTGTAAAGGGAGAGGATTTCAAATTTCCCTCCTCTCTGTAGTTCCACAGCTGGCAGAGGCATTTGCCTCCTCTTCAGAAATCACTTCAGACCCTGTTTTTAATAGCTTCTTTCACAGATGAGATCTTTTGATGATCATCTTTTCTCTGAGATGCTTTATTGCTCCTGATTTTAACTAATGAGACTATTTACATTCCCATCTGTGTATATCTGGAGGTCTGGTAAGAACATAGTTTAAGTGTGCTCAGTTGTTTTCTGATTTCTTGAAGCAAAATAAAGCTTTGTGGCTGTAAAAGAAAAAAGGCCAGGGAAAAACTTTACCTTTGTATTCCCCACCCATACAGCAAAGGGGAGATGTAGTTGCCAGGTTTCCTACACAGAAGCATCGATGTTTCTCAGAGAGTGCTGTGAGTCTCCCCTGGAAAATCTTTCTTTCTTTGCTATTGTCACATTGGCTGTGCTGGAGAGATAACTTACTGTATTTTCTTTTAGAAAAACAGATCAATTTGTATTTCAGATATTTTATTCTTTTTAGCAATGCACTGAAATTACTCACTAAATTCCTTTCTACATATCCAAATCACATTATACATGTTTGCTGGAATGACTTGTCAGAACTGCACTATTTCCAAGTGATGGTAGGTAAGATTTTTTAAGGTTCAATCCACCTTCTGAAATGTTATTTCTCATTTCCAGGTACAAAGACTGGATAACATTGTTGTGCCTTTTGCTTATGCTTGTGGACAAGTTCATAATAATCCTTTTATATTTGCCCTACCAATTGCAGGTTTTCAGTGGCATTCTCAGCTAGATGCATTTCTGTTCTGCAAAGCTTCAAAGGAAAGAGCAAATGAGATTCTTGGCAACTCTTGTACTGCTCTGCTCTGGAGATGGGTGAAGACATGAGGAAATCAGTACACTTTTCCTCCTGCCAGTGATGTATCTTCTCAACTATTAATCCCCATTAAAAACTGAGAAGACAGTGTAACACCAGTGATACTACCTTTAACCAGGCAAAGATTTCTTTCATTGTCTGAGTTTAGCTTAAGATTCTCATCTAGCTTGAGGTTTTCAGAAACATAAAAGGCCTTTAGTTGAAGTATTTAACAGAGCTGCGTATTTAATAGTTATTGCTGCAGCTCATCAAGTCATTAGTTGAGCAGTACTTGGATGCCCTGAGAAAGGTTTTATTTCATTTTTCCTGACAAAATTATCCACAGAGATGTAGTGTTTACTACTTTGACAGTTCTTAAATTTATGCTAGGAAACTGGGAACAAAAGTGAATACCGTTCCTTAGGAATCCAAACTGCATTTCCAGAGTAAGAGAAAATAGCTCTACTCCACACTGACTAAAGTGCAACGGACAGATACAAATATATTGGAAATGTTTTCCTTGGTTTAGCAATGCGAAATGCTGGTGGCTCAGAAGTAAGTAAATAACTACTTATTCACTCTTACCTCCTTCTTGTCTGAAAATCCCCTAAAGAAATCACAATTTTCACCCCATCATATCCCCCAAGTTCACCTGCCTCCAAAGGCAAATCAAAATCTTCCCAGTGAACAATGCCATAACTGTGTTTAGGTAAGCTCTCTGTTGTATCATGCAGCATCATGTAAAACAAACAGAAGAGCAGTCTATCCCTGCTTCCCTATTCTCACTGCTATTCCTTTTCCTTTTATACCAAATCACACCTGATGCTTTCATTACCTTTAAACATTCCCTGGCTACCCCTGCAAAACAATTCTGCCGAGTTGAGGAAACCCCAGGGTCAAAATAGATCCCAAGGAATGTCCTTGGATGTACAGATTGCCCTGTTCCAGGGCAAAGATCTCCTAAGTAGGTGGTTTTGAAAACTTTGGTTCCCATCTGCCTTTTGTAAAAGTTCAGCCAATGCTTTAGACAGAACACTTTGCTTTGGTTTTAACCCAGTAAACTTATGTTAGACTTATGTAATTGACATCCTTACACATTTGTTTTAATTTAAAAACTTTAAACAACAAAAGCTACAAATTAGGATATAGCTGCTGAGGGAACTGAAGTGATGGTATCAGATGACTTTCCATTAGAAATTGTTACCATCCCAAAATATTGAAAGCTCAGGGGTTGTTAACTCACTAAAAAGTATGTTGTGATATGCTCCACTGATTGCTTTAGAAGCATCCAAATGTTCATAGAGTATAAATGTGTCACTGTGAGCCTGGACATCACTGAGGAAAGATCATGGACAGTATATGTTTCCTTTCACATCTGATTCTGTAGGACATTCTAAGTTGTGTGAACTGTGAGATTACTGGACTGACTGAGTTTTGTGGACTAGGCAGTTCCTGCAGTGGGGTGAGCTGCATCTGGAGCTGAGGATGAAAGTATCTGAGACTGTTGTAAGACCACCAGGCTACTGAACACAGACTCAGATTTATGTGGGTTTATTCACACTTCTGACCATCCCTTCCTGGTGGGTTTTTTCCCCCTGTTTTCTCCTCCTTTTCCAACAGGTTGTTTGCAGTCTACTGCAGAGATGCCACAGGTAGCTTTAACCAAGTTGTCTCAGGCACCAGAAGTAGCACAGATTTTACACTGTGCTGCTTCATGGGCATTCATTCCTGCATTCTTCTGTAGCTCGTGCTGCACAGTTCCACTGCTTGCAGGTGCAAGAGTTCCTTTAGCTACCTTATGGGGATAAACTGATAAATAGTCCAAGATAAACTGAATAGGAAATAATTCTGGAGCCTATGTGCCTTGTCACTGACCAGTGCATGATCCTAAAGGGTCCAACCATGAGCCTAAACTCCATCTGTGATCCTGGCAGCAGAGTGTGTGACTGTGGTACAGTTCTTGGACATACTAATGACAGTAAATTAGGCAGAATTCAAGCCACCTTGCCATTGAAGACCTGCTGTCCTTTCCTATGAGATCTTAGCATGCAAAGAAGGTGGTTCAGGTATGCCAGAAATTAATTTGGAGTCCCAAGATTGCCTCATTATACAACAAGTTCTGTATGTAGGCCTAAAAATTCTCTGCAGATACCTGATGGTTACAGTGGAATTTTGGGGATGTTGCAATACAGCATAAAATAACATACCTTCAGTAAAGCACTTAGTATTATGCATTTTTTCCCTTGGTTTTAGCACATGTACAATATCACTGTCTCAGTTACTTTTCTCTCTGCAATTCCATAGTGATTTTCTCATGTCAATGAATTTAACTCTTTGTAAAAGCAACTCCTCTGGACTTAAAGTTTTCTAATAGCAATGGTGAGTAGCTGTTGATTCCATTCATATCTTACCATTTCTTTTCTTTCTAGTATGCAAGCAAGTTTTTAGTCTTTGAAGACAAAAAACATTTGTTTTATGTGAATTTGAACTATATTGAATATTCCATTTTGTTTCTCCGCCTGCACAGTCTTCTCTCTTTTTTATGAACCATAGTATTACCTAGTTTCTAGCATGCATATATATGTCCTTATTCAATACTTGTCATTCTAGTTTCCCACCTTATTTTCTCACTTTTAATATATCTACAGAAGCACACATATACTGGGTCAGTTTTCCTTTTTTCTGACATTGTTCAGTTACTGATGGCTGTTAATAATCCCTCTATACACTCATTAGACTCCAGCATAAGTAACATGATACAAGCTTGTAACAGAAGACAGATATGAGGCATAAACATGTGATTCACCTTATAAAATAAAACCCAAACTCATCATATACACACACTCACATCTTCAAACTATCACTTAGGCTCTTCGATCTCTCCAGGTGTATTCTGTAAGAGCAGTTATTATTTTCACTAAATAGTATCACAAGCCCTATAAATTAATGTTACTGAAATTCTGAAGTAGGCAGTTGGCACACTGAAAAATGTCTTATCTTTCCAGTAGAATACATTTTGGTATCAGTGTCTGCGTGATTTCCTGTTCCTGGGACAAATAGCTCAAGGCCTTCATGCACCATAAATATTTTAAACTGATATTCCTTCCAAACTATCTATTATCTGACTGTTATTAAGTATCTTTTACCTGCTTTGTGTGCTCAGAAATACTGAAGTATAGGGAAATGTGTATGTGTAAAAATGATCTCAAACATTTCTAGCAGATTAAGATATGGAGTGCAGAGGGCATGACCCTGTGTTGTGGTCATATGGTAGCAGTGTCAGTAGAAAATGCACACCAAAAAGGTCTATTGGTACTCACATCCTTGAACATGAGCTTGGCACCAGGTGTTTTGTGCTTGGCACACTGGTCAATGGAGGAGGCTGAAGTGACAGGCAGGAAACCTGCATTGCCCAGCCAGCTGCCAGCCCTGACACAGAGCTCAGCTCAAACAGAACTGCAGCCATTGGGGCCTCTCTCTCATTCCCTTTCCCTCAAATTTAGATGTCTCAAAGTAAATGGTTTTCATGTAAAAGAAGTGAGAATTTGCACTGAAGACTTATGAGAGAGAGATGAACATCAGAACAAGAAAAACAAAAAAGCAGATGAAGGTTTTTTTCAGATTTCTTGTGCTTCACAAGCCAGAGATCTCCCCCTCATATCTGAGAATACTTTCACCAGAAAAAATGGATGGAGATTCTGTCTGGTTGTTTCCATAAAAATGCCACTTGACTGTTAGCTAGCTTTTCCTAAAGTCTCTGGTGCCACACAACTACAGAAAACACTACTTGCCATACCCCTACTACCACACTAAAATGCAATACAGCATTTTTTTCAAACTAATGGATGAGTTCATAGTCATGACTTCAGGAATCAGCTTTGGTCACTGTATATCATGAAGGGAAAAAATGCAAGATATGCTTTAGAAATTCTCACTATTATTTCTATTCTTACTTTGCCAGTCAAACTATAGAATTCAGAGAGGAAATCCCTTCTCCATTTCTTTGTCTTCCTTAAAGATTTGAAGATGAAGCACATCTTATTTGTGGATTCCAGTATTGGGGCTGTCCTCGGAAAAATACTAGTCCTCAGAAGTGGAGAGAAAAATTTGAATAGGAGGACATTAAGGGTTCAAATATCAAGAGCTGAAATACAAAGGACTCTATCATCTGGGGGCCTAAATTTTTTTTTTTTTATTTGACAATTCTCATTCTTTCTGTCTTAGAAAAGAGGTGAAATAGTTTCTGCAGAACATTTTGACGCAATGGCTAAGGATTCAGCATGCAGAAACCTAGGAAAAATAATCCTTTTCTTGCAGTGGTACAATTTCATAGTGATGAAGCAAAAAGACAGGATTTTTTTGCACTTTTAGTCAAAATTCATGTCAGATTTATTTTATTAATAACATACTGGGGCAGTCTGGGAAAAAAATACAGGCATAACAGCTACTTTTTCCTTTTTGTTTTATACTGAGTAAATATTCTCTTTAACAAGCTGCTTTCAAAAGGTGCTGTAAAAAAATGAGGTTGATACACCAATATCTTGAGAAATATAAGCAACATTTACAACAGCAACAGTCACTAACCCCCAAACATCTTGTTCCAGACAGGAAATGTCAGACAAGTCTGAACCTTATGTTCAAACAAGAAGTTCATTTTAGACAGAGTCTTAGCCTTAAATATATGCTCTTATCTATAATTTAATGAAAACTATTAAAATATGTATCTGTGATTTACTATGCGATGTAGCCTTTGGTACTTTGAAAAGTTAGTCAAGAGTTGGGGTAAGGAGTTTTTTTGGGGAGAGAGGTTTGTTTGTTTCTTTCTTTCTTTTCTTAAATATTATTGCCTAAATGCATGTTTTTCTGATTGATTTACCAACCAGGAGAGAAAGTTGCATCATTCACATATTTGTGTTTACCTAAAATAAAATTATTTCAATAACTGCAGAAACAAGAAGGAAGCCATCTAGATGACAGTGGCAGAAATATAGACACTAACAGTGGGTTTATGTAGATGGAGCTGTTTCTACAGATTTCACACTGATACTGGTCCTTGATAGTCCAGGTAGATCATATTAAAAGAAAAGGAGAAACAGAAATCCTTCTGTCAGGGGAAGTCAGTTAGTCTATCATTTTATGAGACAGACCAAAGAAAAGTCTTATCCCTTTTCTGTCAATATTCATAGGTATAGAATACATTGTGTAAAATCAATTACTTATAAAAATCTAGCCCATTGTCAGTTACCAGATGCTCCTCAAGTAGAAAACACTGTTTACGAGAGCTCAGCCATCCTGAAGATTTTCAGTATTCCTATTTTTAGGTTTTAGTTAAGAGGCACTTGTAAGCAAGACATTGGAAGCTAGTCCTGGTTTCAGAAAAACTTCAGTGTTTCCCCCTGCTCAAAGCACAAATAGCCATTCACACAGAGCAACACACATTCCTCTGAGTAAATCAAGGCCGAGTTATACCCCTGGGATATTGCCCACTGATGTCTGAAATGTACTATGTGTTTGTTTATCTGTCATGTTGTCACACACTCTTTCTTTATGGTGTTAGCTTTAAGATGATCACTGCACAACAGACCCTTCAGGTCACCAAAACCAGACTTTCTCAACAGTCAATTGCAGTCCTGCAGAAATGCCCATAGCCACTCTTCCTGCAGAGAAAGTCAGTTTAAATAGATGAATACAAACCAGTCCCACTATTAGAAAATAAAGTAGTAGGTAGCAGATAGAGATAAAAGGATACAAGAGTTAAAGACTTAGTTTCCATCATACAAAAAAATGCCTTTAAAATCTTGGTTCATTCCATCACCTTTAGTCTACTCTATATAGTTTGCCTTTAGTAGGATTTTCCACAGCAACGTTTTAAAGAAGGGTAGGGAATCACAGCAATTTCCCTACCTAAGATTCTTAATTACCAGTTGATTCTAAATACAAAGTCTCAAAATCAACTTCTGTCTTGAGGGAATAACAGCTTCTGTGTATTCCTGAAAAAAGCATGCTCTGCTGTCTCCTGTTGACAAGCCACTTATATGTAAGGATTATGATTTTTCTCTCAGTCTCTTCTTTTGTCAAGTCCCAATTTCCTGTTACAATCTGGGATGATTACATTTTTCCCCATGTGAGTTTATAAACACATTGTAAACAGGTGAAGCAAATCAGTTAGGATGATTAAAGGCTTCCAACTCTGTCTCCAGATGGGCATTTGTAGGATCCAATTTTGAACATAATTTTGTTTTAATAACATCTTGTGTATTTTTGCCACAATTTTCTAAATGATGTGTTAAAGATGAAAGATTTTCCTGGCTATATTAACCATTGTATGCCATTTTACAAAAAGACAAATTAGGTTTATTTTTTTAATCTTTTCTACTGTTGGGACCATAATACACAAACCTTGTAAGCTCTTATAGTATGCACCAGCTATTTGTCTCATGTTACTTGCAAACTATAAGAGAGAGATACATTATTATGTTGCCATTAAAACCACTGGCTCAAAGAGTTTATCAATGTTATTCAAAAGAAGACTGTCCCTATTCTTGTTTCAGAGAAAACAGATTTTCTTGATTTGGTGAACCCAAGAAACAAGAACAGAACACTAAATTGTATACTCTAGACAAACAGAGCAGTTCAGAAGGGAACCAGATCTATTCTGACCCCAGCAGCTAAGAAAAGAGTGCAGCAGCAAGTACACAATGATGCATCAGCCATAATATCATGCAGCCTGAATGATTTCTTATTAAGCTCAGTGGAAAAAACTTGCTGACTTCAGTAGTAATTAGTTAGGGACAAAGATTAACACAAGATAAAACTGTAAGAGAAATGATGACAGTGGGATATCATATGGTCACAACAAAATCATGTGCTAACGATGTGCATATGAAACTGAAGTGCTAGCTAAAAATGCTTTAGAGTCATACACAGAAGAACATGGTGCAGTTGTTGAGCAATCCACATTCTTGGAAGTGCTGGCTTGAGTCTCTACCTGCACATATTTCCATCCCTGCATTTCTAAATGTGCATATTCAACCTTATAACTATTTTCCAAGTATAAATGCTTGTGTTTGGTGGGGTAATAATGATTTCTGCTTGTTGTGATAAATAAGTATGAGTTCATTCCTTTCAGCAGTATATATTTTACATTCAGCATCCCTGCTTTGTTGTGTGGAATAGGCTATCTGTCGTACTATCAAAAGCTCCCAATGGAGTGAGAAAGCATTAGAAGTCCGATCTTTAAATTAAACCACCTCAGTGGGAGTTCAGAGCCCTTTATTCAGCAGGGAGTCCCACTGCTCAAGGCTGGTGACAGACTGAACAGTAAATGTCCAAAGACTACAATGCAAATTGCCACAGCACCCCACTGAAAAAATGTCTGTGTGGCTCCAGAATGCTTTTCAGTGGTGTAACAAGCCTTCAGTTGCTTGTAGCCATTAGAAATCCTTCAGCTCAAATGCCTAGCATTGTCCTTGGAGATGAGCTGTGGAGAGGTACAGGCTCTGTGTATAAATATCATAGAACACAGAGAACCTGTGAGGGCTTCTGCACTTGTCACTGCCTTCAGAACAACTGCATAAATTTTGGGCACTACAACATAAAAAAGGCATAAATCTATCAGAGAGTGTCCAGAGGAGGGCCACAAGGCTGGTGAAGTGTCTGGAGGGGAAGACTTATGAGGCATGGCTGAGGTCACTTGGCTTGCTCAGCCTAGAGAGGAGGAGATTTAGGGGAGACGTCATTGCAGTCTTCAACATCTTCACAAGGGAAAGCAGGACAGGCACTGATGTCTTCACGCTCATGACCAGTGACAGGATCTGGGGGAACAGCATGAAGCTGAGTCAGGGGAGGTTTAGGTCAGGTGTCAGGAAAAGATTTTTCACCCAGAGGGTGGCTGGGCATTGGAACAGGCTCCCCCGGGAAGTGGTCACGGCACCAGCCTGTCTGAGTTCATGAAGTGTTTGCACAATGCTCTCAGGCACAGGGTGTGATTCTCAGGGATGGTCCTGTGCAGGGCCAGGAGTTGGACTTGATGATCCTGATGGGTTGCTTCTAACTCAGCATGTTCTATGATTCTATGATGAAGGTCAGATCACTGGAAAGAACAGCAGAGTAGCAGAACCATCTGTAAGACAGAGGACATTGGAGCATCCAAGAAGTCCTGCTCTTCCCCTTGCATGCAGTTTACGGGTGACTGATTAAAGAAAAAATAATTCTTTGGGAGTTCTCTCCCATACACCTGAAGAGGCTGAAGGGCTTACCACCACATAGCCCCACTGCCAAAATATTCTGGTTCTACTTACCTTGGAATCTGTGGTACACTAGGGCTGACTTTTGTCATGTCTTTTGTTCTTACATGACACCCCAGTTTCCTTTCGTATTCTCTCCTCTCTCAATACAATTTCTATATGCTATTATTCTACAATTCTGCTTTCTTTGCTTCTCCTATTAGTTTCCCATTTTTCGCTTTTCACTTCAATTTTTTCATTCAGAAAACTGTCCCCCAGTCTCAGTTCTTTTGCTAAATGCTATATCTCATCATTCTCCCTTTCACTCCTGGCCTACTCAAACATTTCTATTTTTTCTACACCATATTCAGCACCATTCAGTGCACAATTCAGACAGCATGTCTGCTCTTCCACTTTGTAATTGGCATTTTGCCATTCTTAAAATATATAAGGATATCACACAGAGTGAAAAAATGAGCCATAATGACAGAGCTACACCATGAAACATAATCGTTGTCAGCCATGGGTAATTGGAATATATAGGGGCAATATACTCATCATACATACACACTATCCTATCCTTAGCCTCCTTACCTCATTGATTTTCTGAGAAACACCTAAGCATGGAACCTCTAGCCTGTGCTAGCAGGAGCTTTCATTCCTGCTGGAAACACCCTTGCTGAATGGAGAGAGATCAAAGACAAGGGCCAACTGAAAAATTATCCACTGCTACTTCAGATTGAGCCTAAAGAGACGGAAAAACTACCCTTAGATAGCTGTAATGGCAAGATAATATTTACAGCAAACAAAATTATAGGCAGAAGTGTGTGTATGTCTCCTTTGCAAATGACAGCTAACACTGCATTCTGCAAGAAGAACTCCATTCTTTTCAAGAGTTCTTCTGGCTACAGAGACTAACATTCAGAGTCAGTTCAAATGTGGAGGTAGTTTTTGATCTGCAACTGAGAGTCATTCCACATCTTCTACTATAGTTGTGGCAATGATGGCTTCTCTAAGAAAATGCTACCAAACTTGTATGACAAATCTGAGTGAATGTAACAATTGCAGTGATAAAGCAATATCTCACTATGTTAATTAAACAAATTTGTTTCTAAGAAAAACCACTTAGAGAACAAGTTAGATATCTCACTGTAATTGTTAGTGTACTGGCAAAGTAGAATAACTTACATTTGTTATCAAAGGCTCTGTAACAGAGAGCTGTCAATACTCTCTTCAGCTAAATCTATCCTGCACAAAGGTATTATTGAGGGACTGGTCAAGGTTCCTCCACTTCCTTCCCATCTTGTTTGTTAGAATGATTGCCTGCTACATTTTTGTAATCGATCTTGTGCAATAGCTAGGCTGTTGGCTTATCACTCAAATTTGAAGCCAAAAGATAAATAGCCTGCTTTTCATCTGATCCTTGTCCTTTGACTTACCTTACTCAGACACCCAATTGTTAAAATTTCCATCAGTAGAGCTGTATGAGTCATTTCACCCAAACAATCCATGTCTTTAAAGAGCAGACAGGGAGATAAAACAACCAAATTTTATCTTAGGCAATAAGAACTACTGTTGGTATCTATTGGGAGTAAGAATAACTGGGAATAAGAATAATGTGAATGTAATAGAAATCTGACAATAGCACATAAAATAATAACAATGTACAATCTGAAGAAAAGTAGTAATTTGAAGGAATAATTCCAGGCTAGGAAAAGATGTCTTAAGAGTCTCATAAGTATGTGAAAACTATTGTTTATGGCTTATCACCTACTACAAGTAAAGATCATCAAACATGTGGACAGTACTTGGCAGTCCACACAAAAGCCAGCTCAGTTTGAAAGACAGGGGTCATGACTACAAACCTGACTTCTTTACCAAGTTGTACTTACTCTTTGGAGGAGAAAGGAGCTAGGTGGCAGAGGGCAATAATCCAACTGATGTATATTTTCTTGAGAACTGCTGTTCTCAGACACAGAAGACACCCAGCACTCAAATAAAACTGTTTCATAGTATATAATACCAAAAGCACCAGTTTAGCTGAAATAAAAAACCAAAAGGCATATGGAAGCGAGTGGAACTAATTGTTACGCTGTGGATAAAAAATATCAAAGTGTAGTAAAAACAATAAAAAATGAACCAGCTTGAAATTCTAGATATGGAAATTGATGATTCAGAACTGAAGCTGTTTTAGTTCACTCCCTCATTCTGACAGCATTTAGATGTTTTAAGATATTAGGGCAGTTATCATGTCTACTAGAGAATGTGTAGCACTATTATGACTGATGTTGGATTTATCACGTATTTTGTCATTAACTATAAAAAAAGTTACCTTTGCTAAAACAAACATCTGTTCTGTAATTACTCATCTATCAAGTATAAAATTTCCAAAAGTAAGACTGTCTTGAGTAAAATTTGTGTACCATAGCAGGTAAACATGGATGAAGAAGATTTGTGCACAAATTCTTACCAGGAACATGATGCTATGAATATTATTGTTATTGTGTCGTGGCTAATGCCTGTACCTAAAAATCTTGGGAAGTGTGCCAAGAACTTAGGTGTGTACTGTAAAAATTAAGATACATCACCTTCCTTCAGCTGAAATGAGTACTAGTCTTTTAAATGCAACAAACATAATATATTCATCAAAAATGATTGATACAAATTTTCTGTCTCCCTTGTTCCTTGTATCTATAACAGATCAAAAGACAGAAGATTTGCTTTTCTATTATGGTCTTAATGCTGTCTCTCACAACTATTTTTTCCTAAATTTTTACATTGTAATTACTTAGACTAAACTTTTTGATGATTTTTTGCATGTTCTTCTAAGGTTACCAGCATACACGAATTGCCAATACAATTATGGGGCAGCAAGAAGAATGCTATCCTACCTGGGAACACAGGAACTGAGAAGGCAAATGAAATGTTTCCTTGCTTTATGCATCTATTTCCTTAGTGCTTTTACCAGTTCTAAACGGGCTCTTCTCTCAGTCTCTGTATGAACCAGTTGCTCTGGGGTCTTTGGCAGACAATCTGAAGTCACTTTATCTCTACTGAAATAAATGCATGTTAACTTATCAGGTTCCTGCAGCTTTGGGACAGATGACTAATAACCCTGACAGCTTGGCTGTTAATTTTTTTATTAGAAATAAATGCTGTATGATCTAGCAGAGTAACAGAGGATCCAGCCGCATTATTGCTTTTCAATCAGGCTGTACAGTAACAGAATGGTCTAACTCTTAGCAAAATAGTTGCTCTTCTGATACATATATGATTAACTGGATGTCCCATGGCTGCAAAATAATATCCAATGAACCTTCTTCTCCTTCCAGCATTGCCTTCACGGAGCTGAACCACACAAAGAGCACAATGACATCAGAACTGCAGGAAGACAAATATCTCTATTTTTATCCTTTTGTCCTAAGCTTTGGCTGATTCTAGATACATACGAATCTCTGAAGATTTCTTACACAGAGGTTTTTGCTTTCTTTTACAGATATATGGCCATTATTGATCCCTTGAAACCTAGGCTCTCTGCAACTGCTACCAAGGTGGTCATTGGGAGCATATGGATTTTGGCTTTCCTGTTGGCATTTCCTCAGTGCCTATACTCCATAACCAAGGTGATGCCTGGGAGAACTCTTTGCTATGTAGCATGGCCAGGTGGTCCAAAACAGCATTTTACGTAAGCTTTTGTTCTTTTAAACTTGTGCATGGTGGTATCTAGACTTGGAATGGACTTGGCAAAATCTCTAGTGTCATGCAGATACTCTACATGCAGAATAACTAACAGCTTTCATCACAGTTTTCTAAGTAAGGATGATAGAGCATTACATGTCATAGATGGAACAAATTTATTCTCTCCCACATCTCTGAGTGTGCTCCCTCCCATGCTGCATGTTTATCATCATTGCTCCACCTAAGATGGCTACCTCTATACAGACAGAGATGGTCAGAATTGGGAACATAACATGCAATTCAAAGCAAGCTTCCTTTTTATCCTAACCAGGAAAACAAGGATTTCTAGTGTCTCCTTAGAATAATTTAGGTTGAAAAAGACCTCTAAGGTCATCAAGTCCAACCATTAACTTTACACTGCCAAGTCTACCACTAGACCATGTCATTAAGTGCCACATCTTTTAAATACATCCAGGGATGGTGAATCAATTGCTCCTCTGGGCAGCTTGTTCCAATTGCTTGATAACCCTTCCCATGAAAAAAATGTTCCTAATATCCAGTCTAAACCTCCCCTGGCAAACTTGAGGCCATTTCTTCTCTTATAACTACAGGGAAGAGACAAACATCCACCCCTCTACAATCTCCTTTCAGATAATTGTAGTGAATGAGAAGGTCCTAACCAAAATTTTTTCTCTAGATCTCTTCATGAGAGGGCTGGATTTTGCCACTTTATTCTCTTACACTATCATAATTACTTATGCCAGATATTAGTCCTAAAAAGAAAACTGGATAACCTATAATTGGTTCCACTTTCTGAAAGTGAGAATACCAGTCAATTAAATTAAAAATATCCTGTTTGTCCTTATGGTAGAATTAGGAATAATTGGCTGCTGAGGTGTCTGTGCTTTCATGTCTTCATTGGCATTTAAGAAGAATACTGTGTTCAAGGCTGAAAGCCTGTGTAACCACTTGGAATCAAATTTGACCTTTTGCTCTTTTTGAGGCAGGTGAAAGAACTCCAGGTCAATGTGTAATTTTTATCACTTTGGAACCATACACAGACATTTCTCTTTAGGGCAGGAAGGTCACACTCAGTGACAGCTGGGGATTCTTCACTGATCATTCATTGGGATTTTATATGAAGTTGGCATTTAATCAGGAACTAACAGGAGGCAAAAGAAATTATCTTTGTTTTCCCAGTGCATACATCAGCAGTGGTGACTATACTGCACATAGGCTGCAGATCTGTGTTGTCTATATGCAACAGATTTGCCATATGAAGAACAGTGGGTGACAGGACTCTTATCAGGGTCATTGCATCAATATATCACTAAAATACTTATTTTCCCCTTTCATTTATGGTTCAGACTAGAGCTCCAAATGCCTAGCTTGCCCTCACTATACTTGGCTGTGCAATTAAATCAACTCAGCTAGTTATGGACAAACATACCTTATTCTGCAGTCACTAATCATGACTGCAGTGTGATACATAATAAATGCCAGTGCAGGCTCAGCATTAGACACCCTATAAAGAACATGCATTAAAACATACATAAATTTTCAGTGAAATCCAAGACTTTCAAAAAGACAGTGAGAACACCAAGGACTAGCCAGTTCATATAAAACATGCTTTGTGCTAAAGTAGCAGTCTTGACTTCTAGCAGCCCATTCCATTGGTATAGCTCCTCTGAAAGCAATCACCACCTTACTACCTTTTCATTGCAGGTATCATGTTATTGTGATTGTGCTGGTCTACTGCTTTCCACTGCTTGTCATGGGCATCACTTACTCCATGGTGGGAATTACCCTCTGGGGAGGAGAAATACCAGGCGACACATCCAACAAGTATCATGAGCAGCTCAAAGCTAAGAGAAAGGTACTGTCCCATTAAATCCCACTAAATTAATACTTATAAAATCATCTGCAACTGTGTTTCAGTATATCACAGCAAATTCTTTCAGAAACAACAAATCACTTGAAATACCAGTAATGAGAGATCTGCTTCAATACAAAATTTGATTAAGTTTGACAAATTGTCTTCTATGTTCACTAGCTGTTCTTTTTGTAACTTTAATGTTTGTCATTAAATAAAGGAAATATTTGGGTTTTAACTTCTTACTCCACATGTAGCAGCACACATGTGTCTGCTATGTGGAAACTAAGACAAAAAGTCTAGCCTTCACAGAGTTAAAATACTGAGTTTTGAACAATGGGCTAGCAAACCATTAGCTCTTGTTAGGTAAAATTCTCATCCTACTGAAACAAAAGTGAATCTTGCTGTAATTCTCAGGTGATTAAGGCCCATACATATTTGAGATAAGCACTGATCAGCCTGTTTGTAATGAATAATTTAGATTTTTAAACAATAACTTTTTTATGAGAAATGCAAACAACTTCTCCCAAATATTTTTTTTCAATCTCTTTCACTGTAGGTATTGCTTAATCTAACTAGATTTGGGATTGCTTATGAACTGAGTATTTTACTATTTGCAGTTCAGTGTTCATAATGTTGCAGTGCCATGAAGGTTTCTTTCCTATAACATTCTTTTTCTTAACCTAACTTTTCTTATTTAATAAGGCAGCCTTCTACTTTTTATTTCTAACCATTTTTTTCATACTAAAATGTATTTAACTGTTCAGATTTGAAAAAAGGGTACTCTAATAAGAATTTCTAATTTGCAATGATGAGCACATTTTCAGTTGCTCAGTTTGCTTCCTGATACTGTGAGTATGTTTGAACAGTAGTATATGCTACTGTGCTGCAGTAACAGCACAGTGGGGCATATTGGGTCCTGAGACAACACAAGATCTCCTGCAAATTCTGGAGAATGCTAACACTTTCATTTCTTTCAGACACTGCAAGAAATATGAAAGTGGTTTTTTCCCCCCACTATACTAGAAAAAGTTGTTATATACACAGAAAAAGTTGTTATGCCAGAGGATATATGAAAAGAAAGATCAGGATCATTTTCTCCTTCATACATCTTCAAACTCATAAGCAAAAAGTGCCAAGTTGTCAGAAGTTTCAGTTGTCGGAATAGTAGAGATGCCTAGACAGTTTTATGGTATGACATGCAATGCCTCCTATGAAACCAAAAGTGTTATTATTTTTGTTTTAACATAGCTTTTTTAAGAGGGAAAAATGTGAACCTGTCTTAAGGAACCAGAATGCAGCTTGACCAGTATTGTCACTACTATTGCTTTGTAACTGTTCAAAGATTATTTGGAATGAAAACAGATAGAAAATCACCAAAAAAAAATCACAGAAAGCTAAGCAGTATGCTGTGCATATTTGCCTCAAAGCAAAATTACTGGACTAATTTCTAGGAACACTTAAAGCATTCCAAAAAATCAGATTTCACTCTTTGGCATTACCCAAAAAGTTTAGCATTGCCATTGTAGTCTTTGCCATGCATATTTTCACTTACCCAAAAGTGTGTTTTCAAAGTTATGAGATTACCTTTCCTACAGAACATAAGCAGAAAAAGATTTCGTTGGTCACCTAGCTGTGCTATCACCAATGCTCCACTTTAACCCAGCCACTGAAAAAAAATGAAGCAAATACTAAGCGGGAGGTGATCAGGTTCTGATTGTAAAGACAAACCAAGAAATCACTTTCTGTAGCAGACACAATTTGCAAAAGCAAATGTGGAAAGAAAATTATTAAATTATTGCAGAACTAAGATATGCCAGAACTTCAGGACCTGTTATCATAATGACTAAGTAAAATAATCATCTTGTGACACAGAAACTAGATGTCTCTGAAGAGAAAATTGGGCTTTTACTATATGAAATAGAGGGACCAATTAAATCCCTTGAATACTTTAAAAACAGCACCTGTTTAGAATTCTAAATATATACAAGAGACAAGGAATAGCATCCTTAATTAAGGATTTTAAATGTGTGAGTACAGGAATGCACACCTTCCACACAAGCAACAAGGGAATTAAATTATGTGCAGATATATTATAACTGCACCAGTGACTTTATGGGTAGAGCTCCATGACAGCACTTCAGCTACACTGCTGTGCTCTCCAGCAGGATTTATGAAATAACTGGTATTTGGAAAGATGAATCATAATTGCTTATTCATGGAGAGGAACTAACAGACTGGAATCCAAATAAAGCCATAACTCAGCCTGCCTCTGATAACAGAGCTAGTACTTTGCCTTTTTCAGGCAAAAAAATCTCCTGTTTTTCTTGCTATTTAGTGTATAGGTATCTAGACATATGGAAAATCTGTGCATTTATAATAAAGGAGAAATATAAAATAGTTGACTACATTTCATATAAGGCAATGATACAGTGCAATGGTGTCCGATTAGGGTTGTTTGAAATGGTATTTAATATTAAGAAGGTAGTGAACAGTTCATGTAAGACCTTTAAAAGAAACAATATTTGCCAACAAAAGATTTGAAGCTTGAGAAAGTTGTTAGGAGTTCAACAGATATTCTCATCATTTGATATGTGTGATTCTGCAATACAGTCCTGAATCCTCAAAGAGACATTAAGGAATGAAGGATTCAAAGAATTTCACAGTGCACACTGCAAGTTGGACAACACAAAGTAATGTTTAGTATCTTTAAGGTTAAAGACAAAATGTTTAGAAATTCAGGACTGGATGAAACTACATCGCTACCTTTTCTTTTCTATTTTTTTCTTTTTTTTTTTTTTATACAGACCGCTCAAATATCTCAGGGATGGACCCATTTAAATCTGTCTGACATCAGTCTTTTGAACTTCTGAACATTTGCTACATGCAGGGATTTTGCAGCCATTATCCCTCCTTCTTAAAGTACCTAGCATGAGACTCACCGATGTTCAGCTGAACATCATTTATTCTTCCGCAATTCCCATTTTCACAATATGGAATTATAGTCTCTATGCTGTCATACACAACGAGTTTATACAGGTGTCTTCATAATGCTACTATAAGATTTACTGGATCAAAATGTTATTTATATTCACTGCAAATACTTGCTCTCAAGAATGTTGTCTCTGCACCCTGTTTTTGCTATCTAACAAGTTCCAATCACTCTTTCATCTTTACTTAACCCATAAGAGGGAATAATCATATCCTGCAAATAAAATCACTTACTGTTTCTATCAAGAGATACAGTTTTGATACAACTGTTTTTTGAAAAAAAACATTTATCTCAACAGAAGATGCCATTGCCTAGCGCAATGGGGAAAACATAGAGGAACAGAAGATGTTCTCCTTAACTTTTATATTTTCTCTACTGTTCCTTTTACTTATGACTGTTAACTTTGTGATATGTCACCAGGTATCTTTTTCAGTTATTTTCATTCTTCCACACTTATGTTTCTGCCTGTATTTTTTGCTTCTCCTAACACAGCTTGAGGTGCCATCTCAACTTCTTTTAGCAAGAAGATTGATTAAAAGCCACATTGTTTCAATATAAAAATTGTTTCTCAAATCTGAGCATAAAATAAGAAGAAAACCCCATATATTTGCTAGTGAGTCACAGTCTCTGTGAGAACTCCTGTATGAACACTTCACACATATTTCTATGGTTTGTTCTCATTTTCTTTCCCCTCCCTTTCATAGATTTAGAGGAAGTCCAAGGAAGGGCAGCTAAAAATGATCACAGGATTTATGAAGAGATTAAAATGGCCTGAACTTTTCAGTTTAGATACAAGGAGGTCAAGGGACAAGATGCCAGAGTTTAGAGAAACACAAAGGTGGTGGGTAAAGTGACTGAAGAACTGTTGGCCACCAAATCCTAAAATACAAGAATTAATAGAAGAGCAGCTTAAGGTAGGTAGAAGAGAGAGTACTTTTAGAAAGGATAATTTAAAAGTTCCTGTTTTGACATAGCAGTGCAGCTATAAAAATACTCCTGACTACTCACTGACCTTCAGTGCAACTAAAAATGCAGATTTTCCTTTTTTATTTCTTTACCACATTAAATAAATGACATGAAAACACATTAATATATATTTTATACTACATTTTACAAAGAAAAGCACTAGTTAGAAATAATGATACTTTTGCTGGCATTAAAAGGTAGCTGACCAGGACAGAATGAAAAAAAGATGAATTGTTTCACTATGAAGTAGTTTGTTACAGAGCAGAGGTAGAAAAAAACAGAGAAAAGGGAAAAAAAGCAAGAGAGTCAAAACCTAAAACATTGCAATGCAGCATGAAAACTCTTGGAATACTGAATTAATTATGGGCTGACACAGATTCGAAAATACAAGACTACACTCATAATACTATTCATCATTAAATAGGTGATGAGAATATTACACTATGAACTCACAGGTCATGTGATAACCAATAATTAACTCTGAAATCAAAGATCCTTCTAGTTAACAATCAACCACTAAGTCCAGACAGACAGACTAGGGTTATATATTGCCCCATTCATAAAACCTATTGTGAAAATTTGCATCCAGCTATGTGAAACAAAATGTTTTGACACTCTGGGTCCAAGAGTTTGTCTTGCATATGACTGCCTACACCATCTTGAAACTTCACTTTTATGCTACGTATTTGTTCAGACTTCTTCAAGATTGGAAAGTAATTGCTTCCTCATAGGATGGTATAAAGACATGGTAAGTTTAAAATCTTCCCAGTTATTTAAGCAATCCATCTTCCAGCTTTTCCTAATGTGAGGACGAGCATTGCCATCTCCAGTAACTTATATGTTACATGACATTTCCAGAATGACATAAGGGAATCAAAGTTTAATACAGCAGAAAGTAAATATCACTCAATCATCCTAAACTCAATTAAACACACCCCTGCAATCAACTACTCTACACAATTTGTACTACAGACTTCAACGGAAACGCAAATCTTCACAGCTGATGCCCTTATCTATACTGAATCATCACCTGTGACTAGTTTTCAAAAGTCACACAAGTAAGAAACACAGAATTTTTTGGCCTCTATTTAGGTAAAGTCTACCAAAGCTGCACATATGTCAAAATATTCACTACACGTTAGGTGTGCAAAGAGAACCAAATCCTAGAACACACTCTATGCAGAGTGAAGGCATCTGGATTACAGGTCATCCAAACCAGCCATGTAACAGCAGTCTGTGGAAGAGAACTTACATTGCCATTGTACCTTTCCCATAATTTACTTATTCATGGTGCATGAGCGTTTCCACCTCACAGATTCATTTGTAGCTGTGCACCACAGACAGAAATGACTGCCGTGGTGGTGTCGGAGCACTTTGCTCACACACTGTCCAGGTGTCGACTCCAGAACAGTGCAAACATACACAAAGGGGCACGGGCGCTTTCCTCTGGGAAGGCATCTCTTTCCTTCAGCTGATCTTACATTTCTGGGAGTGATATGTGAAACAACCTACCCATTCTGTTGTGGGGTAATGAGGTGCAGAAGCTCAATTTGCTATGACTACTATGTCCTGCCAAAAATAGGTGCCTGGATAATTTTTTGGTCCATCAGTACTCACCTTCTTTAAATGGGTCTACTCTGACTTTGCAGAGATTAACAATGAAAATAAAATGCAAAACAGAATAAATAAATACTAGAAGAGAACTAACAGAGAAGATTAAGGTGGAGAAATAAACTCTATTTTAAGAACAGATGATCTCACTGATCTAACAGTCATAGCACTATGACTTATAATGTGTGGGTGGCTGTATTGTGTGACTAGCTGAAATTTCATACAGCTACAGTTAAATTATTATTTATCCAAAATGCTGATGCACTGTGAGCACCTTGTAGGCCAAAGCTCTATCGTGATTGAAAACTATAGGTGTACTTCAGTGCAGCCACATTCACAAATTTAGCAATCATTGTTCAGCACACTCAAAAAGTAAAAAGACTAAGTAATATGAGGTTGAAGAACAACTTGCCCCAGCTAGCACCACTTCCGTGCATTCCACTGCTTTGTTATCAGCCAACAATCAAGAGAAACAAAGATACTTTTTAAATATTCCAGTCTTTATATAGAAACGTCTGGTGATTAATTCCTCAGGCAACTGAAGGTGTAACAAAAATACCCAAGTGGCAGCTTGTTATGCTCATACACTGTGTTTTCTCGATGTGAAATACAAAGAAGCAAACAAAAGTTTCTGATGTGTTTAGTCTGCCTTTATGATTTCATACTTTTAAGTCAGTCTCCTCCGAGGCTATAATCACATACTCACATATCTCTGACTTTGTGAAACTACTCTAAAAAGTAAATCTTTTTGAAGACTTGCATATCAATGAGTCATGGCAAGTTTTACACATCAGCTTTATCAGTGGTTGTGTGTGACAATGTCACATTTTTTACTTAATGTAAAGGTTAAAAAAAAAAACAGAAAGAAGGAATTCTCAGATGTTTTTAAAGGTTCTTCCAAAAACAAGCTCATCCCTTGTTTGCCAGACATTGGAAGATGTTGAACTGTGTCCAGTGCTATTCATTGAGTGTCAGTTTGTTTTTTTCAATATTAAAATGTTAAATGAAAACAGGACAGGAACCAGCCTTCAGGCCTGTCACCACAGGCAACTCTAACAAAATTCCTCTGGTGTCATCTTAAACCTCCATCTTCTAAAAAATCTCACCAATTATAGAGTTCAATTTTCCAAGCTATATTTCTTTACAGACAGCTCTATTTATGCCATTATTTTCAGTTAGCTTAATTAATTATTTAATATCCCTCACTGGTGTCACCTCTACAGATGTTTTTATATCCATTTCCTCTCTCAGTCTTTGTTCCCATTTGTTACATAAATGAAACAAGTGCTTCTAAGCTTCTTTTATATAATAACATCTTTATATAAAAAGTGACCAAAACCAGACAAGGAATGCCAGCAATGTAGAGTCACCATGGTCCCGCACAGGGGTAATTCACTATTCTCCACTGAGAATGCTTCATCTGGAACAACCTAATATATCATTTTTCCCTTTCATTAAACGGGTGACCTGGTCGTGCTATAATCAGGCAAAGACATCTGTCTCCTCTTTGTATGTTCACAATGGGCAAACAAATTCACAGCAGATAACTTTATCAGTCCTTAATTGAGCAAATGCCAGAATTTTTCTGAGTATGATCCTACCTACGGAAGTACAGTGTAAAACAACCCCCAAAACTAGCACAGTATCAGTCCTGCAGTTCCTCTCTGCTCTGTGATATCTGTCACTGCCACCACCTCACCTAGGGACACAATCAGTACTGGTACCATACAAAGTATATGATCAGCACTGTGGAGATCTATTTCTGCTCCCACAGTTCTTCCACATCCAGGTTCTTTTTCTGCCTTGCTTCTGTAGTAGCAAAGTTGCTCAAAAGTGTCTTGTCATCAAACTTATTTGGCATGCCTTTATTTTGCTGCACAAAATTTCTCAGTAAATACATTAAATGAGGCAGATCTCAAGACTGGTATTTAAAAAATATATCTCAGACTAGAGGGAGATTAGTATTAAATACTTTTCAATAAAAATACCTTTCTCTCAACTACCTTTCCAGTGCAAAGTGTTTCCCAAATCATGTTCAGTAGTGAAATGTAACAGGTAAAATTACTTACAAAAATTAATAACTAAATATGGTTTCCTCTCATTCTGCTTCAGGGCACCTCTTACTATGGCATCCTTAACTCCAACAATTTATGGGAAGTATGAAATAACCTTGATAATAAGGTAGATGAAAACCAATCCTAAGAAAGCTAGAGACTTACTTCACAAACCGTTACACGTACCTAAAATTGGGTTTGTAACCCTGTAGATGGAGTTAGTTACCCATGGAGATGTGACATGCTGTTTAGTATGCTTCCTACAAAGCACAGATGCTTATCCTCTTTGCTGCTCTTCTCTACGGCTCTGCATTTGTGAGTCAGGACTGGTCATTAAGAAAGTTATTGGACCAGACTGCAAATGTTAGTGTTTCACTAACATTTTGAGCAGTTGTTCCATAATCATAAAGATAAATACCCTGCCAGACTCACCAGATTGGTATTAACACAATAGTCAAAGTCTCTACTTGGAAGTAATTGCTATTACAGATAAAAGTTTGCAGAATAGGATTTTTTTTCAGCCTATTTTCTCTTAAGTTTAAGAAAAACTTCAAAAGGGTAATGAGGGTCAGAATATCATATGAATATTTTTCTGGTGAAAACACTAGCAGAATAAGATATCTTTTCCTATTTTAATCAGTAATACATTCTCATGGTTATCAAAAATCTCAACAAAAATACAGAGCATTGACAGGAGAGCCTGATTTGGGAATTTTCATTTGCCATTAATTAAATTCTTGAACAATCATCACATTAATTACAATATATGACCCCCTCCCTAAACACATACACACCAAGAGGCACTTTTTTCCCAGTAGGATGAGGCAGAATAACCAATAATCTTTGGGTTTAAGTTTTCAAAAACTCCGCTAAACTCTTTCTATTACAAAGTATATGGACTGAAAACCTACTGAATATGTACGGAATGAGAAAAGTAATTATTAATGTTCTGAATCATGATTTTTATTTCACAGTTTCACTCTTAACATGCTTAGAAGTTGCCTAGGGAAAGATTGGGACATGAGGTACAGGTGAATTATTTTCATTGCATATTAAACCCAAAATATTTTTTACAGAGCTATTTTATGGTCTTAGAACTTCAGAAAAAAAGAGTTCACGTGTTCTCCTTTTCAGGATTATGTTTTTCCTAGCAATCTGTTCTCTTTTTAATGATTTCCCCAAAATTTTGAACAAGATTTCCTATTGAGGTAAAAATAAAGTCAGACCTTCTGATCATTTTCTAAGCATGACTGACACAGTGAAATATAATAAAATTACTGGAAGCTGCTCTTCTCTGCTCTCTATATCCAAATAGCTACAGAACACTCAGCAGCGGTACCAGCTTCCATTCATTGTCTCAAGTTCCTAAAACTCAGCTATGAAGCATGAACAAACATCTTTCCATATTGTCCATGCTTCAAGCAGAAACCACAGGGAAGTAAAAGCAGAATAAATACTAAAAATGGCTTTATACTGTGCATAAACCTTGCCAGTTTAAGTATTTATTGACAAACTGACAGAAATTTTCTGGTTAATACTTTTTTATAGAACAGCTGGCAACATCTCCAGATCGGGGCAGATTTAAGAGACTGGTTCTACATGGTCAGTGATTAGGCTCAGAATTGTGCACTTACAGTTGCTGTGATGTTTCTCCTTGTTATTTTTATATTTCTGATCACTGGTGGCAGACAATTTATGTGAAATATTAAGTCTAGGCACAGTTCCAGGGCAAAAATTTCCACTTAATAATCCCTCATACTTTTAAGAATGGAAGTAATACTAGGCTAACAGACCAAAAATTTCAACAATGCTTCACTCCAATGTTAGTGAACTCAGTGTGTTTTCAAATGCACTGTTGAATTCAACTATATATGTTCTCTAATAATAAAACCAAGATGTATATAGCCAAGTGTCTCTTTTTCAACATTCAGATTTTCAGCAAGGAGATTATGATCTTCATGTTTCAAGCTATGGAGCTGGGTTTTTTAAGACAGACTTCATTTTCTCTGTGCAATTCTCCCCAAATTCAAGTCTGGGACCTGACCTTCCAGACAGATAACCTTAAAATCCCACATCCAGGACAAAGTGTGTTCTTTAAGATGTATGCAAATTTTTTCACCAATATATAAACAAACCTTGGAAACTTCAAAAGGTCTTTTGTTGTATCATTTAATCTGCAGTCAAAGTTCCCATTTCATATTCCATTACATATCCTAAATTATGACCACATGAATAGCCCTGTGTGTGCATGGGTGTGTAAATATAAATATATATATATATATATATATATATATATATATATATATATATATATATATACACACAGGTAAAACACAGTGAATAAGAAGCCCCTTCCTCATTGAGTCCCTGTAGGGAAGTCATGAACTAATCAATTTTAGCATGAGTTTTCAGTCTGTTGAGCTTTCTGGAATAGTGCTAAGCATCGGTGTCGTGAAAAGCCTAGGAAATCTGATGCAGATCAGTCATTTTGGAGGACCACAGAGCCAAGACCTGTATATTCAGCAGAACAGAACTGCAGTTCCAGTATTGCACTTACACACTTTTGCATTCATTACAGGCTGCTCTTCGTGTAAAAACAAAACATAACTTCAGTACAGGTTTTTTCCCTGAGTTAATGCAGAAATCTACACACCTACACACAGAGGAGTGTCTATGTTATGTCTATTACTACCTTCACCTAACGAATTTAATCCTTTAACTCAAGCACTTCATTCTTGAGAAGTTTCTGTACTGCAACATTGTAAATAACCTATTCAAAGTACCTTTATTTCATTATTCATTTTCTGGGCTGGATAGAAGTAGTTTTTCGATTTCTCCAGGTTTTAGAGCAGGTTTCCTAGGAAACAGTTTCAGCTGTCCTGACATAGGTCAGCTTATACCTTATTCCACAGAACTGGGATAACACAGGAATATCAAACCAGTGCAATAATGACCAATGTGTTGACCATTATGGCAAAGTCATGTGGTTACTTTAATACTTGAAGCAATGCTTGTCTGTACAAAAGTGGATGCTGTCAGAAGAATGACACTCCTGATACTCTTCATTAATAATTGACCAGAGCATGTACCACTTTTTATTGACCATGTATTTCCAAAATGTCCTGTGAGTTACAAGTCTACTTCTCCTAATAAATTCACAGCCTTGTACAGCCATCTGCAGAATGACAAAATTAACTAGGTGCATCAAATGCAAAATATAAACCTCATCATCACTGACATAAACAGTTTCCTTTGAAGTCAATTTAAATGAAATTAGACAGGGGACAATATTAAAATTTTTTGCTTTTTTTTTTCCTTAGGTGGTAATAAATATTTTTTCTCAGTCTTTGAAAGGGAAAATGCTACTACCACTGCAAATACATAATTATGATGGCAATTTAAAAATAGCTTTAACTGTGCTTTTTCGTAACAGAATCTTGCCATGCCGTTTAAACAGGTACAGTCCAGGAATAATTAATAGTTTTTTTCTTATCAACAGGAAAGAAAAGAAAGAGGTTTTTCAAACTATGTAGCAAATAATCTGCATTCCTCCCCACAATGTTCTTGTACCAAAATCATAGAGAAATATGGTAAACATTCAAATGGCTTCTAATTATATAAATCACTTATTTAATTCTGCTAGGTGAATAAGCTGGAAATAAAACAAATCAAAAAGTAGTCTTTCCATATGAAATAAGAGCATGTGGTCCTATTTTGAAAATAGCCAAAGGTACCCATCTTAGGTTCAGGAGGACAGTTTCCATTACAAGGAGCCCACATAAAGTAAACCACGGGTAGAATGGTATGCAGGTTTTGCATAATTCATTGGCATAATTTATCATAGCATTAGTTGTTTACTTCAGTGTCCAATATATAAGATCTAGTTTCCAATGAGAACATTTACTAGTGCCATTTCTTCAGAAGTCTTATATGGAAAATTCATTTAAACAAGGTTCTGGGAGAGCCTTCAATGAGGATTAAAGGTTCCAGAACATTTTCAGAAAGTGGATGTCAGAATTAACTACCCCTATTGGGAAAACAAAAGAAGAGAAGATTATTTTGTTTCCCCCACACCAAATCTCATATTTAGTTGGAGACATAGAAATGAATTATGCCCCATCATTCATTCCACGTAAGGAAGGAAAGTATTGTAAAATAAATGGTGGTATGAATCATAAGTACAAATGTACTAGATCATCTTTTTCACTTTTTTTCCAGAACTGGATCTCAGGTGGATAACCGTGCCCAATAATGCCAATTCCACAAGAGCCACACAGAGTCATTTCCTAAAGAACATAAGCATTGAGTAGCATAAGAAGTTTAAGACCAAGACAATGATACAAGGCCACCTACCTTTACTTGTTGTCCAGCTTACAGAAAAAATCTCCCAGTTTGAGCAGCAGACATTAGCATATTGCCTAATATCCAACTATCTCTTGAGAGAAATTGAGACATCTTTTTAGATAAAGTAACATAAAACTTGTGGAAACTTCTCCTCCTTGCCCCTAACCAGATGTTGTTAAATCACGTATTCTCAATGAAAATAAAACTCTGAGCAAAATTTACCCCTTTTTGGTGAGAGAACAGATATTTCGTGACACATCGAGAGAAACTCAAAGTCACTGTCAAACCTGTGTTCAATACAACTTTGAGGAAACATTATTTTAAAATGGCAGTAGCTAAGACCACTCATAAAAAATGTCAGCATTGCTTTGGTTTGAGGGGAGTCCCACATTTTAGCATTTGGAAGAAAGCAAACTATTTAAAAGTTACTTCACACTAGAAGAGAGTGTATTTTTGAACTTTAGAGCTCAAATAAAGTAAATGATTATGAATTCTGTTTGCAACAAGGTACTATGCAAACTGAAGTGAAAAACAGGGGTTTTTTTATTTCAAGCAACTGAGAAAAACAGATGGAAAGCATAAGTCAGAAGACTAAAATTATCTGGAGCACTGAAATTGGCAAATACCTTACCTGGCTAAAAGACTTACAAGCTCTCTCATACTTTCTCCTCCTAAATGTGCATCTCCTTCAGCTATTAAGAATCCATCCTTTCCTATGGGCTGAGAGAATATAGAAAAGCCCTGAGCTTGTCAAAGCACTTGGTATCTTAGAAGTCAGTCCTATCTGTACTATTGCCAGTAGAATTACCTTTGAATCCTAATTTTCTTGAAGAAAGAGAGATAGTTTACTCCAAACAAGCATTGTGGAGAAGCTAAGGCATATTGGTGTTCCTTTCTCCCTGATGCTTCATGCATAAGTACCCTACATGTCCCCAGAACTGGGAAGTGGATTTACTTGCTGCATTCTAACATGTTGGGAGAAACACTTTATGAAATGTTAGTGTGGTATTTTACTTTTCCCAAAAGAGCACAGGGCGAAAGTTACGATTCCCAGGGATTATCTGTGAACTGTGTTTAAGAGGTATTCATGAATAAATAACATCCGAGCAAGGGTAAACAGACATTCTTACACTCCATGGGTTCTTAAATGGCTTCTCATTTATATCTGCATAACACCTAGGAGTAAAAGTTCTGAAAGTAATGAAGTTGTTCTGTGTGATACAAGTGCAAATGAAATCAAAAGCCAAATTCTTGTACTTGTAGAAGCAGCAGTATCAAAGATGACTTAGAAAACCAAAAAGGAGCTGCACAGAAGATGGAAAAGGAAATGATTGCATAGTCCAAGTCTTAGGTATTGCTGGCAAATCAATGCCTTGCGATGTGAATTGCTATATTCCTCCAGCAGCAACTGAGTCTCTCAGAAAAGTATGTTTTATTCCTAATCTTTTAAGAAGTGCTCTCAATACTACATCTAAATCAGACTATTTTTCTAGCTATTCTTCATGCAAAATAAAAACAGGATGGGAAAAAAAATGTACTTGCTAGTTTTTCTGAGTGTAGCAGAATCTGTTATTTCCTTTTCACTTTTACTTTCAAATGTTTCACAGCAAAGGCAAACCTGCAAACTCTAATTCCAATGAACTTACATCTATTTTGCTCTTTTAAATAAATTTTTTCTTATTACATTCACTAATGAAAGAATGCTTCTTACTCAGAAATGGACAGGACCACAAAGCACATAAATTAACTTTCTTTTCTAGACATAGTTTTTCTTAGACATAGGCAACAGTGTATCAATATCAGCAGAACAGGTTGATGAAAATCAATGTATAAAATAAAAACTTTGATTTTTCATTTACAAATCTAGCTTCAATATTTGCATGAAGGTTGCACAACTGAGACACTCAGTACAACTCATTTTAACAAAAGTACTGCCTAGAACAGAAAAAAAACCTCTTTCTTCCAGTCATGTTGCCCACAACACACAAAGGGATATTGAACAGAACAACGGGGGGAAATGGTGCCACTGGGATAAAGGTTAGTGATTTTCACTGCAATTCACATTTTGGAAAGCTCCATGGTGAAATGGTGGCAGGAACAGAGGAACTTTAAGCTAAGCAACTGAATTCAGTAATTTTCTTGCTTTAGAAATGTTTTCTAATGCACAAGAGAAAACCCTTATTAATGAATTCTATGCAACTCAGAACAGAAGGGAAAGCAACTGAAAAATGGTAACACCTCAAAAAAGTGAAACGGAACAGGCCTATTAAAAAGAATTTTTTTTCTTTTCAGTCACAGGTTTAAGTAGTCAAAAAACAACCCCAACATTGAAGCTGTCTTTTATACTCTGCAGTTGGACCTGTAAAGTGTCACTGGAGTTTCTTAAGTAAAACATTACAGTGTACTGGGAAAAGACAATCTGGTTTTTGTGGTTAATTCACATGGGGCCTGTTTCATTTATTTTCCCTGTTGCTTTACGAGCACTTGTTCACCAGAATTTATTCCAAGAAAAACTCAAGGTGCCCTGGGTTTATACAATTTGAAGCCACTTCCTGTTCATAATTGTTGGCATAATCAAAAAATGAAACTTTATACTGGAAAAACCAACATTATGGACAAGAACTGCAGCTATAAACTGCAAGGCATGGCCTTGCACAGTATGTATGCCTCTCTCTAAGAGAAAAGGAAATTGGGAATAATCTCCTTCCTTTTCCTCTGATTCTTTTTTTCCTCCCTTTCAGACAACACATAGTCATTCTTAGATGATGAAATGAGAACAGACTGGGGCTTTTTCATTCCTCTCACGACTTATGCATTTGACTTCAAATTTAACCCTAATTGCCTTATGTTTCCAACAATTTTACACCACACAGACTTGCAACATGTCACTTATGTTCTCCTAGGAAATATGTGAATGAGTGCACTGTACTATATAAATACTCAAAATGATAACTTAACCTTGACTCTTCTCAAATGTCCCCTTTTCCAGGAAAAATTTGCACTTTTTTGTTCCAGGGAAGAACATTTTACACATTAATAAGGAAACGCCATCTTATGTCCCTAGACATACGCTTATCAGTATATTACCATTCATGTCACTGGAACGCAGACCAATATAGCCTTACCTGAGAACAAAATGATTCTGTATATTTTAGATAATTTTTTATATTTATGAAAAACAGCTGCAAACCTGAATGATTAAGAATGTAATGTGCTTCACTGTCTGTAATTCAAGTGACTTGTTACTTCACAAATTAAATCAAACACTAATGGCCATTTAAAATCATCTTCAGCTTGTTGTGTAGTTCAACTATTTGCTTCAGAAGTTTATGCTTTCAGGATGATGATGATGACTTCATATTTAATCATGGATTTCCAGACAGAAACAGCAACAAGAAAACATTATACTAATCTCACTGTTTTTAAAGATGAGTATTTTGTTTTGAACAAAACAGTAACCTTGTGGGAAAAAATGCAATCCTCTGGGGGTCATCTGGAACAAAACTTTTAAAAAGTTACAACATTCAAAATTAGAATTGAATTGCCTGAAATTGTGATGAGAAAAAATTGTGGATTTTCTTTGCAGGGTAAAAGTTATTTTGGCATTTCTGGTCCCTTGAAGAAAACCTGAAATATTATATTTAGCAGTAATTTAAACTGAAACTTCATTCCTTTGGGGTTAATTTTTGCAGCTGAAATCTAAAAGCTATGTTTTGTGCAGCTTGCGAAGGTTTATTAGCTTTAGGAGACCTTTAAGTAGACTCTTGAAGCACTGCTTGCCTTGATATTCAATATAACACAGAAAACTAGACAAGAAGCATTTGGATATTAGAAAACACACAAAAAACTTTCTTTTAGAAAATATTAACACAATTGAGTATGCCAAACGAGCAACCTGGACCCTTTCTGTGATTTCTAGCAACTCTGGGGCATGAGTGACACAGCGGTCAACCAGATTAAGCTACATTAGTCGTTGGGAAGCCCTACTGTTTTGACTCTCAAGCACTGCACCGATGACATGCACACTGTAAATACAGATTTGCCTGCTTACACTTTGAAAATTTGGACACAAAAATCCTTTCATTTAGTACCTGATATTCCAATGATGAATAATTCTAGGAACAATTTCACATGCACAGCTAGTACTACAAGACTTGCTAATTAAGTACCAAGGCAAGTAATTAGACTCTCAAGTGTTCTGAAATTACAGAAGTCCTGAAAGGTGCTGAGGTAACACTTATCATTCCTGACAGGTCTATAAAAACATAGCAACAAGTAAAGTGCATCTGTAAATCAATGGACAGAGAACTTAAGTATCATGGCAAAACTATGGAGTTAAGTCTTCTATCTATACAATGTGTGCAACACAGAGGTGTAAGTCCCCAGTCCCCTAGAAGAACAGTGGAAGTAATGCCAAAAGCAGTGAAATAGCGATGTCATTTAGTGATAGACAGTGATTTGACAACATTTTTATGGCATCACTTCACATACACAGTTTAGTCCAGAAATGTCTGTTAACATAAAATCATAACCTCTTCCACCCCCAAAAAATCACATATCCCATACGGAAGTCCCATAAACTTCTATATATGCCTAGATATAGACACACAGATGTATATGTGAAAGGTGAAAGTGATACTATGTTATGGTGTGTTACCTTCCTTTATAGTAATACTGATCTTTCTGATCACAGGATGATTTATAGTTAACTGATGAAAAGTGCTTTAGAAGAACCAAATATTATTAATGTTGTATATGCAGCCAGATGCCCTTTTTTTTACCTTTAAGTGATGATCACCATATATATATCAGCAATAATAAGTATTCTTATAAGCAAAATCTTGCACATTACGGTCCCATCCAGCAGGAAAGGCTGTTAACTTGTGCCAGATATTAAATGAAAAATTGCTTTATGTTTCCCATAGGAAGATGTAATATGAGATTAAGAGGACACCATAACATTTAAATGTAAAATGATTTAATTATGTTAGTTGGAATTTTATAAAAATATTAACCAAAGACATGTAAGTATGTCAAATTTCAACTCTTCGGTTTTTTCCCCTGGTAAAAGTAGAAACAGTATGAAATGGCACCTTGTACAGAGAAGACAAAGGAACTGTTCATAGTGATCCCTGTTATTCCTCGGTACGCACAAGTACAAATGAACAAGAGACTTCCCAGCATAAATCTATCATGTCTAGTTTCATTTTAGCTACAAAAAGAAAACCTGTGGTGTAAACAAGTGACATATTGTGCTGAAAATGGTAGAAGGACTAGCATTTGACATAGCTGAAAAGAGAAAGATAGGAATGAAAATTTTACATGACTTGCAAGTTTTCTTCATGTGTTTGGAGCGCAAAGCAGAGTTCTTCTTCATTTGTGCTTACTGGAAACTATGGTAGTTAACAGATGTTGCGATGCCTACAGAAAACAACAAATAAAGATCACCAGCCAAGGGAATTGTTGGACTCTGAAATTGCACAGGATGCTGCAGTTGCTCATTTCCTACAATCCAGTGTTATTCAAATCACATCTGAAAACTGGGGACAAGAAATAGAATTGCAGACCACAATAAAAAGAGACACCAAGGTCAATAAAGGCCAAAATGAGGTGTCCGAATAAAACATCCTGTAATGTTATGCCTGATTAGATATACAGGGAAAAAAAAGAAGTGATGTTTTAGATAGCCACTTGTAAGGAAGCAAAAACATTACTTGGAAAAATCAATACAAAAAAGTTAGGGAAGATGTTAATGTTATTTTTCTTAGGAAAAAGAGGATCTCCAGTCAAGGAAAAAAATCATTAAGAGAGTCAGATTAAAAGGAAAAGCTGTATAAAAGCATATTCATCTTTCCTTTGACTAATTTTAAAAATTAATTACAAGAAAATTATTAATAGATGTTGAAATGCTACTCCAAATTAAAAAGGCTAAATATCATTATTATTTCTTTCTTTCAGGTGGTAAAAATGATGATTGTGGTTGTGCTGACATTTGCTGTCTGCTGGCTGCCCTACCACATTTACTTCATAGTTACTGGGATCTATCAACAATTAAATAGGTGGAAATACATTCAGCAAATCTATTTAGCCAGCTTTTGGCTTGCCATGAGCTCTACAATGTACAATCCCATTATCTACTGCTGTCTTAATAAGAGGTAAGAGCTGGTTATGAAATGAGGTGCATAACTTCAACAAGAATATAAATGCTTTAAATGGAATAAAAGACAGAATTTTCACTTAAATAGTTTTCAGTTAGTGGGAAAGGAAACAATTTTTTTTTAAACCCTTTCTTTAAGTTTGTACTTGAAAAGAATAACAAAAAACCCAAAGGTGGACTTCCAGCAAATATTTTGGTCTACTTAATAGAATAGAATTTTGGCCTACTTAAAATTTCAGACCAAAATTCAGTTTTCAGAAACCAGTCCTTCCCATGTCCACCTGCAAAATTTAAAAATCTACAGCAGTTTAATGTTTTTTGGTTTGCAAAATATTAAAATAAAGAAGATGGTCATTAGTGATATAAAGTGCCAGATGCATGTTCACTAACTGTAGACCCAATTTTATTTTGCTGGAAGGATGTAATATGAAATGTGATTTACTGTGTTTTGTATACCTCATCATTAGATTTCTACTGCTCCAAGATCTGCAACAGGCTAATAAATATTACACAAATATTTATATCCTCATTACTCAATATTAAATTACAGTATTGTTTGATAGCAACACATTATGCTCTGAATTTCAAAGTTGGGTTTGGTGGGTTTTTACAGTTACTTGCTAGTCTGAGACTACTGCATTGCAGAATGGACTCAAGTTTTTCATTTCAACTTGCAGGACCAGGATCTACACAAACATCATCCTGGCCATCATATTCTCCAGTATTTCTTCTAGCATTATTGGATAAAGATCACCAAGAACAATTAATTGCTCACAAACTCAGTCAGTATGAATCAGTATTGAATAAGTAATCTTAAATATTATTTCAAATCTCTTTTGAGTTAGCAGCCAGTGCCAAGCTTAATTACTGCCAAACTTTATACCAATTTTGCAAGGTATTTCTAAACCCCCACTAAAGATCATGCAGTACCTGCCAAAAAGAGGCTAATAAAAAATGAAGTGAACAAATCCTAAGGAGTTTTTATTGGTGTAAAAACACTGGAGTCTTCCTTTTTGATGAGGATAACTTATAATGATTAACATTCATGATCTTTTAAAAAGAGAGGGTAATTACTAAATTCATGTAGCCTTCTGCCTCTTTTCATCATTTACAACTGTTTAAAGATGAAGTAAAGTTTTAGCATGACAGAACAAAATCGTAACTTAAATGGCAAATTCTCCATTAACTTCAACAGAAACCAGATTTCAGTAAGTGTCCAGTGTCTGCAAAATCGAAGGCAAGGAAGAATGAGGCCTCATATTTTTCAATTACTACCATAAAACTTTTATACTAATCCCATTTTTTTCAAAAACTTTTTATGGCACAGTTACAAAAGTATTCATTAAAAAAAATTATATTTCTGATGTGCCTTATGTTGACACTTGTACACTGCAAAATTAAATGCCTAGATTAAAGAATACAGCCAAAGAAAAATTAGCAATTTTGAGACACACTGAAGGTCACCTTTTCCAGAATTTGATGCAAGAATGAAATACTGGTGACAGTTTTCTTATAATTAAGTTCCGTATTGAAATCAAGATACCAAAATGTCCGCTTCCTTTTCATTAAGTAGGAAAATAGAGCTTGTTGCTGGGAATCAGATCAATTCATGCCTCTGCTGGATCTAGTATCAGACAGAGTTAGAACGCCTATACCCAGCCTCATCTTAAAGGCTAATTAGGATATTACATATCTAGATGAAGAGAGCATTATTTCAAGATGAAGAAAAAGCATGCTCTGAATTAGAAAGATGATGGAAAGTGCCAAGAAAAGTAATACAGTTTAAAGATGTTTAGGTTTACAGTTCCTATCACTAAATCCATTTCCATCAGAGGTTCTTTCATTATTTTTCCAAAATATGGACTGCATGTAAAGGAAGAATGCTGAACAGCAACCTACCTACTCAGTTGTTATCATGTGAGAACTTCATGGCAAGCTTAAAAATTTGAGGAAGGACAAGTCACTTCTGTGACATCAGTTAACTTTAACTGAACACTATCTGAATTTTTATCTGCAGTAATCACTGTGGTAGTTGAAATATTGCTCAAAAAAACCTAACAAACAGAATAAGCAACAGAGCTGATTGTTGAAATAAGAGAATCAAGACAAGTGAAACAGTCAGATAGGCTTTATGTCTAGGTGAAAATATGTCCTTTTTCCAGTTATACATAGATATATAGGCAATTGCTTTTCTAATATATTAAACTTCTATTCTGGAAATGCATACACACAAAACATAATGTTAGTCTTTATGGTAAATCCCTGCCTCTGAATTTAAATAACTCTGTATGAGTATTGCAAACATTGATACTCTAAAGCCTCAAAATGCCTGTTTGTATATTGTTCACATTCAGATTTCAGCTTTCTAGGATCTTCTCTAATTACTAAAAATTATTTTCCAGATATTTTACATGAACAATTATTAGTCATTACTTCATTCCATATAAGCATCTCTACTAGAGAGAAACACAGAAGGGATATTGAAATATGGAAACAGGGACAGTATTTTAGAGAAAAGAATGTTACAAAGTTTCTTGCTGAAAGAAGAAAATATAGGTGCAAATTTCATTAGAGATCAAATCAAAACAATTTCTGTGAAGACAGTTCTATGAAAGTTGATGGTTTTTTACTTAGGCATGGGCAAAGGACAGGAAATTCATTATAAGGAAATGCAGTGAAAGCATATAGAAAATCAGAAACTGAAATGAGTTGTTACTACTATCTTTTTTACTCCACTCAGACTTCAGTCAAGGAAACTCCCACTGACTTCACCACGTCCAGGCCTAGGTGCAGGATAATTGGCAAGTCAGTGTCCTGCCTGCACCTTGCATATTTTCAGATGAAAGCCTGGGGCTGGCTCTCGCAAGCACAGGCTTTCACCAGGCTTCTTTCCTCCTAGGTTCCGAGCTGGCTTCAAGCGAGCTTTCCGCTGGTGCCCCTTCATTGAGGTGTCCAGTTATGACGAGCTGGAGCTAAAGGCAGCCCGGTTTCACCCCACACGGCAAAGCAGCCTCTATGCTGTGTCTAGGATGGACTCCAGCATGACAGTGGTGTTCGACACTAATGATGGAGACAGCATGCACGCCAGCCATAAGGAAAGAGCAGCTCCAAGGGACCTGAACTTCAGTGGCTGTTCACAGAGGAATTCCAAGACCATCTCCACAGCCTCAAGCCTCATCAGTTCGCTGCACACATCAGCAGATGTTTATTACTAAACATTGCATGTTGCTAGAAGGGCAACACTGGACAGTAGAAGTACTTTGGGACTTGATATTCATACCACAGGAAAGCAAACCAGATTCCACCAACAAACCCTAGCTATAAATATTGTGAGACTTTTGGGAATCTCTTACTTTTTTGGCTTTGGAGAGAAAGAGGAATTTGAAGACATTGGTATCCCTCAGTCAGAAGCACAGTTACACCTTATACACAACAATGCTTGTAAGGATTATCCAAAATAAACCAATGGCATAAAAAACTTTGTTTCAGTTGTCTCTGACCTGCAGCATTTATGTTTGACTTACTGAAATGTAACACACTCCTTTACTTATTGAAGCAGAAATGTACAATGGTTTCCATTATGAGTGTATTAATTGTACAGTAACAAAATTACATGAGATTTGATTATAAAAATGTATTTATAATGAACATCTAATGAGCCCCAAGTCTATTAGGATGTTTTACAATTTAGCCCCATTCCCAGATAAATAGATAAAATTAAGTTCTCATGAAAGCAGTTCAGCTCTGTCTGCAACAGTACAATTTTGCAAATATATATGAGAACAGGAGAACATGAGTAAGAGACTAAGTTAAAGTCTACCAAAGTCTGCATATTAGCAAACATTAAATTCTAATGGGATCAGTACTTCCAGGGAATATACTGCTTTGATGAATGTCTCATTGCTTTGTATCTTAGTACTAAGGGTAAGGTTTGTCTCCAGTGACCTTAACAGAACCTTTCTGATTGACTTTAGAAAGGTCAAAGGATTTTAAACTGGAGATTCACATATTAAAAAAATACCACTATGGCAATGGACTCTTCTCTGCAGAAGATAAAGTAACAAGATTCATGATGAAAACCTTCCACTGGGAGAAAAAAATACTTGGGCTCTTTTCACAATTTTTCCATAGCTTGATGAATGTGAAAATACCCCTGTGCCTGCATCTGAAAATATGCTAAGCATCCTTACCTAGACATGTTCCCACCGAATTCAGATAAAATCCACTGACCATCACTGTTGCAGAGAAAGCTGAATGTAATAAAAAAGGAACCAGAGAGCAACCTTTGTTTTAGTTAAATGACTATGTCAGTTGCATGGTTATGATTTGCAGCAAAGACTCTATAACTCCTTGAAGTTAAAAAGTAGGCATGTTTATTTCAGCACTGGGCAGCATGAGAGATCATTCTCGACAGATCATGCCCATCTTCTGCTTCCACAACTCCATATATATCTCGTCACATGTTACGTATGCATCAAATTGCACAACACACTTATGCATATTCATTAACCTGTCCTGCTTAGTATTAGAATTAGCTTGCATGTCCTTTACACCTGCACAGTGCCACCTGGTGGTCGTGGGCCAGGGTCTCTGGATGAAGCAATAGCCTTCCTCATGATGAAGTAAGAAGTCTTCCTCAGGTGAATTTTATGAACTCTGAGTACTTGGTGTGCTTCCTGGTCCCTTGGTCCAAGTCCAAGCCTCAAACCTGGATCTGGCCAGTCCAAGTCATGCTTGAATCTTCTCTCTCAATAGCCTAGCATCCTCCCATCCTGTTCTGGTGAGCATGATAGATGTTAGCAAGCAGCACACATTGTTTTACAAGGTACTTCTACTAAATCGTTTCTTAATCCTTTAAATCCCTTGATTCAGTCCCCCCTTTTCTATAAAATTAGTAAATTCTTTTACTAGTACACAGATTCTTCTTCCAACAAGCTCCTACGATATGTATCTCTTAATGCTTTACCATATACGTTTGACAAAAAAGTCAAAATCGCCATCTGCCGCAACATCCTCCAATTCTAAACAAATAATGTAAAGGAAAAAACAAAACTACCACCTACCAATACCAACAAAACAATAGTGGGGTGACACAATGTATTTAGAATACTGGTTGCCATTGGTGACCATCCAAAAAGTGCATCCCACCAATAGTGGGTTGCATCTTGTCTTACTCTTTGCAAGACTCTGCTTATTTCTTCCATGTCATGATGGATGGTAATTAAAGTTTTTCTCCCCATTTTTTTTTTGTGACGTCTTTCAAAATTTCAATCAGGTCCTGGTGTTTCACTAATTGTCTCACTAACGTGAGATGCATTCCAATAGGTGTAAGCAACCATTTGTGATTGGTGTAATTAGGCCTTATCAATTGGTGAGATACAACTGGAGCTAAATATGAAAAGTCACACCCAACAATCTTAACAAAATTACAAATACAAGAGTTAAAATCATTCTTCACAAGCAGTTTTTATGCATGCGCAACCTTGTCCATTAGTGACTTTACAACTTAAATTCACAAACATGATCTCAAGCAAAATTATACTTTCCCGCATTATACTCATTTTACCTGGGTAAGTTTTAACTTCAGTTCATTATCATTGGGAGTTGCTCTCCGAGGGGCTTCTGGAGCTTTCTTCACTCAGGTATGATGAATCCAGGCGTTCTGCTCCTTGATCTTGATTGCAGTATAAGTAGTGAGAAGTACTTGAAATGGTCCTTCCCACTGTGGCTCCAAAGTTTTTTCTGCAAAAGAATTAACATACACATAATCTCCAGTTTGGATGTCATGCACAGGACCATCCAAACCCTGACTTCGGGTTCCAGCTACGTGTTTTTCAATTTGTCTGAGTTGTTTGTTCAAAGCTACCATATAGGTAGTTAGCATTTCTTCCCCAATTTGGGTAGATGTTCCTTTTTGTATCCCGTATGGTCTCCCATAAAGCATTTCAAAAGGAGTTTTCTTTAACTCTGGGTTTGGTCCGTATTAGCAGTAATGCTAATGGGAGTGCTTGGGGCCAGGATAAATTAGTCTCTTGCCCTAGTCTTATAATTTGTTGCTTGATCAAATCATTCATTTTCTCCACCTGCCGACTTGACTGAGGGTGGTATGGAGTGTAAAGTTCCCAATCTATGCCCAAATGATGACTAATCTGTTGCACCACCCTTGAAATAAAATGCAGTCCTCGATCTGAGGATATTGTAACTGGAACCCCAAAGCGTGGTATTATTTCTTGTAACAATCCTTTCGTGACTTCTTGGGCTTTAGCAGTTCTGGTGGGAAAGGCTTCTGGCCATCCTGAAAAAGTATTCGTTAATACTAATAAGTATTGATACCCCCCTTTTCTTGGGAGTTCTGAAAAATCAATTTGCCATTGCTGTCTGGGCCCGTGGCCTCTCCCAGTTTGACCAAGTTTTGGTTTGGGGGTATTCTTGGGGTTAGGCTGGAGGCAAAGGTCACAATGCCAGGTTACCTGTGTGATGGTGGTGTGTAAGTTCCTAGCAATAGTTTTCCCAGTTAGGTAAGTGTGTAAGGCATCTACTCCTCAGTGTGTTTTCTGATGTTCCTCCCTTACTACTGACCATAGTAAATGAGAGGGAATGACCAACTTCCCTTCTGCAGTGACAGCCCACCCTTCTTGGTTATATGTTGCTTGCTCATCTTCAATTAGCTCCCTATCTTGCTTATTGTATATTGGCTTACTTTCGAAAGAGATTTGCCCATCCGGAACCAAAGCTCCCTCAGTTGGTACCTCACTTTTTGCAGCTTCTTTTGCCTCTTTGTCTGCCAGCTCATTTCCTTCTTCCAGTTCTGAGTTCACCTTTTGGTGTGCCTTAATTGTCACCTTTTCAGGCAGCTGAACAGCTTCCAACAGTCACGTTATTTCTTGAGCATGTTTAATGTTTTTCCCTTGGGAATTCAACAGTACTCTTTCTTTCCAAATAGCTCTGTGTGCATGTACAACCCCAAATGCGTATCTTGAGTCTGTATAAATGTTTATTTTATTCCCTTTGGCCATTTCTAAGGCACAAGTCAGAGCAATTATCTCGGCCTTTTGAGCAGAAGTGTTTGTTGACAAAGANCATTTCTAAGGCACGAGTTAAAGCAGTTATCTCGTCCTTTTGTGCAGAGGTGTTTGTTGGCAAAGATCCAGATTCTATTACCTTTCTGCAGGTGGTAACTGCATATCCAGCATGTCGTTTTCCACTGATCATGTAGCTGCTCCCATCAGTAAACCAGGTCTCTGCATCATGTAGTGGGGTGTCTTTCAGATCTGGACGACTGGAGTACATGGCCTCAATGGTTTCCAGGCAATCATGATGTACCGGCTCCCCTTGATTCCCGTTGAGAAAAGAAGCTGGGTTGACAACGTTAGTTACCACTATTTCTACATCTTCTTGTTCCACCATAATGGCTTGGTATTCAGGAACCTTTGTGGAGAAAGTCAATACCTGCCTTTTACTTCCAGCACTGCGGACACTGTGTGGGACACTAGCACAGTCATTTTCTGGCCCAGGGTGAACTTGCGTGCTTGAATATTCAGCACAACTGCTGCAACTGCTCTAAGACACCCAGGCCATTCTTTGACCGCTGTGTCTAGCTGGGAAAAATAAGTCACCGCTTGCCAATACGGGCCCAGGTCCTGCATTAGTATCCCTAGGGCAATCCCCTGTTTTTCATGGGAAAACAGAACGGTTTACTCACGTCTGGAAGTCCCAGAGCAGGAGCCAACATGAGAGTATTCTTTAGCTGGTCGAAGGCCCGCGTGGCCTCTTTTGTCCGCTGGAGATCTCTGCTTCCATTTGTAATGAGCACATACAGAGGCTTTACAAGCAATCCATAGTTGTAAATCCACAACCGACACCACCCCGTCATACCCAGGAAAGTTTGCAACTCCTTTATTGTCTGGGGTTTGGGGGTTTGGCATATTACCTCTTTGTGGTCCTGTCCCAAGGTTTGTTGTCTGGTGCTAACCTCATAGCCCAGGTAAATCACTTTCTGTTTTACCACTTGGGCCTTTTTCTTACACACTCTGTAGCTCTGTAGTCCTAGAAAATGTAACAGGCTTACCGTCCAGGCCACACAAGCCTCTTCTGTGCAGGTAGCTATTAGCAGGTCGTCCACGTATTGCAAGAGCTTCCCTTTCTCTGGTGGAGCTCCCCAGGATTCTAGGTCTTTTGCTAGCTGTTCTCTGAAGAGGGTTGGGCTGTTCTTGAATCCCTGAGGCAACACCGACCATGTGAGCTGAGTTTTGCGCCCACTCTTAAGGCTTTCCCACTCGAATGCAAAAATTTTCTGGCTGCCTTCGTGGAGAGGGAGGTAAAAGAAGGCGTCCTTCAAATCTAAAACAGTAAACCAGGTTAGTTCTGGTGTCAAGCATGTCAATAGGGTGTAGGGGTTGGCCAACACAGGATAAAGATCCTCAGTAATTTTGTTGACAGCCCGTAAGTCCTGTACCACTTGGTACGATCCCTCAGGTTTACGGACAGGTAAAATAGGAGTGTTAAAATCAGATTGACATTCCTTTGATAACCCTAACTGTAAAAAATTCTCAATTATTGGGCTAATGCCCTCCCTATCCTCCTTTTTGGGGGGATATTGTTTAACCCAAACTGGCTGCTTTCCTTCCTTGAGTTTAATTTGTATCAGGGTGCATTTTTGGCTCTTCCAGGCACATTTGTGGCCCATACTCCTGGAAATACTTGTCTAACTATTTCTTCCCTCATTTCTTCCTTATTTTCTGTGGTTGTTAGTATTAAACTCAATATTTCTATATGTTGCTGATCATTTACCTCCAGAGTAATTTCTCCATTCTTAAATATGATAATTGCTTGTAATTGTTCCAATAAATCTCTACCCAAAAGTGCTTTTGGGGAATTGGGTATATATAAAAACTTGTGAGTACCCCACTGTTTCCCAAGTTTGTATTTCAATGGTTTACAAAAATATGCCTTCTCAGACTGGCCAGTAGCCCCCCTTACCACAATGTAATCATCTCCCACAGGCATTAAAGCTTTATTTAAAACTGAGTATATGGCTCTTGTATCAACTAAAAATTCCACTTCTTTTTCTTTTTCCCCTGGCTTCATTATAACCAGTGGATCTGTTAGGGTCGAATCCCCCGGTCCTCTTCAGTCTTCTTTGATGAGTGCCACCACTCCTTACCGGCCTTTTCTTCCTTTCCGGTCGTCTTGTCTTCTTTCCGGGTATTGGTTCTTCCAGTGACCAAATTTTCTGCAAATTGCACACTGATCTTTGCCTAACCAGGGTGGGCCCTGCTTGGGTGGTCCCTGTCTGGGAGGTTCCTGGCTGGACCCTGTTGCTCCTAGTCTAGAGCCACCAAATCTCCTGCCGGGGTCCTGAATATTTTTTCTAGCAATAACTGTTCATTTCCCCTATTCAACCAATGTTGAACAGGATTTATGAATTTCCATGATTCGAGCCTAAACTACTACACAGGGAGTGGGGATCCAAAAACTTCTCGCCTTATCAGTATACAACTTTATTCCCTTCTCCTGTTCTTATCACGCTCCCACACGAGCGTCTCTTCACTGGCTCCTAACTTTATCCTAATCTCTTATCCTGACTGTCCAATTGTTAGGTACGGGATGTTGTCCACACACAAGCCTCACTACTTGAGATGTCCGCCACCCCTTCTCTAGAGGATAAAACAACCACAAGCAACACAAAAAAATTTCCTTCCAAATGCAGGAAACTTTTTCTTTTCCAGGGACAGCTACTACTATCTCTAGTAGCTGTCAGCTTTGCGTGGGATAAATTACAGGAATCTGATGATACGGTTCTCAGGTACAGCCAGCAAGGAATATTTTCCCACCTAGCCAGGATTTTAACAATTCAGACAATACACCATACTTAAACTAAACACACCTTGGTCTATATTCACACTCCAAATAAACACACTGACACTAAGCACTCTTAAACAATGTACCCACACGGCAGGCTTTCACTGCGATAATGAAAATAAAGCAGCCAGCAAGCTCCCATACACACTAACAAAACAATATTAATTACACAAATTCAAAGCCAAACACTCATTTCTCACTGTCATTTACTCAGTTTCTAGCCTGCAGAGCTCCTTTCTGAGGCTTCAAACTCCACACTTAAAATCCACACAGTCTAAATTCACGCAGTCAAAATTCTGATAGCAGCACAATCAAAATTCTGATAACAGCAATAAATGTTAACAGTGTTTACACCTCAGGGGGCCCTTATACTTCCAAAAGAGCTCCACTGCTCACTTCTCCCCTGCTCCTTAACAAACTCCCAAAGGCAGGAATGCACGGAACGCAGCAGAAACCAACCTGGGCTCGCTTGGCCGACTGGCCGCTTACGGCGAACAAACAACCTCCTCTCGACCAGCTCCTCTTAGCCAACCAGTCACCTAGGTTACTTGCAAGCCTTACTCAAAACAGAGATGGGCAGAAGCTGTGCGGGATGTCTCCTCGTGACTTATCAGCAGCCCTCACCAAGAAAAAGGAAGGCCTTACAGGTCAACTTACAGACCCTGAACCAGTAAACATACTGCTTATTCGCAGTTCCAGCAGGTCGTTGGTCTGTCCCCGCAGTGAGCAGACTGAGAACGGAGACCCCTCCAGGAAAATCCCAGGCCGTGGCTGGGGTGTCTGCCACTCAGCCTGCTCCTGCAGCCAAGCAGAGCATCTTCTGACTGGCTCGCCAAAATGATTTGCGGCAAAGACTCTATAACTCCTTGAAGTTAAAAAGTAGGCATGTTTATTTCAGCACTGGGCAGCATGAGAGATCATTCTCGAAAGATCATGCGCATCTTCTGCTTCCACAACTCCATATATATCTCGTCACATGTTACGTATGCATCAAATTGCACAACACACTTATGCATATTCATTAACCTGTCCTGCTTAGTATTAGAATTAGCTTGCATGTCCTTTACACCTGCACAGTGCCACCTGGTGGTCGTGGGCCAGGGTCTCTGGATGAAGCAATAGCCTTCCTCATGATGAAGTAAGAAGTCTTCCTCAGGTGAACTTTATGAACTCTGAGTACTTGGTGTGCTTCCTGGTCCCTTGGTCCAAGTCCAAGCCTCAAACCTGGATCTGGCCAGTCCAAGTCATGCTTGAATCTTCTCTCTCAATAGCCTAGCATCCTCCCATCCTGTTCTGGTGAGCATGATAGATGTTAGCAAGCAGCACACATTGTTTTACAAGGTACTTCTACTAAATTGTTTTTTAACCTTTTAAATTCCTTGATTCAGTTAGACTGGTTACGCGAATGTTTGTTGTCGCTGACCGCTGGCTGCCTGGTAGCCTGCAGGTGACCAATGCGCTCGGCTTGTGTCAGACAGCTTACAGGCTGTGCAAGCTTCTGTCTGCCTCCACTCGGGAGCTGTCAGCTCCGAGGCTCAGTGTGCAGCAGCAGCTGTTAACAGAGTAGCAAGGCCAGAGCGAAGGGGTGGAGGGACCCCTGGCAGCAGCACCCAGAAGGTTTTATTGTTGCCACTCGGGCGAACAAAGGTCCCAGATGCAGGGCAGCCAAGAAGCCCTGAATGACTGCTACATGGATTTATAAGGGGGACGTGAGAGGGAGGAGAAAGGGACTGACAAATCAGGGGATGACAAGAGATGACAGGTACCTAATAATATTCAAACAGGGGAGGAACAAGTTTAAACAAACCAATGGGGATAACAGAACAGCCGAAGTCTCTGGAACAATATGAATATTAACACAACGCTGAGGGAAGAAGGGTGGAGATGTGACAAAAGACTGACAGCCTAAAGCCCGGGGATTTCCCCAGCCATGCCTTCCTCCGCCTCCTTAGGCTCACTGTCCTGAGGGGGAAAGTTGACCCAGTGGATGTTGTTCAGTTCCCTCGAGAAGGCGGGCTGGGTCACTGCCACAGTTTGTTGTCAAACAGTTAATAAAAACATAAGCAGAAGAGTATGAATGTCTTCCTGAGTTAGCCAAACCAGCACAAGGCAGTGTACATCTGGCTGAACCCAACACAGTACCAAAGCTGAGCAATTAATAAAGAGAAGTTCAATGACAGAAAGGCTTGAGCTGGCTTTAGACAACATTCCTTCCCAGCAACTGAGGATGATCGGTGACAGTGAGCATATGATACAAGATTAGTAAAACAAGAATCATGTTTGTATCATGATTCATGTATACAGTCAATTGCTATGTTCTGCTAAGTGTGACTTGTATTTGTATAGTGATTTCAGTGAAATGTGGTATTACTTACTAAACCAAAATCCTGCATAAGCTAAAATACCCTCAAATACATAAAGCTGGTACATTAAATTCTCTATGTGTGGAATAATTAAAGAACCTGGTCATAGAGTATTGTACTGTTATAAAAATGTATCACAATTCCAGACTCGCGCTTTTCCTATCTATGCCCTGATCTTCAATCTGCTGAAGACATGAGCTATGTTCATTAATGACTTTCCTTTTAAAGGTCAGTCCATACTTTTCAACAGTCTGTTTCTCTAAAAAAACAGCTATTTTACATCATGTCATTGTTGTACTCTCACTTTTCCTTGTTTGTTTTTTTTTAAAAAGTGTGTAGTGATCCAGCAAGTGTCATGCAATTCCTATAAAATACTTGTAAATTTTTTTCCCCTGAAATACTGTTTTAAGAACTTTAAAATCTTCACAGGTTTTTAACAACTCTGTTGAGAAGATCCAGGATGCACCACACAAGTAAAAAAATTTCCCTAAGTATATTAACCTGATGGTGATTGTATCTTTGCTGTTTCGT
>VZTJ01003988.1:0-72586 GCA_013397795.1 Orthonyx spaldingii
GTGATGTCCACCTTGGGAGCTTTCATATCCAATTGTGTAATATCAGAGATTTCCTCATTTTCTTTTGTTTTTGTAGTGAATTCACTCTTTTCTATTTCAATATCAGGTTTTGTTATCAAGATTTTTCCCTTTATTTCTTCAATATTAATTTCTTTTGAGGAAGGTTTTATCGTTATTTTTTTCGAACTTGTCAACTCGATTTCTGGTTTTTGTTTTATGTCAGTTTGATTTATTTTGCCTTTTGATAGTCCTATTTCCATTTCTGCACTTGGAATCTTAATTTCTGCTGTTGGTGCACATATCTCAACTTGTTCTGCTGTTTCAAAGGATTGCAATTTTCCTTTTCTTTCACTTATCTGTGCTTCACTTTGGCCTGTTTCTTCCTTGCTTGTTGACCAGGTAAATGTAGGGAATTTTAATTTTGGCAGTCTGAATTTGCTTTCTTTCCCCTCTATATCTTTTTCTCCTGTTTTCATTCTAATTTCTGTATTTACATCTTTGTCATTTGTTGGCATGCCATCTTCCTCTCTCAGTTCCTTTTTTACTCTCTCTTCTGTGTCCTCTCTACTTTCTTCTCTTGTTAATTTTATGTCAGTTTTAGCTGTTTTGGCCATTTTGAATGATGGCATTTGTATTTTCCAAGTAGATATTTCTGATTCTGCATCTGTCATATGAGTTTTCACATTGAAATTCCTGCTGTCCTCTGAAGAGATATCTGCTGTTTTTTCTGGTACTGACTGTGGAACGTCACTTCCCTGTTTGAAGGTGTCAATCTCTGTCTCTTTTCTTTTGGGCATTGAAATGCCATAATTTATTTTCTGAATATTTAGTATTTGTGTGTCTTCTTCTGCTTGTTTTTCTCCTGATTCCAGTGTGTCAGATGTCTGTAATTCTGCTTTAGCAGTGCCTATTTCTAGGCCTTTTACCTGTACAGATCCTTTAGCTGTGTGACCTATCAAGTCTATGTTAATTCCACTTTCTCCATCTTTTTTATCTGCTGATCCTTTCTGTTTCTTTTTTCGGGATTTTGATGAGGCTTGTGGTGATTTTTTAGTTGGGCTTACTTTCGGATCAGCTCTTTCTACGCTGGGCTTTGGTATCTCTGTTGTTATGTCTGGTACTTCAGGTACACTAAATTTTGATGTTGCTTCCTTGTCTTTTTCTTTTTTAATGTTTATTTCAACTTCAGGGCATTGCTTTACATGAGATGGAATGCCATTTTTCATCTCTTTTAAGTCTTTTTTTAATGTTTCATGTACCTCCCCTGTTTTCATTTCATAACCAGGAAATGTGGTATATTCAACAGTTAAGATTTCAGGAGTTTCCAGGCTTGTATCATCTTTATGTATTTTTTCTCTTTCAGAGATCAGTATAGTTTTTATTTCTTTTTTTTGTTTCTCTTGTGGTTCTGGTTTGGACCTGTGCATTCTGAATCCAATGCTAGGGAACTTCAGCTTCCTTTGGCTTCCTTTTTTCTCTTTGGTATGGACTTCTTGTGGAAACTGAGACTCTGTGTCCGTGCTTGTAGGGGAAATATCCTGTATAGCAGGCTCATATGCATCTGATGTACTATGAGACCTTCTGTGCCTCAACATCTTTTTATTTTTGATTGATTGAAATTTCGGCCATGATAATCTATCTTTTTTAGGTCTCTTACTTCTTCCTACCCTTTGGTTTACAATTAATGTTTCCCTGTCTTCTTCTGACATGGCTTTTCCTGAAACATGCAGTGTTTCTTCAGGAATACTCTCACTGAATTCTTTTTCCTAAAAGAACAAATAGTAGTCAGAAGATTAGAAGTAACCTAAGTATAGGTGCAACAAAAAATGAAAAACATACTCTAAAATATGTAGAAAAATGTTCTTTTTATTACTATTATCTACTTGTTATATAAAAAAATTCCTGAAGATTATATAAATATATAATGTTCAGCAGAAATTACATAAAACAAATGGACTGTAATATATGGATTTCTGAAGATTTTCATTCTTTACAAAACATTGCAGTAAACAGAGGTCTCTACATGTATCTCTATGTATCTCTGTACATATATATATTATGTATACTATTTATATATGTATATGAAGAAAAAATAATCTTTACGTTGATGGAAACGTATGAAGAGATCACAGGTCTCTCAAAATATCAGTGGTTAAACACATACTGTTTAATAGAAAATCTTATGGAGGAGCTTTGGATAAAAATGTTTACTGATATTTTACATTTTTGAACATACTGAATATAAGGACTACAGAGATTACCCAAGTCTGTTCTATCAGTGCACAATTAACAATAAAAAAATGCTGACTCACTAAAGAATACCCTAACACAAGATTGTGGATTTATATAAAATCTATAGTCTCACTCAAGACATTTAAAAAGCTGCAAATATTGTGTGGGATTTTTTAAAATAATGAATATTCATGCTAGTAACTTTAAACACATGCCTAAGTCTTAAGACATAAGTGTGTGTTTTCTCATCTATTTCCACACAGCACATTACTATAGTATATTATCCAAACTTTGTAAATTAATCAAATATTTACCTGGCCTATTCTTTCTTTTTTGTGCTGGGCTGTAGAGTGTTCTAGATCTTCTTGAACGGCAATTTTTCTTTTGAGGCTGAATTGGACTCTGTATGGCTCGGAATATTGGAGAATCTTGAGTGCATCTTCATATTTGATATTATCGAAAAATATTGTTGCACTTAGAAGCTGATCACCTGTAAGTGGAATCATACATAATTTTAATTACTTTGAGTTTTCTTATAGTTTTTTCAATTGTTTTTTTTTTATTTTAGTTTTGTATACACTACTTTCTATGTGTCTTTTTCACTGTTCCAGTGAAAACGAATTTTTTATGGTATACTAAAACCACATTTTATTATTGTTCAAGCAAGTGGTCTTAGAAATTATTAATATGGGCAGGTTAAGCTCACAGATAACATTAGTTGATTTGAAATCTGCTATTTCTGACACCTAAAAACATGGCAGATCACACAGCTACAAAACTCATTATTTATAAATACAGAATAAAATCAAAACAAAATAAAAATCAGACTGTACCTTCTTTAAGACTAAATATTTTTGAAGCAGGAGATTCCTTAAGTACTTTTTTAATAAATATTCCTTCATCTCCTCCACCTTTCACACTAAAACCGCTAGCACCAGCTTCCACTTCTGTTTTCAGGGTCACTTCCATTGTCTCCTAGAGACAGAAAAATATGTGAATTTATCATTTTTACTATTTTTTATTAAAGAGTTCTAAGCTGTTCTACAATAAAAAATGTAGTCTCCTCAGGTATATTTTCAATAGCTCATGAAAGATTATCCAAAATAGAGAATATACTTACTCAGTGTGGGTATGATTCTGTTCTAAATTAGAATTAAGCACATGTGTTAGGGTTATGTTGGATCAGGGCCACAGGGAAAATAGTTTACAATTTTAAAATGTGAAACATACGGAAACTTTTAGGGCTGAAAGATTGTATTTTCTGTGAAGATGTTAACCACTTGAATTAAAGTCAATGGTCCAGAAAAGTCAGACTAAGAACTAATGCTGTACTGCACTCAAATCAGAGAAGGCTAAAGAAAAACTTCTAAGAAGAATTATGGAAGGACCACAAGTAGGACAAATAAATGTTCATGCCTGTGCCACAACTCGGCCATTCATGAAGTTCCTGGTCAAAACAAGTCCTAAGTGATTCTTTGGCCATTCTTCTTTCCTTCTGTCCACCCATTCATGTCTGTGTGTTATAACAAACTTTACAAGGCTCATACCTAAAATTACGGAGTGCTTTTAGACTGACCTGTGGATGACTCTGTTTTGATTTGTCTGTAGAATGTTTTTTGTTTTCTTCTTGAAGCTGAAAAATAATTTTTAATTATTTAATGTCCAGAAGTCATGGTGTTCTTAAGTACAACAAAAGTCAGTTAAAATTCCTGGTTTAGAGTAAGAACTGAGGCTGACTCTAATGGCAACAGAATAAAACCGGAATCTTCAAGTGCAATGTGCAACATGAATGATTTAACTATACTCTTCCCACTGGTAAATTAGATGCCAAGGCCTCCCATCATTGTACTAAAATTTGCATTAAATGAATGTCAGAGACCAAATGTCTTCAGACACTGGGAGCTTTTCTTTAATGTGGCACATTGTTCATGCTTTCAATTTTGTAAACATTCTTTTTTTTTTTACTTTTTCAACTTCAGCATGACTTTCAAACTGTTGCCTACTTACCTTAACATGGCTGTACTAATTAAATCTCTGGCTTTGAATAACCAAGAGGTACAGGTAATTTTGAAATACTTATTAGTTAGATTCAAGCCAATTATGTATTCTAACAGGAAAAACATTGTAATTTCTTTATGCTCTCTGCCTTGTATTCTTTACTGAATTGAGACAAATGCATTTTTTTTTGCCAAGAAACAAGAATATGGCCAGCAAGTCCAGCACAAAATAAAACCATCAATGAACATAGATGTGATTTTGGTGGGGACCAGAAGACAATATGGCTGCAACAATAACCCATTGTATGACTCTGCTACTTGTGGGAGCTAAAGCTTCTTGCATCAACTTGATAAAGCCATGCCTGCATGAAAATTCAATGCCTTGCCTTTAAGTAGTCTTCTTCTATGGGATACTCATAAACTGGAGATGATCCTTGTGGCCTTGGACGAATGTCTTCTACTGCCACTTCATTAACCTGTGAAAAAGACATAAGTGGTGGTAAAGGAACATCCACCATTAAACAGTGACCCATTTTTTAGGAGTATTTCTATAGTTATGCATAGTGTCCTTCTGAGTAAAAATCTTTCATTAGTGATGTTGGATAAAAAATTACCAATAACTCTTTTTTTAGGTCAAGAACAAATACAATTCTCATGTTAAAACACTCAAAACCACAGAGGGACAGAGTTCTGAGAGACAAAACCTATAGTAGGCTGATTTGGGTTTTCTTTATGTATTGTATGCATCTATAAACTGAACAGACTAAAACCAGACAGATCAATTAGCAATAATTGAAAAAGTTAAAAAAAACCTCCCTTCCCTGCTCTATTTGTACACCTAAAATTTGCATCTAATGGCTTCAAACTTTATTGTCCTCTATAAGCAAGCAAACAGTGGAGAAGTCCCGGCAGGAATTTCTGCTGACAAGCACTTGGCATTCCTCCTTCTGCAGTCAGACAACAGGGAACCTAAACTGTCTAAATCCTTAAAGAAAAGTTACTGTAGTTCACAGCCATGTAATAGTTTGCTAAGTCTTGGTGGTAAACTTATGCCAATGAAGCATGGCAAAGAGCAGATGCCTTTACACTGAAACATCTTCCTGGGGTTTGAGCTGGCAGGACAAACCCAACCTAAAATACAACATTTTTAATGGGGAGGAAAATCCCCAGCAAGACCCAGCTATAAACAAAATAGTTAAGATCCCATTTTGCCAAACTGTCATCACAGAAAAATTCAGCTCTAAAAAACTCACAGAATCTTCATCCTCTGCATCTGCATCAGCATCAGCATCTCCTGGGGGCTCAGCCGGTCTCAGCTGTCGTCCAGAACCTGAAAGCAGCACACAGGTTGTTGGTGCCTGCAGGATCCATGCAGAGCACAGAGCAGTCAGCTTGCAAGCAGAAACCCTCTGCAGCAACAGGGCAATGGACATGCACAGGCCAGTGGAAAGGCCTGCTTTAATTTAGATTCCTAGGATCACAGAATGGTTTGGGTTGGAAAGTACCTTAAAGAACATCTAGTGCTCCCTACAGGGCAGGGGTTATAATCTGGCTAACTTCTAGTTTTACATTTTCTCCAGTCTGGCGGTTTTTCTCCTTCACAAAAGCCTTTACATTTCTGAATATGAATGTTTCTGATATCTTTGGAAAAACAAAAGCAGAGACCATCTCCTGCACCAGGCCCCACCTTTCCAAAGGGATTGAGTGTAGCCCACAATGAAAGCTTGGAGGGATTGGAGAACCAGAAAAAGGGAAGAAGAGAGGTACCGAGGGAATCTGAAGTTTTTCCCCAAGTTGTTTTATTCTTTAAGATAACAGAATCAGTAATGAAGTTTCTTAATTCACAATAAATTAAATTGATTGAAATTCCTTATATTGAAACACTGCTTCTGACAAAGGTCTTAAGGACAGGAGAGTAAACATCATGAAGCTTTGATAATCATAAAGACTCTGTTTTCTTAGTTTTTAGGGCAGACTGAGATGAGATGAAGGAGATGGACTGTCTGAAAGTATAATTCTCTTGAAATGCCTTAAATTGGGCACCAAAGAATGAAAACAGCATGAATTAGAACATGCTTTCAGAGATCCAGGCTTAGCCAGTAGAGGACAGTGTGGCTGAACTACATAATCCCTGATGCACCAGCTATTCACAGGCACAAGTTCTTGTCCCAATAACTATGTCTCTTTCCTGTCTCCATTCTTGTTTTTTTCCAAGCCATCAGGCTGTCTAGATCCCCAACACTCAGTTCTGTAACTGCCATTACTATACATAGCTTTGGCTCTCCTAAACAGATCCCCTGGCTTAAAAATATGCTCAAAAACTGGAGAAAACAATTGACGAGAACTGTGCAACTCATTGTCTGTTTTAAATGGAGAGTCCTTGGGCTGGAACACAACATTTCTGGATGTTACACGCTGCGTGTGCAGACAAGATGGCATGACAGTCGTGCATGCAATCACTCTGACTTACACACGTTGCCAAGCTCTTGTAAAAGTGTCTGGGATTTTGCTGGTCACTCCTCATAGTTTTCTGATCTCCTACATTTACTTTTTTCCATGAGTTTTTTGAAGGTGAAATTATATAGTACAGGCAAAGTTTTGAAAGAGTTATGCCCCAGTGATGGACCACTTTGTTAAGATGAGTGGAAATAGTGCGGTTCCAGTGGGAGTATCCCCTAACAGTCTGTGGGTCGAGTTTCCAAACCTGATAGAAGGCAATCCTCATTTACCATATGTACAGTATCATAATCAGCTCTCCTGTAGCATTTCAGCTCCAGGGAACTAGGATCAATCCAGAACACATCAGGGCTGCCAGACTGTTCCTCCTTTAGCCTTCACAGCCCTAGTCTTGACACCTACGATGAACAATTCCAGAAAATTCTAGAAAATGGTCTTAAAGCACATTCTAACTCAGATTAAACACCTGCTTGAAATTTAGCTTGGGTTGGTTTGTTTTTTTTTTTCAAAAGCTCTAGCATTTGCAGTCTTCAGAAGCTCAAGAAAATTGGAAAATTAGTGTAACCTTGTTAAAAAATTTATACATGGATTTATGAATCTGATTTTAGACATTTCTGCTTGAAAATTCTGGAATCCATTAATGAAGCACTTCACCACATGTATTTTAATAAGCATCATATGAGGAGACGAGTTGCAGGATTGAGGCTTGATTGTTTAATTTGCTTAGTGCTTCTAAAGATTCAGGTGCCAACAATAAATTTTACGGCTGTTACTAAAATTCCAAGAAATAGTAAGGACTTAGTCTTGTGGCATTGCCATATTTTTCACTTGGGAGAATCCCACCCACAAGCCCTGCAGTCCAGTAGAATGACTTAACAGAAAATTGCTTGGATTGCTGGAGTGTTTGCTCTTCAGTGCAGCACTTCAATGTTAACTACAGCATTGATCCTTGCTGGCTGCCAATAATTTTGCTACTGGAAAAGAAACAGGAAAGAATTATCTGTGAGACTTCTTAGGCTGGTTGACTGCTGTTTCTCTTGTTTTACTCTGGGTGCAGTGACACTTCAGTTGTCTGGAACTGGAGCAATGTAAGTACAGTACCTCTCCTAAACTGTGACAGTAGTACCCTTTCCTAAAAAAATCGAGGAACAGAGTACTGTCCCTAGGGCTAACAGAGATGTGGGTGAGATTGCATGGAGGGGCATCGGATACACAGATGACCTTCCCTCCCAAAGCTTCACACCGAGGCCTTTCTATCCACCCCAATTTCCCCAAACTCTGCCTAGGCTGCCCCCCTACCATTGTTAACCTATATCATAAAAGACTTGTTGTGCCCTTGATTCCTACTGTAGACTAAGATTTGCTTCTGACTGTTTCCTGATTCGGAATACTTTCAAAAGAAATCTGTAAAAGAGGAGAAGTACAGTACATTTTCAGCAAAGCCTTCTTTCTGAGTGGAAAAGCCTGTGCCAATAAACTATGATTTATATGCATGTCATTCTCATGCCCTGCATAGTAGTGATGCCAACATTTTATAGATTTTAACTTTTTTTTACAGACCCTGGACAATCAATGCTTTGTTCAAAATGTTTTCATAAACAAGATGGAATTTACATCAGTGACTACTTCTAATAGCCACTGGACTGACTTCAGAACAAGGGAATTTTTTGAAAGTAAGCAGTAGGAGTTATATAGGCTGGATCATTTTCATATCATATGACTGAAATGTGTATCTGCTTTATGAAATGCAAGTATTTAAAAATTATTTTATCTTTAGCCTAGCAACCCAGATGGACTGTTTGGGCACAACCACAAGAAAAAAATACAGACAGGGGTTTTTTTGGTACTCACATTCAGTGGGTAACAGTCTCTGAAATCACATTGGATACAATATAATGAATTCCAAGTAGGACAGTGTCATTGAATTTAAATCTAATGTGCTTTAATGTATTGCATAAAGTGAAATCTAGCTTTAATTGGAATACTGGCATATAAAATTCCTGTGGTCTGTATACTTTAAAATATAAAAAAACAGTACATGAGAATACCAGAGATGTTAATAAAAGAACCAGTAATGTCTTTTGCTGACATCTTAGCTTCTCTGCTTCCAAATGATAGCGCTTTCTCTGCAATTCTTAGATTTGGGCTTTTTGCTTTTTAAGATTTTGTACTAAAGTTATATTTGCATATGAGTAGTGAATTTAAGCAATCTGCTCTTATCTATAAGCATATTACTTTTCCTTGCATCAACTTCAACATTACTTCAACAGTTGCTCTTAACACACAGAAGCCTGATCCATGATAAATATCTGTCCACAGGTGAAGTTTTATGCTTTGCTCTCTCACTGTTATTTAACATCACAACCTGTGCCTTTTCTTTATAAAGATTTTGGCATTTGCTAGTTCCCATTTCTAAGCTGTGATAAGAAACTAACAGTCCTGTTTGTGCAGTGTTGTGGAAATACCTCTGAGTCCATAGCCAGCTAGAAAACTTGTGCCTTGACATGTGGGCAAGGCTGGGACACCTTTAGATCAAGTCTTTTCTGACAGTGCAAAGCACACTCTGGGCACATAACCTCATTTGTGTTATTAATAAGGAGAAAGAGGAATGAATAATTGCAAGACAAGCAACAGCAGTAATAATTTAATGTCATTGTCGTTGCTGGCACTGTGTTTGACCCACTGAAGAATCCATACATGTAGGTCAGCAGTTTTCACGGTGCTCCCTCATGTGCTTATGTCATGTTGTAAACAAAGATGTGCATGGCTGCTGTCATGGACAGCTTCAGCTGGCTCGTGTATCAGACCTCTCTTCCTGCAACCATCAGTCCCTGTACCTGCAGGTCTGTCTGTCCCTCCGCCCTCAGGCACCTCGTCCTAGGTCTGTTATTCCTCATGCCTGAAAGGCTGGTAATTGCTAACGCATTGATCCAGAATGTCTTTTGTTTTTAAAACCACATCCCTCTTTGCAGATGGATGGTGTGCCTGATTTTTTTCCCCCCACAGCTTGTTCTGCCTCTCTTGCAGGTATCGCAATTACTGGGATTCCTTTTCCTCCCTCAGAGCTCTCACAGCCGCCTGTGCAGTGCTGCTGTGAAGTCCCGCAGCCCCTTCTGATTCACTTCTTATATTTGAAATAGGGAATACTTAGAATAGTTAGAATATTTTAAATCGTGGGTCCCAGTTCAGGAAAGCACTTGATAACAGGAACACTATGCACATGCCTGACATTCATCTTGGCCTCTCAAGAGCTCTTTTTCAGATAGGTGAGTTCACCTGACTTCCAAGCAAGCAATGCTGGAGGAAAATGATTCTGCAAGCATCAGCTGCAAAGGTAACAATCTGAAAGTGTCTGCAAATAAACCTTGTTACGCATGTACTGTGTTCCTGAAGGAAGCTGCCATGAGGTTTAAACCACACTTTATGGCACAGGCTTTTGCACAGTCTGTTCAGGCTCAACCACGAGCTCCAGAAGGTTCATGGCATTTCCAGTAAGGAGATACAATAATGCTGNCATACTACTAGAAACTTAAAAAATATATATATATATAAAAAAAATAAGGAGGTTCATCTTCTACAGAGATTTCCTAGTGCATTCCAGAGACCTGGATTCATTCCATTGTCCTGCAAGATCCCACAGACTGAGTTACAACAACTGCTGGGCAGGGCTCTGGGGCATGGCCGGAGCGCAGCGGGAATGCTGCGGCTGTCACTCTATCTGGGCAGGATCCACGGCCATGGGGAGATGCGGGCACTCAGTCACGGAGGAGGCTGCCTCTCCCAGCCCTCCATCGCAGGAATGTCATGTTACTTCGCTTGAACCGCTGCCAGCGAGACAGCAGGGGCACGCAGCAGCTCCACCTAGAAGAACCAGCTTGTCAGCTCTGAACAGAACGGCTGCCACAGTCGAAAAAAGGAGCCGCTCTGCCTCAGAAAAGGTGTTAAAGTGAGGTTCAGCACCGCCCCTTTAGTGGTTCCCCTCTGCCCCGGGGTGGGAGTGGGACCCTCCCCACCAAGCCCTGAAATTTCTGTGGGATGAAGACAAAGGGCTGCTCTGTGGAATGAAGATAAAGATTTCGCTGCTGAAGGAGTTTAACAGGCCTTATTATCAGCGGGATGCTATCAGAACCAGCTGGGCCGGTGTTCAAGCTACACTCCTGCCTTTGTTTTGCACTGGTTTGGCGATGCCCCTTGGCTGCACTCTGTCCCTGGGCTGCATATTTGTGCTGTGATGAATGTAGCTCAGACCTGGGAGCCGAAAGCAGGGGCTTGTAGCACAGTTGTGCTAAAGGAGCAGCTACTCCCCCATAACCAACGTGTGTGAATAGTTTCCTTCCATTCAAGGCATGAACAAGATGTTTTGATTCATTGCCTTGGTATGTTAAGCTGCCCTTGTCGGCTGTTAGAGTACTTCATTAAAAGCCTTCAAATCATTTCATCTCTAAACCTTTTGAAAACAGAACATATATGTGAGTTACAATCGTGAGTCTCCTTTCCCAGCCAGAGGACTGTCCATGAAGTTAACATTTACTTTTATCAAAAGGAGCAGTACTCTGCTCTGCGAAGTACATCCAAGTAGAGAAATGTCTTGGAAATCAAGGTTCCTTGCAGACCATACCGAGCTCTGTAGGATTTTATAGAGCATTTTCTACAGGTTGGCTAATATCAGGAAAGATGTGTAAGAGCACTGGCAACTAAGAACTGATATAAACACTACCATAAAAAGAGAAACTAACAGTCCCCAGATGAAAAGAAGAGTGAATGGCTTTCCCATGAGTGTGTGTTTATTGATAAGCTCTGTCCACAGATTTAAAAGTATTAAAAGCATTCCTGCTCACACTTCACAATAGGAGCAAAACCTTTAGGAAGGCTGATCAGAAAGGAGTTCTTGATTCTTACGGTGGTCCACCTTTCCTCTGATGGTAAAGATAAACTTAATAGAAACCAAAGAACAATTCAGAGCATGAAAATAAATCACTCTGGTGGGGCTCTGCACAGACCTTCTCAGCTTGAGTCATATTTTAACATGAAAAGCACAAGGGACTTTTTTTTTCTCCAATTGTCAAACTGAAATTTCCCAGATCCTGAGTTAATGACTTTCATCTAGCTATCATCATTTATTGGTTACTCGGCTATATAGGAAATGTAGTTTGGCCAGATCCACATAACTCTTCTGCTACAAGAATAAAATATTTGCTGAAGTATTTCATTAGTCTGATATTTCACGTCTTACTGAAACAGAATAATGTTTCCTACGAGTAACAGAGAGTTTGAAAATAAGCTTTTAACCAAAGTTTATTGTGAGAACATGAATAGAGTGATGTTCAAAAGAGACATCAAAAGCAGGCACCAGTGGTTGATACCTCTATTTGGCTCTCCTGGTCCATCCCTCCTCTTCCTAGCTAAAACACAGCTACAAGTGGCAGAGTGAAAATGGTAGCTGGAGAAATGCCCATGGTACCCAGCAGACAACCAGAGGTTGGGTGATGTTTCCCCTAGGCCATGGTCCTGTCTCAGAAACACAAGTTTTGTATCATCTCTAGTTTTAGCCCGTTTGCCTGGAGGATAGGTGTAACTTCCTGCCTTGTGTCCCTGCGTTGCATGTCTTAGGCAGGAATTTTCCCCTCTCTCAGGTTTTATGTGACAGAATGGGTTTCCAGTCTGTGTTTTACTTCCTGTACGAATTCCGCCAGTGTTTTCTTGCGTAATTATTGTGATAATGTAGTTAATTAGGACCCTCTCTGATAATTATCAATTATGATTTTTGCAGGATTGCAGGGCTTTTATTCTCACAAAGTTGGTATGAGAAGGGAATCACTTTTTAGCAATTGTTGCTCTGTGTGCCCAGACTCCTGGACTGAACCAAAATTGCTTACCATCCTTTTGGACAGAGAGTGAGTTAGCAATTCATAGCCAAATAAAGCAATAAAGACTGGTCTAATCCACTCTGATCCTCAACAGTTTTATCTCCTGGGACTCTCAACAGTTTTATCTCTTAGGATATACTGGTTTTACTTGCAATTGAGTCTCTACCGTGCTGTAAATAGTTGGATGGAGACCCACCTAAAACGTCCTGGAGTGTCACTGCCCATCTGGATGATCTGGGTTTTAAGAAGGGTTTCAGGAACATGTTGCAAATGAAGAGCTCTCACTGCATCTTGCAGTTTTCTCTCCTCTGAAAGAAACTCCTTCACCTATACAAAAAGCTGGACTCGGGAAGTGAAAGCACAGCACTTCTGCCTTCCTCTCAGAGCAAGGAGTTGATTCCTGCTGTCCTCCCTGTTAGATAGCTGTGAACTCAGCTCTTACCATGACTCGCCTAGAAGCGCAGGCAGGTGGGTGCCTATTGCAGAGAAGGCCCATAAAGATCACTCAAATTAACTTTGCCACATTCCTTCCCCTCTCTGATTCACCCTTCCAAGAATTCAGGCTTCTACCAGAGCAGATTGCCTGTTCCACTGCCAAAGCACAGCCCTGCTCAGATTTATAAATGAATCAAATGAATGCATTTATGGAAAATGGTCGCTCTGCCTGCGTAGGCTTGATTGGCAGCCCTGGAGACTCAATTTCTCTGGCCACAGAGTCAGTATTTCTTAAGAAGAAGTGGTTGTAACCCCAAGCTGTCTCTTAAGGTAACTCAGTATTGACACACTAAAGAAAGATGCTAATTCTTAGTGGTTTTGGTAGAAAGTACATTTGTTCCCTAAGAATAGGTCTTAAGATAAGAATAAGAATAGAGGATCTACTAACATCTTGCAAAAAGCTCAAAGCAACTGATGCAGGTTTTATATAAATGGCACTTAGCACTTCAAATTAGAAACAGACTTTTTAGCCTGAACTGCTAAAAATTCTCCTTGAACCCTTTGCTTAAAAAAATCCTCATCAGAATCAATGCTCAGTAAAAAATTTTGTATTTAGAGATAAATATAAACATATACATACATATATATATATAAATAAAAGAGTTTGTATCATGATCCTTATGGTCTTAAGGTCCTTATGGTCTAGAAGACTTTTACTTCTTACTCCACTGATAAAATTCAGTGCACAATTAAGTGCACACATACAGGAATATTAATGGAGTGATGTTACTCCGGCCGTCTCTTTGGTATGCTGAGCATAGCCCCTCTCAAAACAGGAATGCAGAAAAAACCCTTGTAGTTCCTCTACAACCTTTTATGGGGGTTTTTATATAAATATCTGCCCTTGGAAATAGGTTTTCAGTGTGAGAGAAAATTCCCTGTGCAATTTGTTTGGATGTAAATCACCACAGAAGAAAATATCTTTTAAGCTTTTAAATGCCTTAATGTATATGTAATACAAGAGATACGGGATAAAGGTGACAGAAAATTATTATGGGAAAGTATTTTACATCAAAGATTAAGTTAACAGTTCCCTCACTTTGTTAAGATAAAAATCTTTTCTGTCAATAAACACTGATAGTAGCAAAATAGCATTTGGCACAGCTCACTTTTCCTTGTTTTTGTGTGGTAGGAGATTCTCTTTGAAATTAGAGAGAATTTCTGGATGCAGACTGTGGGTTTTCAAAAGCGTAAAATCTCATTTACAGATATACTAATCCATTGAGTCAGATAAATAAATAAATTAGCTTAGTTCTGCCCACATCAATGTAATTCAAATCTGAAAAAATGGACTATAAACTTGGGTTTCAGTCACAAAAAGGTCAGATTTCAATATAATTGAATCAGTCACATACCAGATTCTTTTTGAAAATGTTGTCTCTTGATTTCAGCCCATTGGTTTGTACCTCTTTTTTGAACACCTTCCCCTAACAAATGTATACCTTGCCCCAGCATTTTCTAGATGTGCCATTTGATACATGTTTTCTTTTACAAGTTAAAGCTGTTAACTTGATCTTCATTGTTTGAAATTAGAAATAATTATATAATACTGAAAAGCACTGGAATTTTAAGTGCATATTAATTTGCAGAAGGAAAAACTGATGCTGATAAACTTTTGTTGCATTATATTTTTGGGAAAAAAAAATAAAATTGAGTCTTTGCATGTGGTTTTAAAATGGTTCAGTACTGATTTTCCATTTCTGTACCTCCTAGCATTCAAAAATAACAAAACAATATGCTTGCCTAATAGATTAGAGAAAACCACAGTTTAGTTAAGGAAATAGATTTCAGTTTTAGGTTTCACAGACTAGTATAAATGATACGGAGAAACCATTTCTTTAAAAACCCATTACTGCAGTTCTGGATTTCTTTCTGGTTAAAGACTCAAATAGCGAGAAAGTAACTACACTGTGGTTCATCCATGTAGTAACTGGTGAATGAATTGAGATGGGTGGAGTTGTTTGAAAGCACTGAGGACTATTTCTTGGATTTGATTATCAACCCTAAAGCTGATTCATAACATTTCCAAACATCCAGAGCCTCTCTGTAATACGAAAATAATTATATCTTAGGGAAATGAGTAACTTTATCATAATGGTCTGCTCACACTCAGTTTAAGTATTTTCTAACTCAGTTAAAACAGGATGCATTCTTTTTGAAGGCACATGGTGAGGTTTTTCTTGATGAACAGCTGTGCTAGGTTCAGACTAATGTATAATGGAGAGTAAATTACATTTTGCTCTTCAGCCAGATCAAGGGCTCCATTGAAATAAAACAGCTTTGTACCGATACAAAGTAGAAGGAAAAGGAAGACCCCAGGGCTTCAGTTACAGTTTTTGAGATCTGCTGCCAGTAGGATGATCTGATTCTCTCAGGTGGCTTCTTCAGAGTCATTTATACCTCTGCAACAGAAGGACAATCCAGTGGCCCATCCCCACTCTGAAGAATAGCAATGACCACCTTGATCTGTGGAACTGTGAAGAGTTTGAGCAAAAGAAAATAAAAGAATGGAAGGTACCTGGAGATGCCCTTCAGTCTGTCCATATGGTTTTCTACACACCTTTGCAGAGAGTATTTTTAAACCAATTACCTGTGCTCAGGATCACCCTGCTTGATCCAATGGCCCCAGTGAGGACTGGGTGAGCTGTGGTTCAGCTCTCTGTGAGCTCTGTGTGCTCTCTCCTAAGGAAGGTGGGTTTGTATTCCTTGCACTGTGCACAGCTTACAGTCAATAAAGCCAGAAAAGTAGAACAATTGCTACCACGAAATTATCCTGTCTAAAACAAATGGGTCCACCACCATCTTACTGTGACATTTTTAAATACTGCAGTCCCAAAGTCCTCCATGGACTGAGACATTAATAAGGTTTTAGCAGAGACTGAAATATTTGCTTTATATAGTGGTGTTGGGGGCAGTGTTGACAGAATTCTGCAACTACACTGAGAGTAGGATTTGTTTTTTCCTTCATTGCAAATAGTTTGAACACTACTTAATCCCACTTTGAACACTTAAGAAGAAGTTCTGTCCCCATTTGACCAAAAGAGAGTAAAGAAAAGCACTCTGCTGATCTTAGAAGACAAATACCCAGAACTGTTCTTTTTTTTCAGAGAAATCAAGTGCAGGGCTTGATGCAAAAGGACACAGATGGGAAAAGGGCAAAGGCAACCCACACATAAGCCCAGAATAAGTCACAGAATCATAGAATCGTGGAATGGTTTAGAAGGGACCTTAAAGATCATCTCATTCCAACCCCTCTGCCATAGGCAGAGACACCTTTCACTAGAGCAGGTTACTCAAAGCCTCCTGAAGTCCTGCTAACAGAAAAACAGGTCCTTCTACATTTCTACATCAGGGAAATCTACCACAGAAAAATTATCTCAAAGGGTTTTAAAAATACACCTGGGCCAGGGTCTCAAGTGTGTAGGACCCAGATTCAACAACACTAAGCAAAGCACAGAGTGAGGGTTAAGATGTAGAATCTCCTGGGGCACGTTCTTCAGCTATGGGTTTGGTTCAGAAGAACTCTTTGTTTTTGGAACACAGCTTGGCCAACCCTAGGACTTGTTCCTCATCCCTGGACTTCTAAAGCCCATTCTCAGAGAGCTCCAGCACACATGTGCAAAGTCCCTGTTGCTGCAGGTTTATCCTCTGCAGCTGGAATCACTGGCCCTGTGAACAACTTCTGGACTGGTTGGTACATGGAGGTTCTGATGGATTTGTTACTCCTGGTGCTTGGGCAGGTGTGGATATTACAGCTATGTTACACCTCTGCAGCAGGGAAGGTCATGAACACTTCACACATACACGTTCAAAGAGAGGGGTTTGAAAATGTATCTGAACAATTTCTAGGGAAGTTTAAGTTCTCCTTGCAGAGCAGTGCCAGCTCAGGGATACTGGAAAACACATTTCTCATGCATATGTTTTTTATTAAATGCAGCTGTCAAAACAGAGCAGGGCTCATGTTCCTGAAAAGGTGCAGGGAAGAGAAGACAAATGGTTGGAATAAAGCAGGAATGTGCCTACTCTGTCTAGGCAAAAATCACCACTTCTGTAGAGCCTTCAGGGCAACCTTTAAACTAGCTGGCTCAGGGACTGGTAGCTGTGTAGCTGTGGGATTTCAGTGAACGCCTTACAAACCCAACCAACTGCCCAGGGAAGCCAGAACTTGCTGCACAAACCACTCCTCCCGTGCCCAGACCGGCTGGACAGACAGTGGCTCTGCACAGACTGCACCTTCCCAGTGCTGGAGGCACAGCCAGACAGAGACTGTCCCTACCAATCCTCACCCTCCCTGCCATGCTGCAGATAATGTGATCCAAGTGTGCTGGCACTGAACTCACACCATCTACCGCAACCTGACAACACCTACCTCTAATCATTTTGCTGCAGTAGAATTACGGAGGTGTAAACAGCAAAGGCTAAGCAAGATTGGTTTTAATGATAATTTTCTTCTTATTCCACAGATATAGATTCAGATTTTAGCCTCTGATCTAAATGTGTGTTCTGAAGGTGTTCAGCTGGATTTATTGCAATGCAATAGCAGAATCTGGCCATGATCTTCAGACGACAACATCAGTTAACAGACTTGCTTATTTCTCTATAATGTATTATTTGGGTTTTCTACGAGGTTCCTATTCCACAAGGATAATAGTCTAAATACAATGCAGTTGTGTGGCAACAGTGTACCAGATAAATTCAGCTAACTCTGGGTAATATCACAAAAAAATATGTGTTTATAGCTTCATGCCAGTTTCTGACTAATGCTTTTGTTTGTTGCTATAGCAAACCACACATGAATCTGATAGCCAAAAGCATGTTTATGACTAACCTTAGCTCTCTGGGGATTGAAAATATGGAATACAAAAAATCCCTAAACCACTAGACACAATGTGAGGAGAACATGATAGGAAACACCTTTTTTGGCATGAGTTACTATGAACATTAAAAGAGAAGAACATCGTAAGTGGAAAACATTAGGAAATGGGAATAACCGCCTTTAACCCACGGCAATTCAAACTGAGCTTTCACTTCACATCACAAAGTTGTCTGTGCAGGACTAGAAAACATTGCAGGAAGTCCTGGCTGCATACTAAGAGATGGATTTAAGCCTCTGAAATCTGGAGCAGCTTTGTATCACACTTTAAAACACTCAGACCACTTTATTGAAGATAATTTTTACACTGTGCCTTGACACCTAGGACATGGGTATTCACTTGATTAATTTCTATTACTATTTATGCTTTAGTAGTTTCCAAGAGCCTGTCCCAAGACTGACACCTCATTATGCTGTACAAATACACAATGGAGAACAATGCTGGCCCCAAAGGGGTTTCTGTTAAACTAACAGAGACAGCCAGAGGGGGAGGGGGCTGGACAGAGGGGCAGGCAGAGGGGTGATGTGACTGCATTACCCACCCAGTCAGAGGTTGAACCCAGGTGTCTTGCACCCCAGTTCAATTGACTGATTCAAGTTACCAAATACGTTTCTGTGAGAAGAAGAATACATTATATACCCTGCAGAGGAGAGAAAATCAATGCAGTTGAAGTGACACCTAAACTAGGACAGGTTACAACAAAGCTACAGTATGTCGGGCAAAATTTATACTCCTGTTACCCTGTTATCCTTAATAACCTTTTTCATTCATAGGTTAAAAAAAAGGGGGGAATATTGCAGTAGATTGTATAGATCAGATCAGTGTCCATCAATGCTTTCTATTGGTATTAATAAATCTGGCTCTAGACTACATATTGCATCTTTATTCTCAGATTTGTACAGTGCATAAAGGCACATGATTATCATTGTTCCTGGCAAGTTCTTCCATCATCTGTACAATACTCAACAGAGTCTTGAGTTCATGTACGACTTTGTGGAGAGACAGGTCTGCCCAAGCTCTTGTGTTCCAGGTATTTCCAAGAGGTTTCATGAAAGACATCTTGACCCATCAGTAGGAACATCAGGACACAGCCATAGATGGAAGCTTACAAAAAACATAGGACTTACATGATACCTGCTGGTCATTTAGTGCCACAGGACCAAATCCTGAAGCACTGAGATTTCATTCTGTGCCTACTCAAGCAAGACATCCATTTGCCTAACTGAAACTGATACATGGCATTCATCTTGTAATTCAGACTGGGCTGTCAGCTTTGACTTCATCTTCCAGAATCCAGCAGAGCACACATCACTGCTCACAGCAACCACACCTGCATCCTTGTAAGAGTAAATACTTTGAGGAAAAAAGGCAAGCATTTTTTTCCATGAACTCCATTGACGGACATTGCAAGTAGCACTAAGACACCAGTGTTGTGTAAAGTGAGAAACAAAGGCAAATAAGAGATAGGCAGAAATTTTCCAGCTATGGCCTAAGTATCACTGCTGGACTGCAGAGCTGGTGGCACGCAGAGGGCTATGTATGACTCTCTCTTTGCTTTCACATGCTTTTTCAGTTCTTCACGTGTGGCAGAAAATGCATCTTATGAAAAAGAAAAAAAAGGAAGCTGCCAGGCTTCTTTCCTCCACACTGAGAACCTGAAAACAGCTTTGAGTCCAGGAAGCACAAATACAGAGACCATTTCAAAACAGCTACCTCATTCTCTGTGATTTAGCCCCAAAGCAATTGCTCTTCCCTGGGAGAGCTGTAGAAAATGAAATAGGAGATCATAGGTAGAGGTTGCCAACCCAACTTCAGTTCCAGATTACTTTCTAATGGGTAGTAGGAGGCACTGGTTACTGGTACTTATGGACATGTGTTTATGCAGGCATGGTGCTACTTTATGAGCATCTTTCTCTTTGGGCTCTCAAAAGGCACGGCTGCCCCTTGCACCCTCTGTCACACAGTGCTTGGCACATGTGAATCTGCCAGCTTAGCAACTGCAGCATCTTGGTCTTGGTCACCAAGGAAGGCCCTCCACCTGCCCAAAGCACCATGTGAAACCAGGTGAGCTCTCCCCACCTTGAAGAAAATAAGATAGCAAAGTGAAAAAAAATTACTTGCTCAAAGTCACAAAGCAAGCTGGCAGCAGAGCCAGCAATAAATACAACCCAGATGTCCTGGATTCCACCTCCTCCCTGCACCATGCTGCCTCTCTTAGCTCAATGCTGGAAGGAAAAGTTTTACATTTACTCATCTCTCCTTTTCCTTTGTCAATAGAAATTAAAGCAGGCATCTGACTGCCTAAGCCTTGAATACTCTGATGGTTTCCAAGGCTTGCAGTAAAGTCAGCCAACATTTCTATTGAATCCAGCCCTAATGGACAACTAAAAGTGATTTCTTTGCCAAGTAGCCTATCAGTGCAAAACTCATTTAAGCACATACTATTATATAGATATGCATTGTGTATACATATATATATTTCATGACTTTGCAAAGAGCCACTAATTACAAAAATACAATTTTTGTAACTGGGATGGTTTTGGCTGAAGTAGAGTTAATTTTTTTTCATAGTAGCTGGTATGGGGCTGTGTTTTGGATTTGTGCTGGAAACAGTGTTGATAATTCAGGGATGTTTTTGTTATTGCTGAGCAGTGCTTCCACAGAGTCAGGGCTTTTTCTGCTCCTCACACCACCCCACCATTGAGCAGACTGGGGGTGCACAAGGAGCTGGGAGGGGACACAGCTGGGACAGCTGACCCCAACTGAACCAAAGGATATTCCAGACCATATGGCATCCTCAGCATATAAAGCTGGGGGAAAAAGCAGGAGGGGGAGGACACATTCAGAGTCATGGCATTTGTCTTCCCCAGTGCCTGTGATGGAGTCCTGATTTCCTGGGGATGGCTGAACACCTGCCTGCTGATGGGAAGCAGTGAATTAATTCCTTGTTTTGCTTTGCTTGTGTGGGTGGCTTTTATTTCACCTATTAAACTGTTCTTATCTCAGCCCATGAGTTTTCTCACTTTACTCTTGCTGTTCTCTCCCCATCCCACCTAGGAAGGGAGTGAATGGCTCTGTGGGGGTGACTTGACATCTGGAGTTAAACTATGACAGCAACTTAACCAAGCAGTGAATAAACTGATCTACTACTATTAAAAAAGAAGAAGAAAAATAAAAAGTTGCAGCATGCTTTTTGTAAGTATAAATTTAAAAGAAGCCTCTATACCTTTTTATTTTTTTGAAAGGTAGGAAAGTCTGTCCAGGATGTTTCTTTTATTGAACCCACTCAGGTCTGCCAAAAGACTGATAACTAATTAACATTAACTTTCCATCAATTTATTTTCTGAACAGAATGTCCAGATATTTAAAATTTGCTTATTAATCTATCTATAGCGTCTGTGTGGTGGGCCATGTTCATACATTTTCCAAAAGCAATGTAAATCTCATTTCCATGGAATACATCATGTCCTGTTAGCAAAATATCCTTACTGCTGTCAGCCCAAGGTAAGTCCATGTCTCTGAGCAGTTGAACACATTCTTACTTGCCTGTTTTCCTGCCCTCAAGGTGAATGCCATTCCATTTTTCCTACCTGCCATCATACAAATCCAGCTGGGATTGTAGGTATTGTGCTCCTGTTGCTATAACTCCGCTTCCAATGTGCTGCTCTACCTACTGAAGGTACTTCAGGGGAGCTGGACAGAAGTTAAAAAGAAATGCAGCATTTCACATTGTATCCTCCTCTCACCCACATACTCAAGGGCCCTGACAGTGGGAACAAAAACTTTAGCAGCTGTAGATTGCCTAAAACACTTAACTGTCGCATTTCTCGTGACTGGAAAACAAATGCCCTCCAGATTTTGCCTTCATGTCTCCTGTCAGAGTGCAGCAGCCTCCTGCTTCTCTGCAGAACAGCAGCCGGAGATCCCCCACATGGCAAGGTCACAGAGCTCATGCTCTTCTTAGATGCTCTTGTATTATGTGCCTCCATCATAAGCACTCTGCATGAACCCACATGATGGATAACTGCATCCACAGCTTTGCTCCAGCCAACAGGGCCTTATTATGATTGAGATTTTCTGAGATCTTCTAGACAACGAAACAGACAAAAACGCAGCCCAAAAAAGCCTTCCTTCTTTCTGTGTAGGACTGTTTCTGCTATTTCCTCATTACTGTCACCTCCATTTTGCTCAACTTGCTTGACACAAAGCTTCTAAATCCTCTGAGGCACACCTGGGCAGGAGACTGTATATCACTTAACAGTGGGGACCTTAACCTGCCCTCAGACTGCAGCAGCAATAAATGACAAGAATAGGTCTTGACAAACATGGCTGGGTTGTGCCATTTTTGTGCAACGATAGCCAGTTTTACAGATTTGAGCCTGTGTTCATGCCAGAGACAATGCTGCCTGCAAAGTCTCTGCGAAGCAGGAAGCTCTCACTCCTGCTCCCCAGAGCTATTGCAGCCAGGTCAAGGACATTGCTCCTTGCTGCAATCTGTCAGTGCCGATTTAGCAAGTCCCAGCTCCCTTCCCCTGAACGCACAGGCTCTGGCTGGCCTTCCCCATGGTTCCCAGTGTGTCCAAGAGCCAAAACCTTATCGCAGTCCATCTCTGTCTCCTCGCAAGAGCAGAGTCAGTGGAGGAGTTGGCGTGGTCTGTTTGTGCTGGTATGACAGCCAGCTCCTGTTTTGGATTAGAGGATGATGGTTTTCCCTCCCTCTACATCCCTTACTGGGCATTTGAAAGAGAAGGATTTGTGGGGAGGGGAAACATTCATAATGGTTTCTTGTAGTTCTTTCGCCCCCCACTTTGTTCTGGTGCAAATGAAAGCCCCAGCCCATGGGCTGTATCTGTGTGTGCTGTCCAGGGGCCTGACTTTTGTCAGCCCAGGGCATGAAATAACAGTGAGAGAGTGCAGAGGTGTTCATGCAGCACCTGAGCTCACCTGCAGCTCCCTGCACAGAGGACTGCTGGCAGAGGACCAGTCTTCAGTGCATGTCACAACTTGGGGGATCATTGCAAAAGCGCTGCTTCCCTATCAAACGCCAGGGTGGAGATCTGCTGACTCCAATCCCCATCTTTCAAAGCAGGGCAGGGACTGAATGTGAACCATCAGTAAGCCCCAGGCACACAGGAGCGCAAATAAATTAATGAAGCACAGCTGAGGGTGGTGGGGGCAGTGGTCACCAGAAACACCCCAAACACATCGCGGTGTGTCTCGTTGCTGATGTGCTACACATCTCCGTGGCACCAGTGTCTGATACAGCTCCTACAAGGTGTTTCCCCTGGGCTGGAGAATGCTGTGGTTGCCCACAGGGGCAAGGAGGGGGTTTTGCTGCATGAGGTTTTCTCACCCACACTGGTTTTCACTGGCCTGTGGCAGGATGTGTCTGTGTGTGGCCTGGCTCACTGCTCTCTCAGTGCCCTTGAAAAATAATCCAAAATCACTGGTTTTCTTTCCTTGCCATTTGCTTCTGTCCCTGCTCTGGGGTTGTCTTTGACTGCATCACTACATTCCAAGGGTCTGCAGGCACCTTTACACACCTTGCTGAGGCAGCAGGCTGTGGTTCTGGCGTGTGCTGTGGGTTCCCCTGCTCCCGTACCAGTCTTTTTGCCAAGGTATCTCCCTTCAGCACTGCCTCTGCCAAGCAGACTGATGCCAGAGGCACCAGCTGTGAAGGACTTCAAGGTGGGCCTGTCATAATCTTCCTTCATGGGTGCTGTATGAATTTAAACTTTTCTGTGGGGAAAAAAAAGCTCTAAAAACTGAAACTAAGAAATCAGATCTTTTTCCACAGGTTTTCCTACCTGAGCCATGACATCAACTATGGTCCACATCCAACAAGTTAATCTGACTCAGGTACTTCACCCTCTCTGTTCCAGAGCACCTGCAGTGCTGAGTGCCCTGAACACCCCTGCCAGCACCATGCTGGGCACCATTTGCCTTCCTGCAAACACCCAACCTGCAGAACCATCACCCATCTGCTCTGCCATCTGCCTGCCACAGCCTTCCCTGCCGCTGCACCAGGCACTGCTCTCCTGGAAAGGCCGTGGTTCTGTGCTGGCAGAGAGGGACTGCAGCATTTTTCTAATCAAGGGAGAGAGGCAGTTCTGAATTTGTGTGACAAGGTGCTCTGGAGCCCGTACGTGGACTGGGACATCATCTACTGACGTACAGTAAGTGCTGCTGACACGTGTACCTGTTCATGCTAGGCCCAGAATGACAAAACACTGCTGCCCTCCAAACAACATTTGTGCTGCCAGATCCCCCCTACCCACCGCTGCTGAGGTCCTGACACTCTGGGATGCTGCATTTTCCAATACCTTCTGAGCAGCCTGACTTCTGAACAGGGATACCTCAGGCATCCATACACCCTCCACACTCCCAGTGCTGCTGTGCTCAGCAGCAGCAGAAGGGGAAGGATGGTCCAGGTGTCTGGGAGGGGTCCCATGGCCTAGAGATGGCCTTGTGGTTGGGATGTGAGCGGTTCTGCAGGACTGGGGCTGTTTATCCATGGTGGAAAAGCAGAGAAAGTGAGAAAGGGAGAGAGGGAGGGGGAAGCACTGGGCAGAGCTCCCAGGAAAATGTTGCTGTGGACAGTTTGCTTGGGCTCCTTGGGGACTCCTGATGACTGCTCTGATCTCCTCACCATGAGACCCAGGGATGATTTGTTGTCACATGTGCTGAGCACACTGTTTTCTTTCTAAGAAAAAAGCTGGTATATTTAGGAGAGATTACATTCATGCTTGAGCTTATCTGAAAGTGCTAGGCTTATTCTCTGGGCTTTAAGGTTTATTTAGACTAAATAAGGTTTATATATTTGGTTGGTGAAGCATGCAATGTATACATTATAATTATGTAGTTAATGCACTAATCTCTGTGATGAGCTTTCCTGGCATAACCCAGTACAGTTATCCAAAAGCTTCTTTTTAATCTCTGAGGAAGGATAATTTTAAGAAGAAAAACATGATTTCTCCTGCTATCTCTATCCAAACCCTTTCATTCACAGATTGCTTTTAGACTGACTGAAGCAGTGGTTAAATCCACTGTGAACATATAATCCAAATGCAGATGTAAGATCACAGTGCCATTACTGAGTTTATTCCTTTCATAGCAGATCTGTGGGGGTTCTGCCTCCATCCAGCTCTGCTGATCACTGGAATGTCCCCTCATAAATACCTGTGTGCGAAATAACTTATAAAGTCTGTTTTACACCACTTACATGGTCAATCATTTTCTAGTCTGAGGCATGCCCCCAGAAAGGAGACTGACAGCAGAGCCTGAGAACACATTACCCATCACTGTTCAGGGAAGCCTGAGCAGCAAGTTGGCATCACAACTGCACACATCACTGCCTTTGTAGCTATCCATCACCATGAACCCAAGTGCTGCATGTAGTCATTCTCATGTGAAAATGCCCAGTTTGCCTCCAAAATGGGCTCTTACTCATTCTTTAGGGGCTGAGTTGGCTGAGCTATTCATTCTGCAAACAATTTTTTTTCTCATAATCAAGCCCATTATGTGAAAAAGTCAGCCTTAAGGAGTGTGAGGACACAGTTCCTACAAAAATCAATGCAACCTTTCACTGAAGCATAAATCAGATCAGCTCTGACATATATGAAAATATTTGGGGAATGTTTAATTACATTTTTGTGTTCTTGTAAATTATTTGCTTTCGGCTGAATTTAGAAGCAGGAACAGGGGAAGCTCAGCTCATATCATGAAACATCAGCAATTGAAACCACCAACTTTCTCATGATAGTTTCACAGATCTTCATCTTACAGACCTTCCAATAAACTCATACACATAGAATCACAGAACCATTAAATTTGGAAAAGACCTCCAAGATCATAAAGTCCAACCTTTGACCTAATACCCACATACTCACTTTTCAAACAAATTTTTAAAAAAATCAACCCCTTCCCCATCCCCCCCAAACCAACCCAATCTTTTGGATATTTATCTGATCTGAGGGAGAGCTGCTAACTCCTTTGAGGTTCACCAAAAGCTGACCTCTAACTAATTTTCAAGATAATGATGCCTAGTCCCACTGAGCCATTTCCCCCCTTCAGAACAAAATGCAAACATCAGTTAAAGCCATTCCAGATGTGTGTAAAAGTTACTATCCCATTTGCTAACTTTAATAATTTTTGCTCCTGCATGCAAGTCCTTTGAGTTTCTTTTTCAAGCTAAAATTCCCATTTTGGAATTCGCTCCTCCAAGTAATTCTGCTAAGGCTAATTCTTTGGATTAAAAAGAGAGTGATGTGAGGCAAGGGAAAGAAAAGTTCCTGCATGTATTCATTTGAGGGGAAAGTAGAACATTGTGCTTGGCTGACAGTCAGTGGTCCAGGAGCTGGAGCAAACCACACAGCAAGTAAATGAAGAGAGGACCTGTGGAAACCTGAATGACATCTGCTTCCTAGGGCTGATATGGAATATGGGAATCTTAGGAAAAGCAGGGATGCCTGGACTAATAACATGTGTGAGCTTTCAGGACACACTGCAAGGTGGAATATTTTATATCTATAACAGTTTATTAGACCATTTAGCCAGGACTTGTGGAAATGGGAAGAAATATGTGCAGCTTGAAACCTTTGCTTTTCAGTGCTGGCTGACTGAGGCTGCAAACACACCACTGCTCAAAGGGAGAGAACTGGGAGGTCAGCGGGCAGGTAAAAGGTATTTAAAATCAGAGGGCTGCATCGATAAGAGCTGCTCCCCCGACTCTGAGAAAGTCAAGCACAGACCACTGCTATGAGAATCAAGTGGTGTTTGTTCTCTTAACTACAGAGAAGAAACAACATTTGCCCAGCAGTGAAGAGCAGTTCCTGCGGCTTTGGAGTCTTGAGCATTTATCAGCAAGCTTGGAAATCATATAAACCTTATCTCCGTGTTTGTGTTTCTGAAAAACAGATAATTCTGCCCCCTGAAGACACTGCTATCTTTATTAAGCAGATGAAGTGGACTTGGTGCCTGCTCTTCTTCAAGCACTTGCATTCCTGCTCCATGGAATTTTGCTGGGATTTGGGCTGTTACCGTGGCCCGGGACTCACTCCCTTGCAGAGCTGCCATCCCTGACTGATGGATCCTCTATCAGTTATCTTTACCTATTTATTGCTTACATACCATAGTAACCTGAGCACATTTTGACTTGTTTCGGTCACTCTGGACTACACACTTGGTCATCCCTTTCTTTGACAGAAAACTGCAGACCCATTCTCTGCAATAAGTCAGCGGTTGCTTTCAGATACTTGGCTACCTACAGTCTCCTTTCAGGAAGTAAACATGTTGGTAGGAAGCATTTAGTACGTGAAAGGTCCTCTCCTAGCCTGAGGCTTTGTTTTCCAATGCGAAATAATGAATTCCAGCCTTGACTCTGAAATCTGGAGTGAGATGAGCAAACACGTGGATTTAGCAAATTTTCCTTGGAGCAGGCATAACCCTCCCACACTGGGGCCAGGCACCGCTGAGGGTCATCCAAAGGACCTTGCTTGCCACAAGGATGTTGCCTTGATTTCTGCAGCATGTGGAGAGATGGCAAACTAGTTTTGGTGGGGTTTAATCGTAGCTCTACCGGGAGTTGAATCCCCTGCACCGCTCAGCGCTGCTCCACCACTTGGCTGTGGAGGGAAAAGCCTGCTGGGCAGACTGGAAGTTACACCTCAGGGAAGCAGACAAGGCAGCAGTTGTTAGCTGGTGTTGTCAGGAAAAGAGTTTGTTGGTGCTCTGGGGGTCAGGGACGTGGCAAACTGCCCGAGAGCAAGCGCTCACCCCTGCTGGGTCTGCCTGTGCTGGTGCAGAGGGCCAGGTCCCCTCCTCACTCCCACAAAGGTTAATGGTGAGGCCTTTCCCAGCCTTACTGGTTCAGATTGAACTTGAATATAGAGCCCAGAAACACAGTGAGATGTTTTCTCCAGAGGTGAAAACTCTGGGTTTTTTCGGGGCATATTTTGCCATTCACTAACGTAAGCCACATTATTGAATGCAAAAATAGCTAGATGTAAAAAAATAGATTTACTCTAATATTTACTTAGATTATAAGCTTTCACACCTTTCAAATGCACTGCCTTATATTCTAACTATTTAGGTCTCTGAATGTGAGGAATCCTGGAAAAAATCTTATTCAAATCCCTCAGTGTTTTACACTTGCATAGGATGAACTGACTTCTTTGCCCAAGTAGAAAACTTGAGGAAAAAAACCAACCCAAAGCTCTGTGTATATTTAGAGGTTCAAACCAAGGGAATATACATTCCTGTGGCTTCATGTTAGGCATGACATCTCAGTAAGACCCTGATGCTGCCTCCACTCACAGTGACAATGCCAAGTGAAGTGTCTGTGAAGTTCGTGGTGTGGCTTCCTGGAGAAAGGTGTGGGGGGTTCTGGGGTTCAGGCATGGGGCACTGAACCCCCTGAAGCCAACAGGAGGTTAACTCAGATTGCAGCTATTCCCATAACCATGTATTACAGACTGTTGGATTTTGTTTCAGTGATGAGCTTCAAGTACAGCCAAAAGCGAATAGAGGCACGTTGACCTCATAGTTTTGTGAATACAGATTGAGCGTCCAAGACAATTAAAAGCAGGGAATACGTGCCATCTCCAAACCCCTGGCGAGCCACTGCCAGGAGTTACCGCTGCCCCATCCGACTGAAAAGACATTAACACCCGCTGCAGAGGAGGTTGGAAGGCAGCCATCCCCGATGGATTGCTTATGAGCACTGACTAGAGTCAAACCGACTTCAGTCAGAGATTTACACAAGCCTCATAATCTAATAGTAGAGTTTACTTTACGAGAGTGCCACACCAAAGATAGTAAAATGCAGTTTTAGCTAACAAATCTACATGGTTGCACTGAAAAGCTACAGCCATCATGGAGCATGTCAGCACTGCGGAGTGCCTGGCACAGATTTATAGTTCTCAGTTTATTGCTGAAGAGTTATTGTTAACTCCATTGTTATAGACTTTCTGCAATTAAAAGTTCCAGTCACACTTATCATTTTCAAACATAGCTAATAAAACCCAATAAATCCTGAGACGTTATAGGTTTTCCCGTGCTGTTAAACATGTGAAACTTTTTTATGCTGGATTTTTGATCTATGTTAGGATAGATTTTGGAAGTAAATTGGCTGTTGTAAGTTGCTTTGCTTCTGATATGCTTAGGTCTGCAAAGGTTCTTGTAGTTTTTCATTATTATAATAAAAGAAAGAGTGAGGCATGCACTTTCCCTCATGCATACAACAGGTGATCATAAGCTAAGTACTGTATCTCTTACAAGTCACCTTCCAACCTTCTGTGTTTCTTGTGTCATAAATTATAAAGAATAATGGCTATTTTTGTTTTAGCAATGACTTTTGGTCTTTTCTCTCACATGAATAATGTTTTCTCCCTATTCTATCAAATCTTAAAGAAAATAGACTTTTCATTTTCTCTACAGGTGCTTGCAGTTATAAATTGTACTTCTGACCATCTGTATTCACGTGTTCAGGAAGATATCAGGATACATGCATGGGGCACAGAACCTAGACAGGGGACAGAATAATTTTACCCTGCATATTTGCCAGCACTTTATGAAATAGCCTCAGCAGCCTTGCAGTGAGCACTTCCAGGATCCAACTTCCACTGACAAGGTTATGGATCTGCTTTTTAAATGCTTCAAGGTTAATCTTAGTCTCAAATTCCATGAACATTCAGAGATCCCAGTGCCAAGTCAGTATATTATAAGATATATATATATTGCAAATGGTATCTATTGAGATATAATATCCACACAAATAGTATTCCTCTTATAGGAGCAGAGATACTATAAAAATCCAAACATATCTAGGGGAAGAACAAATAACAGAAAACTCATATTCATCAGAAACCAATTTCACTGTAAGAAAATTGCTCTTTGCACCCTGCAATTCCTTGCAACAATTGGGACTGACTCTTTGCACTACAAAAGAGTTTCACTATCTTTGAGATCGTCCCCATGGGTTAAGTATACAGACAGAGGAAGTAAGAAAAACAACATGCGTGATCTGGAATAGAGATTACTGAATGGAGGGGTGTGTACAGGACTAAGAACCAACATCTCTCTGAAAGCTTTGGGAAGCTTGGAGACTTGAAACCCCCTTTGTAAAAACGTGGGTCAGAAACTTTTTATCAGGGCGAATGCTTTTATTCCTCCCTGACCTCACCTCTTCCCATACACAAGAAAGAGGCAAAGCTTTACACCAGGTGGGATGCACCTCTGTTGAAGCTCTGGGCATAGTTTTCCCCAGCAGTATCATTTAACACACAACATCTTCAGGTTTCACTTATCAGGTACAGCAGCTGGGAACATTATGTCTTTACAATCAGAAAGCCCTGATCTGTACCAAAGGACGCAAAATGCTCACGCCCACATCTCTCTGCATTTTTAAAAGCCCATCATCTACTGCAAACTTGTGCAATCTGCATCAGAGGTTTAAAAGAAAGAAAGAAAGAAAGAGAGAGAGACGTTTGGGTTTTAAGAAAAAAACTTACCAAAAATAACTGAAGTTCTCTAAAGTTGCCCTGAAGTTGAAATAGCCCAGAACACCAGTGCAGAGCCTGCCTTAAACTCTCTCTCTTTCTCACTCCCCCTCTCTCTCCAGCAATTGGAAGGAGGGCTGTGCAGAAATTCAGCAAACAATTTTCCTTCTATGTCGACCGGGGCGTTCCTCACGGGCAGAAAGGGGATGGCTAAGCCTGGGTGAGGCTCGTTGCTATCCCCAAGCCAAAGAGCACTGTCGCAGATTACACAGCCTGTGAAATCCAATCCCTTTCTCTGCTCAGGCAACAGCTGTACGGCTTCAGCTGAGGCGGGAGCAGGGGATAGACCCTGGGCTTGTTGCTGGTCAGGCTTTCCATGCTGGGGGACGCTGAGGAATGGGGGCACAGGGGTTTCCGTGAGCTCCGTGTCTTCTCCCAGTTTGCTGCCTCCAGCTGCAGGCACGGGCGCTCACAGGGTGGAGATGAGGGGCAATTTCCGCGGGACTGAAAGTATATGGGATGTGGGCGCCCGCGCAAAACAAACATCACTTTTCCTGAAATTCATTCCCAGCCTTGCTGCAGGACATAACTGGGTAATTAACGTTACATGTATTAGTAAACTCTCCTGCAAGCATGCACACACACAGGATGCAGACTGTCAGCCTGTCACAACAGAGCGGTTCGAACGGGCATCAAGGCTGTCCCAGTGTCCGCTCTAAGTTCCTTTTTCCTTGTCACTTTAAGTCAGCTGTTTGATTCTTTCCGAAAACCCCCTGAATGCTGAGCTGACAGTCCTTACACCAAGTCAAGCTCTATGGTGGCTCGCAGGGTGGGATTGCTGAATGCTGCCTTCACCGTGTCCTGATATTCTACACTTGAGGGAAGCTGCTTAGCGCCAGCAGAAATGGACTTTTGAAAATTCCCAGCCCCTCCTCTCACCTGTTTCTATTTCTGCACCCAGTGTAAAGGAAAGAAATTTCTAATACAGCTGATTCCTCCCTCTCCCAGGAATTCCCCTGATCCTTTGACTCCTCCTCCCTGAAGCTTTAAAAAATCACAGCAACAGTTTTCAGCCCGGGTTTCCGTGTTTCACAGAAGCATTTGGCTGCTGGTTTGCATGCTGTCAAATAGGGGTGAGGTGAGAGGAGGTGCAAAATACAAACAACACATAAGCAGCACTGGGAGTGTCCTGCAATCGCTTCGGCTACTTTGCCAACACCCCAGAGCAGGTAAAAAACACTCCAGCCAAAGGAGAAGGAAAACCCCTGTGTTTACAGAGCAGCCTCGTTCCATGTCGAGGCAGATGCTGTGCTGGGGATTGTTGCGCTGTTTGCTCTGAATAGGTTTCGATACCTGAAGTTCTGCAGATCTTGGGTTTCTGGACCCAAGTTTAGAAGGGGCACACATGGTTTCCACAGAGGGCATATGAAAATTGGAGAGGGAAAACTGAGTGTGTCTTTGATTCCATCCTATGTGGAATTTTATGAAAACTGGGTCTTAACAGAACTACAGTACTTATGTTAAAGCTAATTCTTTAACTTGTGCAATTAATGTATATTATTCCATCTAATTATACATTATATATTAATTATAGAAGATAATGTATACAACTTAATTTAGAAATACTATATGTAATTTTATCTAATCAATATACACAGTTATTCAGCACATGAACTGAATAACACTTCAGAAATTGTGTCTACTTATTATATGATTCTATTGTATAGCTATACAAAATATATATAATCACATATAATGTGTGATTATATACTATATATATAATCATATATAATTAATATAAATATGTTGTGAAGCAGTATGCAGTTCACACGCAACCCCTTTCTTCTTGTGAGCGTGCCATCCACATCAGAAATTAAAAGCAGAGGTTGGCTGTAGCCACTGCAGGGAGGTAAGGCTGTGAAGGAAGAAGATGAGGGACAGTGTCAGCGCAGGGGAAGTGAGAAGGTGGCACATGGAAATGTTCAAGGCCAGGCTGGATGGGGTTTGGAGCAACCTGGTCTGGTGGAAGGTGTCCCTGCCCATGGCAAGGGGTTGGAACTGGATGGTGGTTAAGGTCCCTTCCAACCCAAACCATTCCACGGTTCTGTGTTTCAAGCGACATGTCCCACAGCTGCCTGAAGGATGGAGGTGGCCTGAAGAAATAAAGGCCTCCTGAGGTGCAGTCAGCAGCAGTAAAGTAAACTGAGATGGCTGGGAACAGGAGCAAGACCTTGCTAAGTAAGGACTAGCTCAGGCATGCTCTGCTTCCATCCTTATTTCCGTGCACTGTCTTTAGGACTATACCAAGGTCCAGCCTTTCTGAGCCATCTCACAACACCCTGACAAACAACCTATATTTTTAGAAACAGACATGCAAAACAAGAAGCCCAGCCTACATTATGGATTGATGTGAGTACAGTTCATTTGGATGCAAAAGCCCGGCTCCTACCTCCAGAGCAAGTGGTGCCAGCAGCAGCACTCCAGCAGGGCACAGGCTGTGGGGTGGCAGCTGCAGTGTGCTCCATCCCCACTCCGTGCTGCATTTCAGCTGTCTTTGCTCAGTATATGGATGGGCGTTGTTTCCATCTTTTAAGAATTTTTAAAGTCCACATGAGACGAAACCCTGGCTAAGCTGAGAGAAGCCAACTGTTTTTCCATAAACCTGGAAGAAATGACTCTGTTCGTTTTCATAGTATTGGGAAATCTATGTTCACTGTCACTGGCTTTTTTCCAGTTTCACCTTGGAACTGAAGGTGTAAGCCCGGATGTCTGAGCACTGCCCTGCTGCTGTGACTCCAGTGAAGACAACTGCTGTGTTAGAGATTTATGCCCACACAACTTCAAGCCCAAAATCTCCCTTCTTGTCAGCCAATATGGTGCTATTCTGCAACTGTCAAATTATTTCAACATTATTTGACTGACAGGAATTCATAATACTCACTTGGTTTATTTTTAAATATTTATCAAATCCACTGTTTGTCTACTGAGATAGTGAAAAAATGCTATCAGACTGATAATTTCCCAATTCACCAAGTGATTCCAGGACTAGTTATTCAGTGGGCATACTCCAAACAGCCCTTGTGTTTACTCTTCTTGACAGACATCTAAATATTAAAAGATAAAGCTCTTTGAGTTATGCTGCCGCAATATTAAAAAATATTCCTCTCTGCTCTGCTGCCTTGCCAGGGAGCACCACTGTATCTCACATTTCTCTAGCCCACATCCAACCCCGTTTCTCAACTTCCCTGTGTTACAACGTTGTTTTCTCTACTCTGTCCACAGGTAAGGCTGCAAACACACAATTGAATGACACAAGCTTTCTTTTATTAGTGCTATTCACACCCTGACCTGTGCGTAGACTCATGTTGGACTTACGCATAAGGGTGTGCTGCTTTAATAGTAATTGAGAAAGGAGATGGAAAACAACGGGAATGTTCTTGTGTTTTCTTTGGCCCAGAGAGAGAGAGACAACATGTTCCACGAGATTATAGTAAAACATGCTCTGGGACAAAAATTCCTGTAGTTTAGTGTGGAGGATGCAAGGGTGATCATTTCCACTATTTTTCCTATTTGGCAGTTATGGATCTTCAGATATCTGGGGGGGAAATATGAAGCCACAAATTTCCACAAGTAGATAAGACTGGGTTGCAGAGAAGACCAGCTAAAGAAAGCAAACTTGTCTGCACATTTCAGAAAGGAGTTAAAAAATTGAGGACCTCCAGCTTAAAGAGTAATGGGCTGCTAAGAGAATGAACCACTGAAAGGAGAAAGAAAAAGGAAGGGAGAGACAGGATCAATGTGACCTCAAGATGTAGAAGAGTGGATGGAACTGAACATCAGACTGGCAATGAGAGGAATGGATGGGTGGAGGCATCTGGCCACCAACTCCCAGTTCAAGCCCAGAGGAAGATAAATATAACATTAATCACCAATTTACAGGCATCTCCTATGCTTTGTCTCCCATGACTGCATTTTGTTACGACACAGGAATGTATAAATTTATCTATTTCACAGTCAGTTAGTTTGAACTAAAAAGGTATTTAAGCCAGCCACACAAGTTCCTCTGAATATCTTCTCTTTTGCAATACACAAGCCATTAATTTGATTGATTAGCTTAATTTTTGCTTTGTTTTTGCAAAATACATTTTTTCTGCATGAAACTCTTCCATTTGCAGGTAGACACGCAACCTCACAAACAGAGAGAGAGCCAGGTATGGAAATGAGGCTCCATCACTGCCTCTTTTAAGAAGCCTCAGGGTTGGACTCAAAGACCTCATTCTGAAGTTTGTCCATTCAGATGAGTTCCCCCCAAAAAAGTGAATGGATGTCATTCATGTATCTTGTAATCTGACTGAAGTCTGTCCTCCAAACAGATTGGTATTTTCGTCTCAGAATTTACTCAAAAGAGGCTCCGGTGTCTACCTGCCCTTGGCAAGTTCTACCAGCACTACCTGCTTGCTGCACTGACACCAAGATGCAACTGATAATATTTGGTATAGAAAGAGGTTTCTCCTTTGTGAAGACAAACAAATGTCAACTCCAGATATCCAGGGACAGAGTAGTAAAATCCAAACTCAAGGCAAAATAGCCCAAACAAACACAGGGAAGAGTTGTCTATTTCCCTAAATTCAAATATTCTCTTCCAGGATCCTAAATACTTTTTTTTTTTTTCACTTTAGCGGTTAATATTGCTGGTGAAGGAGAGACAAAAAAAAAAGGAACCTAAAAATGCAGATCTGCAACCAGCATAAACAAAAACTCCACCAACAACAGAGAAAGCATTATTTAGAAATGAAACAAAATGAGACATTTCCAAGACCAGTTCTTTCACTAACAGGAGGAGAAGAAAAAGGAAACTAATTCACCCTGCACAGTTTCTTTTATTTTGTCCTCGGGCATATGCTCCATCTCCCTTTGTCCCCCAAACGCATTTGCACTGGCCCTGACAGTGCTGGCATTGACCTCCTGCAGCCAAAATAGCTTGGACAGAATGAACCAGAAAAACAGGAGCCAGCCAGAGCAAGGGGCAGCGCAGCCATGGCCACGGACCTGGGGGAAAACTGCTGTAATTAGCAAGGCTCGTACTCATGGAGCTGCTGCCTTCCTTCCCTGCCAGTTGCATTTTGGATCATTCAGAGCAGAGGGGAACAAAGCCACCACCTGCAAAACTCTTCACATCCGCTGTCCTGAGGGGTCACCTCACCACCAGCATCCTTCTCCACTGCTGCTGCTGGACATCCATCTCCAGACTGTGCTGTGGAGGGCGTTATTTAAAAGTTAATATTTTCTCCATGTTCTCCACAACGATCTCGTTCCCTTCGCTCTGCTGTTTTCAGCTCACCACTGAACTGAAATTCAGAGCGGGCTGACCGTGGACCTTTATTATTTTACTATTTTAAAACCTGTGACATTGCATGAAAAGCAGACCTGGGCTCCTCCCTGAAAAGTGAATGTTAGTGACAAATAGCTGACAGGAAGAAAACAAAAGCATCTCTTCAAGCTGGAAAGATAGGTGTTAATTACCCGTGAAAAACCTGTTTGTACTAGGTGGTAGTGCTCAAGCACCTGAAAAATAACTATTTGAAACAAAGTGTTTCTCTTTCTGCAGTGTCATTATGCTGCCTGAAACACTTTTCTTTCCATAGTTTTGGTACTTCTGGATATCACAAAGTCAGTAAGTTTTCTCATTTCGAAATCCAGGGGAAAAAAACCGCCCTAAGGACTGTCAAAGTATGAATGCAACATTCACAAACTCTCCATTTCCAATCGTTTACTGAGTTAGATATTTCTGAAATACTTTTAAATATCTGTGTGACATTTGCTATATTTGCTCAAGACACTTTTTTCCCCTATCAAAATGAAAGTTGAAGGATGTTGCCACCAATATTTCTAGATCTCATATAAAAAGAAGACATCAAGAAAAGCCAAGTATAATTATTAAATGTAGTAGCTCAGATGCCATTGAAAAAAGCAGAAGTTTTCATCTGCTATAGCAAAACACATTTCAGATGCTTCACCAAAGGTTGGGGGATTTCCCCTTTTCCTTTTACCAGTCCCTGTATGGAGTGCCATAAATTCTTGCTTTTTGTGGGTGCTCGTGTCGCTTATGACATTCCAGCTGTGGAAATGCTTCTCAGTGAACCCTCCCTTGTTGTTTTTCTCTCCGAAGCCTCAAGAACAGTTCTTAAACAAAGATCTTAAAATAAAAGAGTCCTGGCAGATGATCTCACTATGTGCCCTGGGGTTTCCATGGCATTTAGTGAACCACCAGTGATTAGTACGTTTGTTGAAGGAGTAACTGGGAACTGCACTGAAATAATCCCTTTCCTCTGGCTTCAGGGTCCCGATGAAACCTGCTCTCGGCGATGGAAGGGGTGTAAATATTCACCTGGGGACCTGCTGTGCCCACACAGTCCCTGTCAGGAAAGGGCTGTGTTCTGGCAGTGGCTCTGGGCACGGGCGGACATTTCTTACTACTTTTTTGACAGTGTTTTAACCTCAGCCCTCACACGCATCTGGAATACCACCTGTTACTGGATTACTTGCAGCTGTTTCTGTGTCCTGCTTGGTGGGAGGAGCTGGCAGATGCTGCCTTTGACAACAAGCAAGAAGCCCAGGTGAATGGGCAAAAAGCAGAAACTCCCTCAAACTGGGAACAAGCAAGCACCAGCTCCTGTCTTGCTAATAAAATAAACTGTTTTCCTCCAGATGATGAATGCTCACCCTGTTTTGCCCCTCCGTTGCAGGGGCACAGAGGGAGTCTGGGGATTAAGGGAGGGTATTTCACACACACAGGAGTTGCTGTGTGTCCGTGGCTGGCACACACCACCATGGAAAAACAGGGTCAGTGCTGCTGCTGTGCCTGAGACTCGGTGTGCATCTTCAGGGCGTGGGCTGGGACAGAGAAAGGACTCAGCAGATGACAATGGGGCTCAGTGTTTGCCGTAGGATGTCATCAACACAGCAGGGTTTATTTCTTAATGAAGTGACTCACTTGACTGGTATCTAGTATCTGTTGAGTGATGGGGTGGATCCAAATGCTAGAGGACCTCGTTTTAAATATACCATTCACCACTCTGGACTGGCTTGCACTGTGTAAACAACATCAGTGAGAGATGGAAATACATTAGGTTAATTCCCTCTGGGGTTTCGAAGTCTCCTGCTTCCTCACAGAGCTGAGACTGATTTTCCAACAACATGAAATTCACCTCAAAGCCCTACAGCCCATCAGAAAAAAAAGCCTTCCCTTGGAAAGGGGAAAGCCAGAAGTACAGGGTAAGTAAAATCAGATAATCAGCACAGTTATCTGACTTGTGCACTTCAGCTTACGCAGCTGAACTGGCTCGCCAGTGCCCCAGAAAGGAAAACTGTGGGAAACAGCAGCCAAGAGTAAGAAAACGAGTGCTCCTTCCACAATGCACTTGTGATGCCATTGGCTTTATCCTGTGCAGCTCTTACAGTTGGAATTAAATCTTTGGGCTTTAGGGGTCTTGGCACATCTATGTTTTGGTTTGAGGCCTTTTCATCCCATTTGCTGTCACTGAAATGAGCTGTAGTATTGCCTGTGACTTTTAAGGACAGCAATGTTGAGCCCTTTAATGCTTCACTCCTGACTTTCTCCCTCTGAACAGCAGAGGAAACAACAGGAACCAACCTCAGTCAGGGTTGAGAAATACTTCATGTCCTCTTTTTCACCAGTCAGTGCCAGAGAAGGGTAAAATATTACTGAAACTGCCAGACTCCTCAATACACATTCAGAAATTGAATTTAAACATAGATTGATGTTCCAGGCAGAGAAAATCAGCTTGAAAAGTATGAATAGGATTCCCCTGGGTTCTGCTGAAGCGCTCAGTTGTGGGTAGCATTCGTGTGTGAAGTGGAGGAAGAGTCCTGGTAGCTGTGACACACTGAAATAAACCTTTCCCCACCACTGCACTGGTGCCTTTGAGTTCAGCTGCCAGCCACTTGGTTGGATGAAGAAACCCAGTGTGTAATAATTAATTCCTCCTAATTTTCAATGATGCTAATGGTAAACAAGGTCACTGTTCAGTCTTGCACAGCACACGGTGCTGTGTTGGTTCTGGCTGCAGCTGCCAATAGATAGGAATCAATGCAGTGAGAGAGAATAGCTCATATTTTTTTAAAGGGAGACATTATATGTGTTGTGGAGTTTTGACAGCAGAAGTGCTCTCAGTTGCTGATGCAAACCCTCTTAACACAGGCTGAGAAGAAAGAGCCCAAAATGGGTCAGGAGCAGAGAAGAGCATTTATTCTGAGATCAGAGCAAACTGAACACTGCCAGCAGTGAGTCCTGTTCTTCCATAATCTGTTATCACACAAGTGCTTGTGTTTTCAGTCTTTCTTTGCTTGTAAATTAAAGTGTTTTAGTCTTATTTTTCCTAAAAAAAAAAGGTATTGAATATATTTGGGGAGTAGGGGGAGAACTGAATCTTAAAGAGGAAAGCTAAATCAAGAATTACTGATAGTTTAGCTTTTTCTTTGTCTTGTTTCAAATTAGAAGTTATGTTATTAATTAAAAGAATCCCAAGAAGTAACTGGATTGACCAGTGACAAAATATAACAGGAAAAAAAAAAATGGGAGAGGCGTTGTATCTCTGCTCTTTTCTACCTCATGCTTGGTCAGCTTAATCACATTAGCTTTGTTTAAAGACTTTTCTTTTCAAAAAATGAGGAAAAGTGTCCTTAGAAGTTTCTTTATTTAAAATGAGTATTCCTGTGGATGAATGGTTAAGACAGAAGCTGGTGGGGAGTTTTTAAAATGCATTTTTTAGCCACTGTTCAGCTCTTGCTCAAGAAACTCAAATGGAGGCTATAGTGCTCCTCATGGTATTACTTAGGTGATCCTTCCTGCTCACACGGTCTTGAACTCCCTCCAAGCCCCGCTGGCAGCTGCAGGATCCTGCCTGGACTGGGCTCTTGCCTGGGCATACCCACGTGCCACATCCCAGCCCATGATTCTGAGTAACACCAGTGACTCAGGACACAAAACACATGTGACACCTCACAAGCAGCTCTGTGAAGGCTTCCAATTTCACACTAAACAGACACATGATTCATCACCTTCTTCTGCGGAAGACTTCCTATATAGAGAGCGGTTCAGTTAAGCAGCACTGGCCCTACATATTTCCAAGCTCAAACTCCTCTGATTTCAGGAAACTTTTCCAAACGTTCAACAAATACATGACAGAGGAAAAGGTGTGATAGGGACATAGAAAAGCAGAACTGCAAGCATCACCTCCACCAGTCTGATCTGTTAGTCCTTAACGATGGTTTTTGGATGCAAGAAGAGAAGCAAGTTATCCTTTCAGCAGCATCCATGAATGAGAAGGATGCTGAGTGTGACAGCACGGGTCCTGCAGCACCATGGGACAACAGCACGGGGTCAGTCCTCGGGCTGCCTTTTTCTTTTACTTAGGGCAATGAAAGGGCTCAGAGTGTCTTGTGATAAATTACTGCCTGGAGCCCATTTCCATCTGTAATTGTTAGCACAGCTGAGAATTGTCCCTGCGATAAAGGAATCCCCCGTCACTCGGGGCTCCGCTGTATGACTCAGCTCCTGAGCGCTATTTCGGGTGGCGGAGGGGAGAAGCTGCCAGGCTGGCATCCCCTCCTGTTTCCTTTGTGGAAAGAGGATGTGGCTTTGCATGGCAGGCATTGGTGCTCTGCGAACTGTCTGAAGGGATTACGCGGAGCGCGGCCGTAACCGTGCGCTCGGGTATCATTGATGTGTTATAAATGATCCATTATTCACCCGCGTGAGGAAAGCCAGAGGAATGGAAAGCTAGAACGTGAAACCAGCGAGCACAAAACCCAAGCAAGTGATTCATGCTGTGTGGAAAACGGGCCTCACTAGGTGTAGGTCTGTAGTTCTGTAGAACTGAGCACAGCTACAGGGGCTAATTAATTTATCTCATTTACTACAACGTTTGTCTTTTGGTCCTGAAAAATGCCTGGGCACGGCATGTGCACCATGGGTGAGCCCTCACCATGTCTGCTTCCCCAGGTGCCTTTCAGCTCCCACAGATGGCAGAGGGAGGTGGAATTCTGTTCTTCCCCTGTGAGCAGGGGGACGAGGGGGCAGAGCAGATTTTCCTTAGCACACAAACCCAGTGTAACAGCAATTAAACCAGTTTTGATTTGGTTTGTATTCCCTCTCCTCTGCAGTTTTGCTGGGTTCAGAAGGTTTCTCGTTCACTCTTTTTTCTGAGCCCTTCTCATTGGGGAGCTAAGTAAGAACACGAACACCACCACATTGCTTCCTGCAGAGCTGCAGGAGGAGCTGGAAGGGCTGGGCACATTGCAGAAGGGTGCTCAGCTTTTCCCCCACGACCCCCTCAGAGACAGCTTTCTGCTCGCCTTGCTTCCATCATTTTCAGCTCCAAGACTAATTCTGGAAACACATCCGTAATGCTGTGACCTAGGACTATTCTTTCCCTGCATTAGAATATTTTCATAGTCCATTTTGCCAAGGAATCACAACAGAAAAGCTGCAGATTGGCTCTTCTGATTATTCTCTCACTCCTTGCTGAAAAGTTTCTCTCATCATTCTGCTCAACAGGGAAATTTCAACAGGGAAAAGCAAATGAAACATAGTTTATATTCAGATATAAAATTCTCACTCAAAGAGAAATGGGTTTTTTTTCCTCTTGGGAAAAGAATTAATTTCCTCTCCTGGATTTTGAACTTTATTCCTTTCTTACAGATCCTTTGGTGAGAAATGAAGGACCCATTAACCATTTCCAAACTGATCATGCACTACAGAAAACCAGAAGCCCTTGGAGGCTATGGGAAGTCCCCAAGCAACACACTGAAGCTTTAAAACTGGTAAAGGAATGACGGAGTGAAACATCCCAAATGCCCAATTAGTCAGTTTTATTATCATATTGTGTGTGGTCTCTGTGAAAATCTGGCCACATCTCACAAACTCTGAGACCATAAAAAGATGTTGCATGTGTATACCCCATAATAAAGCTATTAGAAACCCAAGAGGACTTTTCTGATGTGAGTCATGATACTCAGGAAGAGACGAGGCAGGGCAGCCAATTCACATTTAAACAGCAGCGTGAGCCCAGTGCAAAATCAGCAAATCCAGATGACCTGGATATCGCACACAGTGTTTCATTTACAGCCTCAGAAATGCCTAAATCTCAACCAAGCTGCAAATCTAACTTCCTGCATTGATTTGGAGGCAGGAGGGAGGGTGCAGATGCAAGAGACAACTTCAAAGATTTATCTGTAGACTGTAGCATCCACCTAACCCTCCATTAAACTTGGACAGAGGAGGACCAAAGGTTGTGAGACAAAGGAGTGAGAGCATGGATGAATTGGCTTTTGGTAACTGCACAGAGGAGAAGCCTTGGTGAGACCTAAAAGACATCTTGGGAAAGAGATTAGTTTCAGGTACAGCATTAACCTTTCATTTTCTTAGTTTACACATTTTTAATCTCAAGGAGCTTTTGACTTTTTAGAAGAGAACAAGTTACAACAGAGCAGCACTGCAGAACACCCTTGGGGTGCCTACGAACCAGAACAGCTTTGGGAATCTGCAGCTCAAGGCCCACAGTCGTCATCCAGGGAGCTGCAAAAAGGAAAGTCACCCTGCCAGATGTAACCTACAGCCTTCCAGCAAGGCCACCCAGTAATATTAAGAAACAGACACTTTATGAAGAACAAACTGACCAAGAACTGGGCAGAGCAGAACAGTGCCAGGGCCAAGATGCAGAGAACATTGGGTATGTGCTTCAGATGGAGCCAACATGAGACAGACAGGAGCCTGAAGAAGCCCTTCCTTCCCAACTATGGCAGTATTTTCTTGGCTCAGTGTCCTTGCTTGTTCCCCCCTTAAAACTTCACTGTTTCTGGACAGAACATGTCCCACCAGGAACACCCATCCCTTGAGGGAGGACAGGATGGCAGCACATCAGCCTCTGCTTGGGATCAATCCTGCAGGTGGTAGAGGTGGAGAGAGGAGACAGCAGGCAGGAACCATGGCAGGCTGGAGGGATTAAGCTCAGGTACAGGTTGGACTTAGTCAAGGCTCAGCCAAGGAGAGCACATATTCACCTGGACTGAACAAGAAGCGTGGTGGAAACTCCAGAGCACTTGGAGGCAGATGCCAGCAGTACAGAAGAAGCTGGAATTTAATGTGTGGAACAAGGAGGAAGGGAGTGTTGGAGAGATGGCTCTAGAGGGAAACAGTCCTTTCAGGAATGTAGCTAGGATTTGCCCTTCGTGCATTTTCTGCCCACCACAACTGCATTTCACAAATCCTTTAGCACACAAGTTCAAAAGGAAGAGCCTAGAGGAAGATTTTGAGCATTTCTTAGTAGTAGATGTAGTTATAGGATGGTAAGATTTTTAGCCAAGGTGTATCCAGTGATGGCCAAACACCACAATTCCCATTTTAGACCCCAAACATTCAAAGAAAAAGTTAAGACTGACCAACCAATGTAGAGAAATCCACAACAGGTGATTTCAAAACTATTGTTATTTCCCTGGAAAGCCTGGAAATCTCTGACTGCTGAGCAAATAATTTTCACTCATGAAAGATTTAAGCTTTGCTAAGGTGGCACTTTGCCAGCGGAAAGAAAAGTGGTGCACATCAAAAATGCTGTTTTTAATTTTGGCTGTACCTGCTGACCCTGACCTGGTGACAGATGGAACACACTGAACGTTTCATAATGCATAAATACTTTGTCCCTCTGCACAGGATGGACTCAGGACTTCCCACAGAACACATGGAACAGCCACCCTTTCTCGTCTACCTGCTGGCATCTCACAAGGCAACTGAAAGCTGATTTCAAAGTCACTGCTCCTGCCTGGAGGTCCCATAGCCCTTTGCCTCCTTTTGTCTTTAATTTCAAAAAGCACCATTGTCTATTCATTCTGAAAACAAGGATATCCCTCAGGTTTAGGCACATCCACGAGTTTATCCATCTCATCAGTGATCACAAGCAATGAAGGACAAGCACAGTTGGTAGAAATAAGGGTGTAGTTACAGGATTTTGTGTTAAGTCACACCTTCCCCCTAACCTCTAGGCTGAGAAATCTGTGCATGCTCCAAGTCTGGAGAGGTGTCAGCCAGACTGAGTGTACTGAAAGCCAGTATGGGTAGATGCCTGGTTTAGGACCTTTCCACGATCCTTTGAAGTATCCATACAAGACAGAGCAGCAAGAATTACGAGAAAATTGACACCCTCAAGCAAAGACAGACTTTTATTCTGAAAAAACTACTTAAATGCAATCTGCTGCTGTGTAATATATATGCCAGAGGGACAAAATATGGTGTAAAGTAAGATCTCAGCAAGCTGAGATCCAGCTTACATATTTGGCCTGTTTAATCCAAGGATGAAAATAATTACGCAAAGTCAGTCTAAGCAATCCCAGAAGGATTTGAACATATGAAATACAGTCACTGCGAGAAGCGGAAGGAAGGGAGAGCTTCACCCATTTCAGTTCCCCTTGGCTTTCCTACGCTTGTGTGTGAATTTGGCCCAGAAAACTGTCTGGCACTGGTGATGGTGATCAGTCATCCTTTCTATTTGCACAAGAATGTGGGAAGGGCTTAGAAAAAGCTCCTCTTCTCCCATCTGGGGGTCTGGGTGGGTGCCAGTTAAGTTGAATGAGGAATAACCATTTCTAGAAGCTCCTTGCCACTCTCTATTTTGCAGGCATTTGTAAAGAAAGCAAATGTGCACACCCCAGCAGCACGTAGGTTGCTCTGTCGGGATAGGGGGTATCCTGCTTTTCTCTGCTTGTCATGACAGCAATACCAGGCAAAAAGGAAATAAAACCAGTTTATCACCTTAGCACACATCCAACAAGACTTTCAAACCCCAGCAGCTGGGGAAAAGAGAGAGAAGAAACTTAACACACAGGTAGAAAGTCTTGATGTGGTGTGTGCTCAGGGAAGCCAGAAACGACATCTTCGGGAGGGCACCAGGTGCCTCTTCTGCACACCAGCAGCAAGGCAGAGGAGGCAAAGCAACGAGATGTGCTGCAAGAAGCGAGCTCCTACCTGGCAGCCGCGGGCAGGTTTGGGTCCCGGTGTCCCGGCTGACAGCTGTCCCTGCTGGGATGGATGAGGTGCTTCGGGTCATTCATGCACCCGGGTCCCAGGGTGGGGCCAGCGGGGCGGCTTTGGCTCCAAGCCCCGCCTCGCATCATGTGAGTCCTTCAAGGCGAGGTCTTCCCAAAGGGTGCTCCTGTCTGCCATGTCTGTGTGAGCCCTCCTGGGGAGCCTCTCTGCGTGTCGAGCGGCAAACTGCAGCCAGCCTGCCTCGCCTTTGAGTGCTGGCCAAGGCTTTGTTTGTTTTCTCTTCTGTTTCAAACGTCCTTTGTGCCTTTCTGCCTCAGCTAATTAGCTACAATCCTCAGCTCCTCCAGTTTTTAAGTGCTGCCCAAATAATAGCTGGTCAAACCTAGAGAGTTTAAAGCCTGGGCTGAAGGTGTGCCGAGGGAGGAAGGTGGTCTCTGCCTGTTGCAGGTTCACCCAGATGCACAGAACAGCAGGGAAGACACGGTGCCTTGGGGTCAGTTTCATAGTAGGGTTTGTACCTTGGTTTCTGCAGTGCCCTGCAGCCAAAACTGCCACGTCTTTGCTCCTGGTCCTGGCACAGATCACTGGGTTAAGGTAACAGAGAGAAAGCCATCAACACCTGCAGCTGCAGGAAGGATGACACCATGAACTCATTGGTGCAAGAGAACCTCTCCAGGGCATCCTGAGCAGTCAGAAAGAGTGGGAAGCCTGAGAAAGAGGCACCTGGGGAATGGGAGGGACTGCTGTGAGACTGCTCAGAAGGAGAGGTAGGAGAAAGACAGAAAGGCCGTGTATAGGCAAGAAAATCAGGAAGAAAAGCAGCCTTAGATATTTGGAGGTGTTCTATCAGGTGGACCATCAAACTGTATTTTAAAGGTTTGTCTGAGCTTGACTATTCTTACAGCTCCATGATGTCACTTATCTTTACCTACCACAAGGCAGTTTGTCCAGGGGTTAAAACTGCAGTTTCCAGCCATGTGGCAGCCTGTTGTAATCCGCCTCTGTTACATAACCCAGCAAATATTTTGCTAAAGTTCAGTTTAATTGCAGGATTGATGGTGGTGAGAAGCATATTCTCCTTTATGAATTTTTCCCCTTTGGAAATCAGGATAGAGACGTGCAAATGGCAGCTTTTTCTCTGCTTGGCTAATTCAGTGGCCAAGCAAAGGCACTGTGTTCCCCCTCACACCAGTCATGTTTTGCTTCTCAAGGAAAAGGTTAACATCTTTCCCTAATTCTCCTGCTGTGGCACAAAGCAGAGATCAGAGTGCAAGAGACAAACATGACACAAGTCAAGCAAAGAACTAGAAATAGGGTAGGGAGGAGGTGAGTTATCCTTAGTCCAAACTAGGTGGAGCCCAACTATTCTTGTGCTGTTTTGCTAAGGTCACTCTGGATTAAGAGAGGACACAAAGGGGAAGGGAGGGAGACAAAAAAAGTTTTGCTATTTAGCTTCTCCCTGAGACTGTTTATAGGTTGCTTGACATCATTTCATGATCATTCATGGCAAAGCTTTCCTAGGCTGTTTTCTTCCTCCTCCCTTTAATGCCACTGTTGTCTTTCTGATAATGCAGGATCCTTGTGGCTCTTTTCAAATCTGATATTTTCTCCTGCTCCCTCTCATGTGAGCAGGGACTGAAGCCCATCCCTATTTCTCTCTTCTCATCATATTGTTGGCCATTCTGTGTAATACAGGGAACAGCTGCTGAAGGCTCAGAAATGCTGACTGTTGGATCTAATCACCAATTGCTCTGTTCTTCACAACAGTTTCAGATCCAGCTCTTTCAGATCCATGCTGACCCACCTTTTTCATCTTTTTCCGTACCTTCTTTTAATCCTTTTTATTTTTCTAATCATAGCTGTAATCCCCATTTACTAAAGCTTTTTGTGGTCCAGCTACCTTTTCCAGTTACACTAGTGTGCATTCAGAGTAAATCTGCTGGTGTCATTGGGATCATAAGATACAAGATGACTGTACCTTCCAGGAGCCAGAGCCAAAACCAATGTCACCATCGTCAGCATCTTTCTCGCCGTTGTTTCCAATATCAAAGCAAGATTGTAGTCTGGGAACAGCGATACCAATCATCAGACTTGGAGTCAAGTTGCATAATTTGCCTACTTCAACCTTCTCCAGATGCTTTTCAGCCATTAATTAAATATAGGAGCCCAGCAAAGACAAGGGTTATCATTTTCAGGGTGAGGCACTAAGAAGGCAGCAATGTTCTCAAAGGCACATAAGAAGAGTCACCCCTGGCTCCATGAAGAAATCCCATGTTGATTTTATTGGCTCAAAATCAGCAATAGAAGTCAAAAGAAAGCTCCTTGTCTCTTGTCCCTGTCCTACCAGAATGTTGATCCCACTGGGAAAATGAGTGCCACAAAATGGGTGCTGAGTCTTTCCCCTGCACAGTTGTCAGATTTGGGGTTGGCGTTTTGTTGAATAGTCTCAGAGGAAATATAAATGTCTGTGACAAGCCACTCCATATGGCACTGGCTTCACTGGGGCTATCACATTTCCCCTTCCAGCCTATGGCAGCAGGATTCCAGGTCCCTCAGGATTTGGGGATAGATTTCCCCCTTTCATGCTTCTGCTGAGTCCCAAAGGGATTTACTGATGTTGATCATCAGTCCAAGCTAACTACTGTTTTTGTGCTACCAGACTTTGAAAACAAAAGCATGGAGAACCTGATCTGTTCTACATTCATCCACATTCACAGCACCTCTCCTGAAACACGTCCTATGCCACAGGAGCTTAAAGCATTCTGCTTCATGCTGTGTGCCATGAACTTTAAAAAAAAAATAGAAGCCTGGAAAACTTCCCAGGTTGTGCAGTGCATCTGCCTTTTGTGCCCTAAGAAAAGGGTGAAGGCGGTAGGGCTGTTTCCTTTATTTTTCTTGGCCCATAAGTGTGGATCATGTTCTCACACTGGGCTAGTCTGCTGGTCCATCCCAGTTGTGTTTCACTAAAAAAAGTTTGTATTGAGGTGAGATGGAGAACCCTATGGCAGTGAAGGGCAGATGAAACAGTTTTGTTTCTTGTCTCTTATGTATTCTATGAACACAGCATTAAATGCACATAAAAGAGTGCATGTGAATGCAACTGTGTACTTTACAATTAATTTGCTAGCATTAATTTATTAATATTTCTCACACAGTAATTCTAACAGCTAGATAATTTTTTTTGTACAGCCTGTTCTGACAGAGGAAGGCACACTGATAGAAATCTAATGGTAATATTGTACTAAAGAAAACTGGAAGCCCAGCCAGGACTAATTACTCCAACCTCAGACCTGGCTGCTGTCCTCATGGCAAGGCTCTGCAGGCACACGGGCTGGCAGGCTTAGTAGGGGAACAAACTAAGGCAGAAACAGGAATGAAAGGTTACACTTGTGCAACTCTAATGGCCCTGAAGATCCTTCAACACAAAATGTTACTCCTGCAAGTTTTGGCATACAGACACTACTATTTAGTTGTAGTATCTACTACTAGTAAGTACAAAGGGTAAAGGCTAGAAAAAGCAGGATCTTGTGGGTATTTACAAACTCATCTGTGTCTCATGACTGAACACAGTTATGTAATTGTCTGTGTTGCCATAAAGACAGGGGTGTACCCTTGAGAGATGGTGATTTCTTTGGCGTTTGAGAGTTTGGTGGCCTTCATTTCCTAGGGTGAACAGCATGACTGGCCAGGATGGAGGAAGTTCCCTCGTGCAGAATACCAGCTCCATGTGCCTTTTCTTTCACAGCAACACTGGCTATAGGAGCTCTTTTTCATCCCCTCTCTGCACCTCCTGCACTGCCACATCACCCCCCAAGGTGCGCTCTCAGTTAGACCAGGGAGAAAATAACCCTCCTGCAGCCTCACTGCCAACCAGAACCCCATGGGGGTATCCCACTGCTCGGTAATGCAGCCCTGAGCACCCCACACATCCAGGTTACCCATGGTGGCTGCGCTGGCAGACGCTACAGGACGGACATGCTGGGGATGGGATTGTGGTTGGGACAAGGGTGTGTGGTGCCATGCCATGGGAAACACGGAAACGAGGAAAACACAGGGTCCATCTGCACAGGACACTGGCAGTGGGTGACCATGCGTGCTGCAGGCTTGGATCCTGAAATATTTTGCAGCCACTCCTCTGTAGGGCCAAGCCCAGCCTGGCTGTTTGAGTGTTTGTCTTGGCAGCGAGTCCCCACGTCGAACCAAGGGTGTCATTTATCTCCGGTGGTGGCAGCGCTCGCCAGAGCGAGGAGCAATAGCAGCAGCCCTGGAGGCCCTGGCTCGTGGGGGCTCTCCCTGGCTTTTGCTTTGCATTCCTCCACCCCTCCCACAGTAACAAGGGCCCTGGAAAAGAGGCTGCTGCAGCCAGAGTGCCTTGGACAGAAACAGATGGTGCACAAACTGCTGGGCGAAATGCATCACACTTGGGTGCCCAGGGAGGAGCGCTCTACCAAAGCAGGCTTGAGATGTCTGTTGATTCTCCTTCCTTCCTGAAGTTTTGAAGCTCAGCAGTAAAGAAAAATCAACATTTTTCAGCTGGTTTTGGTTTGCTGCTGGGGTATGTCCGTTCCTCACATGAATCAGAAGCTGTGGCAAGCACAGTGTGCTGTGCCTCTGACGGGTACATACCATCCCCAATTCTTGCAGCTTGATGGAGAACAGCAAACCCTTCATTGGACAGGGGATGGACAAAGAAAGCCTTGTTGCCTTTGGGGCTCTGTCGTGCCGATGTTTCTTTTCCACTTGTGCTCATAAGTCACCAAAGGGCCCGTGCGTACCCATTGGAAATAGAAGTGTGAAACTAATAACTAAAAATATAAACTCTGGAGGGAAGAAGATGAGTCAGGAGGGAGGGAAGACCAAGAGAAGCCAGAGAAATGCAATTTACTGAGCCTGATTAATGATGCTGGCAGGGAGCTCTCTGCCAGAGCCAGATGAATCAGATTCCCTTTCAGTCTGTGCTGGCACCACAGTTATTTTGGTGTCACCATGGGTAGAACAAGAGTTGATATTGGGAAGCATTACTGGGCAGAGAGTGAGTGTCTGCTGAAACTGAAAGAGTTTGTCATCTTAACCATATACTCACAGCATGAAGTAAAAGGAGGGAAACTGAAATATGCTGGTGTGTCATGTCAGAACTTCTCCTGAGAGCCTGGGAGGGTGTTCTGCACCCAAGCTGGGCGTCTGGCTCCTACAGGTTTTGTGTATCTCTGTCTCTTAATGGGCTGGAATAGATGTTGTTGCAGCTCATAGTCAAACATCTTGAGAAAATATTTCTAAGAAAAGAATGCAACTGAGCTGTCATTTTGGTTTAGATCCTCAAAAATTGTGGACCATATTCCGCAGCTCGTACAATGGAATGGACACAAAGCCTTTGGCACAGCAGACAAGAACAGAGGAGAAGGGATGTCACTATGCTTGTAGTATTTTTCTGGATGTCACAGCTTGCAACGGAGCCTTGACCAGGGACTTCCACAGCTCCAGCTGATCTCAGGACCTCAGGTATATTATTCTTACAGTGCAAAGATCAACCTGGCACCTGAGAAGCAGCAATCTTGTGGTCCAGGTGTTCATTCAGCAAAAGACTAAGGTACGTGTTTTGTTTTGACCCTGTGCTCCAATCTGGTGGTAGTCAGGAGGCCATACACACTTGCTCAAGTGTCTTATTGAATGGGGTCTTTTGAAAATGGCCATTAGTTTCTGGGGATTTAAATCATACCCCAGAATAAGGTAAAGAAAAAGTTTAGAAAACTTTTTTTTTTTTTTTTTTTGTGCTAGAAAGCCTTTATATTTTGAGATTTGGCCAATTGCCACAATTTGCTGATGGAGATGTTCTTTTCTGCTTATTTGTTGTTCTGGCTCAAAAATCATCCATGAAAAACATGTTCATCAACAACTGCAAAACACTCCCAGCCTCCTCCAGATGTCAGATCCAAGTTCATGCCTGTGCTTGCCTGGCTAATAAAGAAAACTGGCAACTTTTTGTTTATCTATTTCTCACCTGTGTCATCATGACAGTCAGCTAAAGCAGGGGCAGATGAATATAGCTGGCAGAGACAGGAGCTTACAAAACCAGCCTATTTTTAGCCAGCCTTCCTTCCACGCTGTGGAGGAAACGAGGCATTTAATCTGTGCTGCTTGATGTGGGATTCACAGTGTGGTTTCCCCCACCCTTGCTCAGATGATCCTGCCTCATCACCACGCTGGTATTCCTTTCTCAAACCCCTATCACATGCCTGGGCAGCCAGCCAGCCTACCTGTCTGAGAAAAACAGAGCTGCTTGTCCTCGCCACACCCTGAGCTCCGGGGATGATAACCCATTGTCGAGAAACATCAGCAATAACTGTTTGGAAAGCAGATGCCTGTCAAATTTCACATGCAACCGTCTTTCCCTGCCACATCCCTTCCCAGCATGGATTTTGCTGTAGGTGCCACAGCCCTGATCCTGCTCGGCATCTCCCAGGCACCAGGACCTGGTTGGTGCCACGGCATGGCCCAGTGCAGGAGATGCTCCTCTTACATGTGACCCACCACAGCATCCTTTCACACCACCAGAAAACTGGTACCATGGAAATAACAACCCATGTTCATGGCATGGGAGAATTTTGTTTCCTTAGCCAAAAAAAAAACCCTGAAAAAAACCAGTCCAAACCTTTTGCTAATCAGCGAGGAAAGCCTGGTTCTGTGGAGTGCTTTGTTAGTGTTCTGGTTGTATTTGTTTCTATTAGGTAGCACCTAGAAGTCCCAAGAATGTCTCTGATGTGGTAAATAGAAAGAGTAGTAAGAGCCACAAAACTAGTTTGTTTGCTAAACAAGTACATCTGTTAAACAAACATTAAGAAAATCCTACTACTGGAAAAGTCACATTTATAAAAGGAAATATTTTCACCAAAACTATGTCAAATATATTTTGAATAAATAATATTTAAATACCATCAGAATGTAGTCCTAAAATATTTCCTATAACCTTATAGCAATTCATTTAGTTCATCTAATCACCAGGTAACCAGCAGAGAGTCAGACTGTATCTTTTGTTGGGTGGAGGGATATGAGTTATTCCTTGAGTTGTCTCCTTGATTCCAACAAGACAACTTAGGCAATAATAGGACTCTGAGTCTGACAAGCAATTTCTGACTTTCCATTGTTATGGAAAATATAATCCTAAACTATTTACAAAAGAAAACAGATATAATCAGGCATGAAAAAAAAAAAAAGTGCTCCACTTTTAGACTATCAAAATCTTACAGACTGTGTTTTGTAGGTTATAACTTCTACCAGAATAAATAGCGAGGAAATTTATTGCAGAATGTAGCTAAACATAGTTTTTGTATATTTTAGGGAGAAAAAGATACTGTAGAAATTTCAGATTCTTGGCATTTTTGTAGACACAACTTTAAGACTACAAGTTGCTTGTTTTAAAACAGGTCAATCTCTGCATAAACTAAAGAGCAGATTTGTAATTTATTGATACTCTTTTGCCAGCTAAGCACTGTTTTGCATTACTCTTTAGACTCATTCCTCCAGTCATCACTGTTCCGCTTCAGCGATATTTTATATTAAAATGTGTATCTTTTCCCCTTTAAAAAAAAAATTAAATTGTTAATTTCCTCCTGCTCTGCAGGGAAACCCAGAAAAATAAGCCCTGCTTCCAGAATGCCGTGTTGTGCAGCCAACAGACCGAATACAGAGCACAGCACACGTTGAATTTGCAAACATTCACTGCACTGCACAGCTTTAGCCATTGTAAATGCCGGGTGGATTGGATCATGCAGGAATCCTGCTACTCTGAGAAATGAAGGGCAAGCTCGTGAATTAAGGCATGCAACCCGAAACAGGTCATTTAGACACAGCTTGAATTTAATTTGTTTACAAAGTCAAAGGCTTCTTTAAGCATAGCTTCGACATATTCAGGAAAGTTTAGAGGAGGTAAGGACAGGCTTTTCTTAACTCTATTTTTCCTTATCTGATTCATGCAGCATCAGAGAAAGCCACACCCCAGCAGCTGCAGGGTTTGCCTGGGAGGCTGAGTCGCAGCGAGCAGAGCACAGGAAAGCAGAAGCAGAATACAGAAAAGTATAGAAAATGTAAGCCCACCACTGGCTGGAGATCCTTGCCAGTTAGGAAGCACTAGATGAAAGCAGTCACACATCTTGGTAGATTATGGTGGTACAGCAATAACAAGAGAGGAAAACTTTGTCTTTTCAGAGGATCCCGGTGCAGAATCAGTCCCAATCCAGAGGAGGAGACGGAGACTTTGTGATTCTGTGCTGCAGGAAAAGTGCAGCTAGACTGAAACTAAATGCTGACACACTCCTCAGCCTCTCAGTGAATATACATCCTTGGATGCCAACCAGATTATTCCGGGCTGCCCTGCATTGCATTATGCCTCACTGATCACTGCGTGCAGAGCTGGAGTTCAGGTCATTGCAGAGAAGAGGAGTGGTGAGGATGTTCCTCGCAGAGTCTGAACACACTTAGGGAGATTGATGAAGGCTGCCCGATTGGCTGCTGCACTCCCCAGGCTCCAGAGGAGAGGCCACGCTGGCACGGGAGCACAGCAGCCTCCTGGTGATGGAGAGAGCCAGGAGCAGTGGGGTTGGGAAGTGTTCTGCATGCCTCCCTGAGCAAATGCAGAGAAGCATGCAAGAAGGATGAGCAGACCCTGGGATTTTCCCTTCCCTGTGAGCAAGGTCTGATGCAACCCCCCCTTCTGAAACCAGCAGAAGGGAATCCCTCTCATCTGCTTAAAATTACATTCTTAAACCCTGGACATTCATCTGAATAAGGGGTTTGGGACACATCTTGGAAATTATGTTGGATTCATGGCCAGCTACTTACCACCACCAAGAATGAAAAAGATATAAATTATACGTAGACTTTCTGTGTTGAACTTATTCTAATGCTCAGACATATCATTAGTAATCTTTAAAAAACAGGAAAATCGTGCTGCCCATTCCACATGTAACCAGCCTGGAGCCAAAACCAGCTGCTGTTGCAAGAATGTGCATTGGGTCTGATCTTGTGCCCACTGAGATCAACGGGACAAGTTTCCCTGACCCTCGTGGAAGCTGAGGAGAGGATGAGAGCAGCTGCTGTGAGCCAGGAGGACAGTGCTGCTAAAGAAAGGGAATGTGCCCACACCATCACCCCTGTTTTCTGGCTGTGAGTGTGGTAGTGGTACTGGTAAAGAGCAGATGGTGGGAAGGGATGTCAAGGCTTCATGGTAGAATTGGCCTCCTTGGCACTCATGGCAAGAAAGGCAGCAAGGGTGGCTGTACTGCTTCTGGCATCCACCCTAGATCATGCCTAGCCCTCAGTTCGTCTTGAGGAGCATAACCCCCATGACACCAGTTAGCCTGGCCCCGCCAGCTCTGTGGGGATTTGGTGCCTCAAAGATCACAGCAGAGGTGACTCCCACCAGAAGTCAGGTCTGTAGATTTCTGAGGCTGGGGTTCAACTCCCATGGCTTTAGATGTCTACAGAATAAAAGCTCCATGCTGTGTCTCATTGTAGTCAAAGGACTGCAGTCATCCAACCATATTTTGTTAATTGTACCTCTAACTTTTATATTCTGCTCACTATGCCTGATGGCATCAATCCTTGAGCAGCAGAGCCAGTCCAAGGCCCCCAGCTTGTCATGGCTCAAGCATGGAGAAGATGGATCAGGAGATGGAGTGGTGACTCAGGGATTCTCTGTGCGCATAGGATGTGGTTTCTCTCTATTTGCAGAACCAGCTGATCAAGGGAGTAGTGTGGCATCCGACAAGTGAATTACTCTTAGTGCAGTAGAGGAATAAAAATCCATGTGTTCTTTCCTAGTGTTGAAAGCTCTTTAAAGAGACACTTCTGAACATAGTAAAATATTTAGTGAAGATGACAACAGTTCAAGTAAAAATGCAGATGCAAGTACATGTGCACGCACACACAAGAGAACAGCTCAGCTGGAAGATCTCCTTATTTACCCATTTCATCCATATGTTTGCACCTACAAAGCCAAAATACTTCTTGTGGCAGATATTCTTGGTTAGCTTTATTTTTGCTTCTGATATCAGTAGTGAATTCTTGTGAAATGCAGAAAGTTTGCAGGATAAGGAATACACCAGTATGTCACCATCCAGCACAGGAAGCAGCAGGGTGGGACCTCGAAGAAATCCATAACTGGGGACTAGATTTAAATGAGGTTTCAGAGCTTGAAGCATGACATGTGCAGAAATCGGTCCAGCACTGTGCTGCCAGGCACCCCAGCTCTCGGCTTGGGCTGCTGCCTTGTGCTGAACACAAATATCCTCTGGAAGGACCAAGAGATTGGATCTCTCCCACATGGGCCCAGAGGGGCCTGCTCTGTGGGAGAAGTTCAGTCCATCTGGATTCCTGAGCCTGCTGAGCCGCTGGATCTCCAGAGATGTTTTGTTATGTATCCTTGGAGCATAATTTATCCACGGTATCAGGTTTGGGTTTCTCCACCTGCAGTGGTTTAGGGGTGGTACCCACTTTTGTAATAACACAACAGTCCATGGAGTGCTCTCCTGGCATGCAGGTGGTCTGGATTCAGTTCTCAGCTTGCTTTGTCAGGGTGAGGGTTTGGATTCACATTTTCCTTATCTCAGAAGAATCAGAGACATAAATACGGAGCTTCATTGGATCTGGAAAACATCCTTTCTTGACACCATTAAGAAAGCTCTGTGTCTCTTGCTTGCTGAATACATTCTGTCAGAGTCTTCACAAATGCAGATGAAGGGAAAGTGACAGCCCCTTCCTGAAGGAAATGGCCATAAATCAGCAGTTACTTGCCCTTGGACCAGATGTCACCACAGTCTCTGCTGAAACACGGTCTGAGATGCTGATGGAAGGGACCAAAGATTTAGAACTGCACAACCACACTGACCTGCTGGCCAGCCTCTGCAGGGCCACAGCTCAGCCTGTCCTCCCTAGGCTCTTTCCAGCCTTCCTGCTGCTCTCTGCAAGCATATTCAACCTGTGAATAAGGCTAATGCTACAGTTTTCTGATCATGCTTTTTCTCTGTAAAATCCAAGTGTCTTGTCCTCTGAAAATGTCCTCTCTCCATTGCTCATTCCGTTCAGCCAGGTGGAGATGCCCTCAGGGCTGGCAGCTGAGTCTGATGGCCTCAGGGCAAGTGTGTCATGGAAATATCCACAGATGACAGAAGAAAAGGGAAAAGCAATTGCAAAGTGCTAATGCTCCCTCGGGGGCTGCCAACGAAAATAAGATAAAAAGACAATACCAGACCTTTCTCGTGACATTTCAAACCCCAGAAAAGTTGTGATGGGGGAGGAGCAGCCCCTGGTGCAAGTGGGTTGTGGTTTGGGAACACTGTCTATCCGAGAGCCTTTTTCCATGTGCTGCTCTGTGTCCCTTCACTGCTTGTCCCCTACACCAGGCTGAGTTGGACCGGCCACCAACTGAGCCATGTCCCACAGCAAGGCTGTCAGAGTTTGGTGGTGTGGTATTTCCGGGCCCCTCATTTCCCACTGAGTCTGCAAAGACCCAAAAGTGAGGTGTTGGGTTGTTTGCATACGTTTGCATGACTAAGAAAGAGAGTAACTGAAGTCTCTTTCGTTTTCAAAGACAGACGCGTATGCTGCAAGTTAATTTTTAAGGATTTTTTAGTAGTGTCTGGAAAGAGAAATGCACTTCTGAAGGGAGATTCCTCTAGAGATGGGTGTTGCAGACACACACACACCTCTCCATTACTGCTCAAGGAGTCTGGAGGATGAATTCAGTCCAGTTTCTCCATTTCCTTGTCTACACAAAGGTACCTGATGCCCATCCAGCCACCTTAGGGCCCCTAGACACCTGCATGGGGCAGGTAGATCTGACTCAGAACCCCAGATAAACCTGTTCCCTTCCAGAGAGGCCAGCAGAGGCAAGGCAGCATATCCTGGTTGTCTCAGAGAGCACCCCTTGCCTACATTTGGACAGCTGAACCTGGCCAGGGAGGCTGCACTTTGACATTGCTAAAGCTGAGTTAACACATCTGTTTTGGTTCCTGACTATTTGAATAATGGGTAGACTGAAATTGTCCAGAGATGCATATTTATTTTTCTACATTCACTCCTGCTTGTTTTGCTTCAGTTACTCTTTCCCTTGCAGTTCAACTCATCCAAACAGTGCAGCACAAGTGAAGATGGCTCCTGCAATGAGCTTGTATTTCTGTCCTGTGTGTGCTTCCTGGATAGCAACACCTCATCGGGCTTCTTGTTAGAAACTTCCTCCTCTGGACCTGTGACCATTTCATTTCACAGGTAAGACTCCTCCAGTAGGATTTATGGCTCTGGCCTGGCACACCTTGTTCCCTCTGTGTTGTTGCAGGAGGGCAGCCTGTGCAGGAGCACAATGGCAGGCTGAGATCAGGGCACAGACCGGAACTCCTCCCCCAGATGGTTGATTTTCACAATAACACCATAGTCCTGCCAAAAATATACTACCAGAAGGCAGGGGCTAGAAATATACTTCCTAGAGGTATCACAGAATCATAGAATAGTTTGGATTGGAAGGGATCTTTCGTATAATGCAACCCCCTGCAGTAAGCAGGGACGTCTTCAACTAGATTGGGTTGTTCAAAGCCCCACCCAACCTGACCTTGAACACTTCCAGGGCTGGAGCATCTGCTGCCTCTCTGGGCAACCTGTATTTCACAAGTTTCATTTAAAAAACCAACTTCTTAATATCTAATCTTTTAGTTTAAAACCTTTCCCCGTTGTCCCATCTCTACACGCCCTTGTAAAAAGTCCCTCTCCAGCTCTCTTGGAGTCCCTTTAGGCACTGGAAGGTGCTATAAGGTCTTCTTGGAGCCTTCTCTTCTCCAGGCTGAGCAACCCCAGCTCTCTCAGGCTGTGTTCGTAGGACAGGTGCTCCAGCCCTCTGATCATCTCTGTGGCCTCCTCTGGACCCGCTCCAGCAGGTCCATGTTATATCCTGAGGAATTCCTCCAAATGTCAGCACTCTCCATGTCTCCCTCTGCACACCAGTGCGTTCAGATGACCTTGCTGTGGGTCAGTGTGTACGGGAGGAAGAATTCCAGCTGTCCTTTTGCTCTGCAGTTTTCATACCACTGAAAGGTTAATGAGGCTGGGATGCCTCCCTGATCCTCAAATACTTGGGCAAAACACGGGGAGCAGAGCTTGTGCCTTTGAAACTCAGAGCTGGAGGAAGGCTGCTCAGCCGCCGGCATCTGTTCTCAGCAGGGCCGGCTGCGTGAGGCTTGCAGTGCCTTCTCCAGCCCTCCAGCTGCTCTGCAATGGCACATTGCTGAAGTGGGAGCAGCTTCTTCGCTCCCGTGGGCATGGATGTCACTGTCACTCTGCACTGGAACTTTCCAGGTTGCACAGCCATCTCCCAGCCTCGATTCCTGTGTGCTTCCCCGCATTTGCACTCCAGCATCCAAATTAATATCCTTGCTCTTTTGAAGGCCTGGATTCTTATCTCTTCATTCTCTTCTTTCTTGCTCTCAGAGTCCTTCTATTCTTTACCATTGACCTTCAGTTGTTGGTTACTGGTCAGATGGTGCTGCCGCTGCATGGGCAATTATGGAAAATGGGTGGCAGGAGATTTTTCCACTGAGGTTTGTTGGGATCAGAGGGGAGCTGCATTGCCCTGAGAAACATGTTCACAGTGCCATGTCCAGCAGAAGGCCCAGCTAGTCCCTCCTCAGCCTTCCCTCTCCCCTGCAGTGTCCTCCTGAATGTGCCCATTCTTATTTGCTAGATGTCTTCTGCTTGGATTTATACTCTGGCCAGTCCAGCTATTTGTGATCTGCAAGATCCTGCAACATCTCCTGAATTACCAATTTTCTTGTTAGTTATATGGGATTGTGCTTTTTTCCTAGAGTGTTTTATGTAACTTTCTAGATGATTGGAGGTTTTAGTCTACGTGACATGGACCAGTTCCAGTGACTTTTCCCACCTCACTTTTGTGATCTGGTATCTGCTGAGTTACACAATCTCCTCCGACAGTAACATTCAGCTCATCACTCCCCCAAGGTAAAAATCTGCTTAGGGAGCTGCTCTAATCTCAGATGCACAAACCTTTTCTGGCACAAATGCAATGGGAAAGTCAGACAACAAAGTTCCCTGGAGCCAAATGGGTGTCATTCATTCCTGCCATGTCTTGCTCTTTTAAGCGGTACAGCAAGAACAGAATGGAGAACTTAGGAGCAAGTTTAGAAGTTGTCTGAAACTGTTCCTGCAGGCAAGCAAAGCTAATAATTGTGCATGTAAAAAATAGATACAAAATATTAAAATATTTTGCCTGAAATAAAAAAAAAAATCCTTCTCAACTTCAGGCTTCCAGCCCCATACCTCCCTTTTAAATATGTGTGTGATTTGCTCCACTATTGGAGCCGTGCACAGGGAGTATCCAAAACAAATATGCAAGGCACCCTTGGTTTCTGCTGCAGCCTTCCTGATGCAGAAGGAGCCCAGGTGCACTGGCCTTTAGCATGCATAGTCCAGATGCATGAAAGAATGGATTTTTTCTAAGAAAATTTGGGGCAGCTGTTTACACTGCTGTTTTCCTTCTAGCCTGAGATCTTTTCCTTTAGTAACTTGGGACCAGGAACCATTTTGCTGGACTGAGTGAAGACTCTAGAATATGGTTCCTGGTTGTTGAGGATTTTGTTATGTGGGTTTGTCCTTTTTTTTAAATGTGGATGTATTTGGTGCATGCATGTGAGCATGTATTGGTACATCCGTGGGGCAGGGAAGGAAGAAAATATGCAGTGCCCAGTGAATTTCTGTAGGGTTCTGTTTTGCTGCCCTGACTCAGCTGTTCTTTTGGCCAAGCTCTACTGACCAGCTGTTCAAAGCTATTCAGACACTGGGATTTCTCAATATAGTTCAGCATCCGTCTCAGGCTGACTGAGGACTGGGAAAGACCTGTAGAGACTGATCCCCCACCACGATTTTTATTTGTAAAGACATTGGCTTTTGTTGCTGATATAACTGGGTCCTCTGCCTAAATTTCTTTTTTTCCCAGAGAATTTCTGCTCTTGTTCTTTGTGCCTTTTAGAAAAGTCTCCTCTCAGCTCTCTGATTTTAGCCTCCTCCTGATAAATCTTCAGGCAGAGATCAAGTCTTGAGCAGAAGAGATTTCACTGCTTTAAACAGTGAGAAAAACTTGAAAGTGCAGGTTAAGTCTCCTGCACTCTCATCACACTATAGTAATGCAAAAGTGCAGTATAGATATTCCTAGTAAAATACACTCATTTTCAGGCTTCATTTTTGAGATAATCACATGTAATGTATCAGTGTTTTACCCAAAAAGACTATTAGTTTGCGTTCTATTAAAATAACCTTGAAAGTTTCATTAAAGTATATCTTAAAATTTCTGAGTGAAATATATCAACCTCAACTATATAAAAGCTTTCATTTTTAAAAGAAACTATCTGCATACCCTGACTTGTCCAGTTATGAGGATAGTTCATTTATCTCTTTCTGTTTCAGCCCTTTGAGTCCCAGAAAATCAATTACAGAAATTTCTTCCCTTTCACAAGGACACATTTTACAATGTTACTTTCCTTGGGCTATGAAGAGGTATTGGTTACCTAAAATCTGCTAGTTTTCCATGGTTCTGTTTCCCAATCTCATCTTCCCAGCTGAAGAGAAAATATCAGTGCATGAAGACCTTTTCTTCCACAGTGGTCTGATCAGTGCTTCTCCATTAACCAATCAAAAGGTAATGATCTTTCAGCTGCCTGGGTGACATGCACTGCCCAGACAGAAAGGATTTTAGAGGCTGCAGGGCTGAATATTTCAGGATTTTACCTCTTATGTTTCTCTATCCAGTTCTGATTGCAGTCTTGTGCAGCTTCTGGGAGAACTCGACATGTAAAAGTGGGATTCACTAAGGCCAGCAAGGAGCAATCCCCTAAGTTAGGCTGAAGAAAATTGCAAGAAGAACAGTAGGGACCTACAAAGAGATATAGAAACTTAGCTCTGAGCTGCAGAAGTACCTGCTCTCACCTGGCATTTGTAACCATAGACTCTTTCCTGGAGATCATGTCCAAGCCACCCTTTTGCCACAAAACACAGCTGGGGAGACACCCACCTGCCTTTGCATGGAATAGCTCAGTGTTTGCAGGAAGGTGAGAAGCTGAAGAGCAATTCCCTCCATTTCCTGCAGAATGGTGCCTGAAAGTGACCTCTCGCTGTGCAAGAGCCTTGTGAGCATTGGCTACACCATGGAGTAGGACAGAGGCACTGTGCCCTGCATGAAAACATCCCTCATCCAGCAGCAAAAGTGTTTGAACTGAACTCTGGCATGTCTTGGAAAATGCTTTGGCTGGTGGGCATCTCTTCTTTCTGTGTTGCCAGAGGTCATGTTCCAGAGCTTGCTGCCTTGGAGGATGCCTGATGCAAGTCTTTCATGACTCATCCCTGCAAAATAATCTCCCATATGAAAAAGGCCTATTAACTCCAGGATTTCATGTGTTATCCCAGTGCTGAAATCTGCCCAGTCCACCTTTGCTGTAGGTCTTCTCTGTCTGCTGCAGACTTACGTGTCACCAGTGCAGTGCCTGACACTCCATTTGCCTGTGTTGTGTCTGCTCTCTTGTGCTCTCAGCTTCCTCCATGCCAGGATCATTCTACTGGTTCCTCAATGCTGGCTTTGTGAAAAAGAAAATTCTTTTACAGAGATGAGTTCATAAGAAGTGGATCACTGTCCTTCTGCCATCTCCCTTCCTCATCAGTGGGATTCCCAAAGGGACCACCTCTCAGAAGTGACAATGCATTAAGGCCCTTCCTAGTGTGAGCTGACTTGCACAGCTCACCCAGTGACACCCAGTGCCTGGCATGGGCTTAGGAGCTGCTTGTGATTCCTGCACTTTGCCTTTGGAAGGGGGGTCTCACAGTGCTCCAAGTAGTGCAGCTTCACAAACAAAAGCATTCACTCGGTTCCTTTGTCATTTCCCAAGAAGCCGCATTCATCTCCCTCCTACTTGTGGCTGTCATCCAGCGCCTGGATCTGTGCAGGAAATCTGCCTTGAACAACACGTGAGGGCTGCCAGGACATGCATTGCTGGTCCCCACAGGCACCAGCAGACACCATTATAATTACTTATCCTCCAGAGATCGAGTGGTACACGGTGTTCTTCTCCAAAGACCAGAGAACTTCCATATCGCACGGCAGCCGTGCTTGGGGACAGAGGAGGGACAGTGCCTGGGGCTGCTGTTACACTGGGACAGAGAAGGCTGCAGGATCATTTTGGTGTTGCAACCTCCATCACATCTGACTGAGCTGTCTGCTGTGAGCTCACCAGGCTCTGTCTCAGTGGGGAGAGCTGTGACTCACACGGGATCAGATATTTGAGCTCGGCGAAGGCTCAACTTCCCGGAGACCAGGGACTGAGGCAAGCACTGTGGCTGCTCTCTGTGAGTGAGGGGCTTCACCCTTCTGCTTGCTTGTGCTGCAGACCAACCTCAGGCTGGAGAAGGGTTGCAGAGAGTGTGTTTTCTCCCTGCTTAAAAGATGTCAAAGCCTGAAGCTCTGAAGGAGTTTCCATGCAGACCTCACTCTACTCTACCTGGCAGTGAGAGCTGCACCCCTCCAAGCCCAGGCATCCCCTCTCCCACCAGGATGGGGTCTGGCCATGGCTGTGGGATTTTTGACCCTTTTTGCTCACAGAGGAGGGCAGGGAGAGCAAATTCTGAGGAGGGAGACAGTTCTGAGTTGCCTGCTGGGGTTTCAACCTGGTCCTCAATAAGGAAGGAGCCTTTCAGCGGGGCTGCTGCTATTTATTTCATGTGTGGTACCTCTGTGAGGGGAAACCATGAGGGTGACTCAGCTGCTGCCACAGGGATTTACAGTTTCAGCCAGGCACAGGGGTGGGACAGCCATGCCACCAGAACACAGGGACACACCATCAGCTGCAGCCACTGCTCTTCACCTGCCATAAAAATTTGGGACCGGTTCCCACTCTGATGTTAACAGGGGCCACGGTCTGCACAACATCACCTCTGAAAACAAGCCAGCCAGGAGAGCTCACAGGGAGGGCTGTTCTCCCTGAAAAGCCTGACACTTCCAGGCAGGCTGTGCTGTTTTCCAGAAAATAGGGACAAAAATCAAATGCATGATGCTCTTGAACTGACCTCCCTAGGAAAATACTCTGCGTGTGAACAAAAACGTGGGTCACCACCCAGCACAGGGTATTACCTGAATATCTGTCCCTCAATGGGACCAGTGTCCGTCTCAGGATTTCAGGGAGACACCTACAGCCAGCTGGGATCCACCTACAGCCAGCTGGGATCCACCACCCTTTCCTGAGGGCAGGTGCAGACACACCACCTTTCACAGACCTCACCAGAGCTGAATCTTTTCTTTCTGAATTAATCCATTCCTCCTTTTCAGTGATTACACAGAGCCTGGAACTTTGGTCCAAGAACTGGGGGAGCCAGATTTGCTGAGTGATGGGATTCAGATCCATGCTTGCTCACCAGGTAGTCCAGTGGGAGCTGTGGGAATTCCCATCACATTTCCTGAAAATGGGTTTGCTGTGCAGCAAGAAGCTCAGACTCTGATCAGATAGAGAGGCACCACTGCAAATATGACTGTGATTTAGTGGTTGAGGTAAGTAGGTGGCTGCCAAACCTTGTTGTACATTTTGCATTAAATATTTAGCACATTAAAAAAAGGAAATGGTTTTTTGGAGCAGAGTGCCCCTTCTTCTAGGTGAGTGGCTTGACTGCTAAACCATCGAAGTCATCATTTCTTCCTTGTGCGTGTGCTGAGGATTCTTTGCTTTCTACAATCTGAAGGAAAAAGAGTGAGTGACCTGTGAGAGGTAACTAGCAAAATATTTCACTGGGGAGTACCAGAATACCATTATCCAAACACTGCATTTTGGTGAGCTTATGGGATTTTTGTTCTGGCTTCAGCTTGCAGGTTTTTGAGTTATTTCATTGTGCAAGCCTACCCTAAAACAAATGGAGTGAAATTTTCTTTCTTCTAAACTGCCCCACCCCTCTGAAAATAAAGGTGTTAATATGGCTATTTTCCACTCTGCTTGTCTGTGTGGTTTTGGTGTGAACTGTGAGCAGCCAAAGGTACAAAGAGATCCCACACCTTGATGGGGGAGGTGGGGACCTCCAGCTGCAGCACAGGGCAGCATTTAACAGTGACTCTAGTTATCCAAAGGGCTTGCCCAGAGAGGCTGCTGTGGCTTCCCTACTGTATTAAGCCTTTAAAAGAAGGCTGTTTTCTTTAGCAAGTCTAAAGGTTGCCTAGCATTTGTCAGTGGGTAAGAGCCAGCACATGGGTGTGAAGATGAGGAGACAGAGGGTGCAGGACCACTGTGGGAGCAAGAAGGTGCAGAAGAGGAGGAACCACGGGGAGGAAGCCATGGCTCAGGGTGGGAAGTGTACAGCCAACAGGCGGGGTCAGGGACGGGCTGTTAGAGGGAACAGTGTGTTGGAAAATACAATAATTTGTCTTTTCTCTTATAAAGAAAAATAGTATCCTCTGTGTAAGTCCGTGCTGGGACGCCCTGTCCGACCTTGCTCTGAACCTGGGTGTGTGACCAGACGTTATCTGGTGGGGGCTTTGTAGAGGTCTGTTGCAAATACTGCTTAAAGGAGATATTCCTACCAGAGGAGGAAGAGTTGTGCCAGGAGCAGGAGGGACAGAGCCCCATTGATGGTGACACTGGGATAAGGGCAGGACAGCGACTGCCCAGCTCCCACACCTCAGGGCCACCCGTGCAGCACAAATGCGCCTTCCCTGTGCGCACCCCAGAGCTCTGCTCTGTAATTCGTTTTGCATGATTAGCTTGACATGATGTAACCCCTGTCCTTGTGACTCAGCACGCCAAATATAAGCATCAAATGACTACAGAGTCATCTGATTTACAGGAGTCTAACTTATAACAGCTCATTACCGAGCCAGCAAAGTATCTGTGAGCCAGCCAGCGGAGAGCAGATTGGAGAGTTTATGAAAGCAGATTTTGGGAAGACTTTCCTAGTCAGGCCTGCAAAACCATTTACTTGGAGCTGATGAGCAAAATCACCCGGCCTTACCTTTTAGGTTTTCCTTTCTCGCTTTAGCTCAGGAAGCGAAGTTTCACCATCCAAAGCCACCTCAGGAATGGTCTAATGAGGCTTTTTAAAAACCAGGTTGAAATGAAATCTGGCTGAGACATAGGTGATGGAAGTAAAGTTTTCCACCAGCGCAAGGTGAGAGCAAAGGAAACTCGCAGACCTGCAGCTCTGTCAATGGCAGAATTTGCATGCAGTGTCTCTTCATCTCTGCTACTGTGTCCTTTCATGAATCAGTCAGTGGTCAGAAGCTCCAGTTGGTTGTGAAGTATATTGTTCACTCACAGGCTCTCTGCATTTATTTTATTACTTAAAGAAAGCCAGATCACCAAAAGTTTTCTTAAATCCCCCTACTGTGCTTTACACTTCGCTCCTGAAAATGCTCCATCGGGTCAGTGACTTGGGTGGGTAGTTCAGGCCTTGATGTTTTCTGAATTATTGCAGCTAAAACTGTTCCCCTGAAATATCCCAGGCACTAAATACGTTATTTGACTGCAAAACACCTGTTGGACATCACTTGTCTTCAAGCTAAATGAGGAAAGGAAATTGAGACAATCAAAAGTGCAATGCCACTGGCATTGCCTAATCTGATCCCTGCTGTCATGTACATTCCTCTTTCTGGTCTGGTGCAGGTCTGCCTGTGCCCGGAAAACAAGAACTTGGAGGGATGAGGCTCCAGCTGCTCTCACAGAGCTTATACTTACGAATAGAGAAGACACATGCCCAAAGCCCTTCCCCACATGGTACTGTGCAAACACCTCTCTAACAGGGTATTTCCCTGACCTCCAGTGTATAGGATACTTGGGATGAGGGGTTTCCAGGAGCTGAGATGGACACTCAAGTCTCCCCACAGCTAGATGGGTGTAACTGCAATCCCTTGCAGCCACGGAAGAAATAAAAGTGTTTTATTCCAGATCTCTGGGCTGTGCCCAGCCCCACTTAGAGGGCCCATACTCCCTACCTGTACATCTCCCCAATAGCAGGTTGTCATGATGTAGGAAACACAAGTAAGGGATTCAGTTTTTAAGGAAAACACAGAATGTTTGAGTCTATGCTTATCCATGGGCATTTTTCATTCTCTCTCACTCTTTTTATGCAAAGCTGTCACGGGAGACATCTGACAGAACCTCTTGGGCTTTGTCCATGTATGACCATTGTTTGTATTAGAAAAAATAATCTTGGACATGTTTTGCCTAGTTCACATGATTTATTGGTTCAGGATAAGATTTTCTGGAAATCTGTAAGATCCTCCAGGATCAAAGCAGCCTAGTGAACGCAAGGTGCTGTTATCTTCAGTCGCCTTACTTTCCCCATAGGGAGAAGTAATTGTGCATGCAGTTTGTGTCTGGAGGCAGTATGTTCTACAGAAATGCCACTTATTACCACACTGCTTTTCATCTGCAGAGGGGAAAAGTGATGTGAAAATGCCTGGAGGAGCAGGAATGTGGTAATATGAATCTCATTTTACCATGCCCAAAAGAACCTCGTGCAGACAAGGAGTTGATAAAAGAGAGTCAACACTGAATAAAAATTCCCAATTAGAGCCCTAGCAAAAGCAGCATTTCTGTGGTGAGGTGGGTTAGCTCTCCCTGCTTCTACAGAAACCTGTGCTAGTGTGTGCTTGCTTGGCTTTTTTATAACCTCTTTGTACCTATCCCATCTTGAAGCTGTGGCTTCCTTTCCAGGTACCTGCATGCCACTTCCAGCAGCTGGATGGCCAAAAGCTCTGGTGTGGTGCTGGGAAACTGGGCAGAGGCAGTGCAAGGTGATTGCTCCAAGGCAGGGCCCTGGAACTCCCCAGTCCCAAGATACAGAGTTTTTTGCCATCAGGTGACGGTGACTCAAAGTGGTTTGCCATCACTTTAAATGCAAACATCCAGTTAGCCCTGAACATGATAGAAAACTGATGGTGCTCAGCATCCCAGCCCTGGCTTGTGACAGTCTGGGGACAGGACTCTCATTTTCAGGCTGGGTTTGGAAAGTAGCACACGGGTGGAGGGAGGGCTTGTAGCTGCTGCTGTGGGGCCCAGGGTTTTGGGGAGGGCTGGAAGATTCCAATTTTTGAGGGCTGTGTGCTCCCCATGGGCTGGGTTTGCACAAACCATCACATCCCTTGTGCAGCAGGAGGTGTTTAAGACCATCTCCAGATGAGTAAGGGGCTCATGCTGGGATCCTCATCCTGGGATCTGGCAGCACTCCTTTTGTACCAGCTGCCGCTGGCACTGCGTGTCGGCTGCTTTTCTCATTCCTTGAACCTCTGAAACCCGTGGGGCAATTCCTCAGGCAGGGATATGAAGCTGCAGGTTCACTTTCACCCTTTCTGCCCTGGAGTCTGTCCTTGCAATGCACTGTGGTGGGCTTCAGATTTATTTGCTTTGCTTTTTCCATCCCATTTGAGGGGTAAAGCATAAAGAGCTTTTGCGAAACCGTGCTGTGTGCAACTGTCTCCTCAGATCAGGTGAATCTTTCCCCCACACATGTCCTTGCTCTCAGCACAGAGCCTTATCAGCAGAGGCTGACTGATAAACCAGGGCAGTGCCACTGGGGGCTGTGTTATTGCATCTTGGCCACACACAGAAATGCACCTGTGTGCACAGACATTCCTGCCAAGCAGGAGGCAGCAGTGAAGCTCCCAGTGATCTGGAAGGGACCTGGAGGGCTCTCAGGGAAGAACTGGGCTTTTAAGAATCCCTTTGCATCCAGCCTTTTCCTCCAGGTAACAACATGTTTCTAACATCTGATTTTCCCCTCAGCACATTCATGTCACCTGCTCTGACAATTATTTCTGATTTTGCCCAGTGTGAATTTCTGCTGGGCCATTTATAGCTGACCTGTCACAGGGTGCCATAGATCTGTCAGAGTGAGCACACACCTGATTTATTTGCTATGCCTCTGTTAAGAAATTACTTGTTTACATTTAGGGGGGGAAAAAGTTACATTTTTCTCTTCATCTTCTTAAATTTTATCACAGCACCATCAAAAATAAGGGCTGAAAGGGATTTCTGAAAGTCATCCAGCCCTGGGACAGAGCCAGGACAGACTGAGCATCTAAACTCCTTTGGCTTCTCCTTGGCCCCAGCGTAAGGGCACAGCCACACAGTCACAACACTGCAGAGTAACCACTGCTCTGTAGTGGCAATTTGCAGGGTTTGCCTCACCTCGTATTTCAGGAGCTCCAGGGCAGACCTCCTCTTGTACCAGCAAAGTTTTCGCTTTGCTATGTGTCTGAAGTAAACATGCCTCCCTCAAACACGCTCCTGAAGGGGAGGTTTCACTGGAAAAGTTTGTTGTCTGAGATAAGACAAAAGCAGCACCCACATCTGCACGTGAGAGTCCTGGTGGTCACAGGGGGGCAGGAGCAGCAGGCACAGCAGTGTTCGGTGCTGTTGGGAGTTGCTGGATGAGCAGACGTGGCAGGAGGGAGATCTCACTGGAGGGAAGGATGCTCCCATCCCTTCGTCTCCATCAGCCCAGCAGGACCGCTGTCTCCTCAGTGACAGACACACTGCCACATGATTATAGCACCAGTGAGGGGTCCTCAGCATCCAGCAAACGTGCTGTGAGCAGCTGGGGCGTGGTTCCCACGTGAGGGCCTGTGTGGAGAGATTGGTGCCCATGGTACCACTGCCTCCATGCCAAAACACAAATCTCCTTCTTCCCACAGGAGGATGAAGCTGTTTGAAACAGTCACGGTGCTCCTGATAAGGAGTGCACCTTCTTTACAGTCACCAGGTTTCCAAGCAGATGTATTTTGTAGTTTCTACAACAGCTGGGTGGGAAGCTGTGTGTTGCCAGCGTTACTGCTGTGTGAATTCCTTTTTCAGAAATTTGTTTTGCCAGTGTCCTCAATGCGTCCTTGCTATGGGTGTAGCTCTAGTGCCAATAAAAACCTCCCGAAATTTCAGCAAAGGCATCTGATCCTATGTTAGATTGCAGGAATAATGAGTGTTTTTCAACTGGTACTTGAACTTAAAACCTAATCCCGGTTTATAGCCCCATAGACCTCCTTTTCAAGCCCTGTGTCTTTCCTCCTTCCTTTGGGGTGGTGGCATGGCTCTGCTGTGATATCAGTTGGTGGCTCAGGACATCAGGGGAGCACATCTAGATGACACATGTGTTGGTGAACACAGGAATCTTTCCCTGGAGTTTGTCCAAAGCAGAGATTCACTCTTTTCCAAAGTAATGTCTTGCAAAAAGTGGAGTCGTGGGGAAGGTTATGATATGTGGCAAAGTTAAGGGTGGGGACAGTTGTTTCAGTCTGCTGACTCTTCCTTTAGTTCATGGAAATGAACAGTTTGGCCTCAAGTGTGATGTGTTGTTTCTTTCCCTCTCTTCCGCAGTTTCAGGATGAAGAACATTTCTTTATCTGCAATTTAATATCTGCACAGAGTGCTCGGATCAAACCGGTCGTTGTATTTAGTAATGCACTGCTGAGGGAGGAGGCTTTGCAGTCTGAAGCACATTTAGCAGAGTGTCTAAATGTGGGGAGGGGAGGAAAATCCCTGAAGACATCACTTGTACAACTATGCAACATAAAAATTTGAAGTGGCACGTCAATAAAGTATACACAAATAGTTTACAGTCTGTCTTCAACCCTAGCTGCTCTACTGTGATTTCTAAATAGAATATGATTAATGTTAAAAATAATCCAATATATGAATTCTGTCTTTTGGATTGTTTTTAGCAGGTCAAAGGGCATTATTGCAGTAATTGAATAATCCCACAGCCCTTTGCTCCAGACATTCACTATGGAAACTAAGCAGTGAGGACTGGCTATTCTATTTTCCAGTCATCCAGACAGCATTTTAATGGGAAAGAAAAATCTGATGCAGTTAAAAGCCCCTCTAAAAGCAGATTATAGGGAAAAAATAGATGCTCACATGAGATGTAGGCTGGTGATTCACTTCAAAATACTGTAATTGTTAAAGACACTGATAATCACTTTGGCAGGAATGCAAAGACATATAAATGCTCTTTTCCCTGCATTCTCTAGATTAAGAGACAAGACGGGGGGGGGCTCTTTTCTTTCCACGAGACCAGTGAAAAGCACAGATTTCTAAAGTAGAAATCAGGTTTGTTCTGAGAGTGTTTCGAGAGTCTCAGATGAAAAATACTCTGCTGTTAGAAATGTTGCATGCCATATTTAGACAACAGCGTTCATTAATTATAGGATAGAATCATCTAATGACTCCAGCTGAGATTGTGACATAGTGTGCCAAGTATTATATACGCATCGTACGGTGAGGTGTAAACACAGCTAGCGACACCTCAAATCCAAGTAGACTTGTAACTGAACACTGTTTATTTCACCTGTTTTTACATTCTTGTAAATCCACTGAACCCAGCTGAGATGCTCTTGACTCACCTCAATCTTGGAGGCAGGCAAACCATAGGCAAATTTTGTTATTTTCTCTGAGAATGGGGCAGGGAAAAGGTAACTCACTTGTCTGAAGTCACAGGAGTAACCTGTGGAAAAGGTGGCATTGACTTTGGATAGTGTCCTGGATGCATAAGACTGTTTTGCTCCTATAAGAAACATCCCAAGCTCATTTCAAGATGAGTGAGAGTCAGCCAGAAACATCCAGGCATTGTTTGGTGGTGAGTCTCTAAAACATCTCCTCCATCCCTGTGGAGTTTTCACTTGTGTTCTGGTGGGTTCACATCCCCTGTCATCCTTTCACAACCACCACAAAACACTCTGTAGATATTGAGAGATGCAGGGAAAGCCAGTGCAAACTGAAATGCAGACATGAGGCACAATCCAAACCTTTGACCACACAGGGCTGCCAGTGTGGCACTCACCAGGCTGGTTACTGAACCAGCTGGGCTTGGCTGATAAAAACATAATGGAATTTGGTTGCAGAATTTAACCTCTAGAAGCCCAGCAGCTGCTCCCCAGGCCCTCTGAGAGGCCAAGCAGTCAGCATTTACGATCCCAGATTTGAAGCATTGCAGATTCGTTTTTTTTATGCATCTTCAATAACCTAAAAAAAGCTAAAGGTCTGCTAAAGGTGCAGCTGCATTACCGGGAGAGAACCATTTAAGATCTGGCAGAGGGAAAAGCACATATTTAAAAGACAAGCCTATCAGTCTTTAATGAGGTTATATGGGGACTGAGTGGTCATCTCATCATTGAGTAATCCTTAATGCAACGTGCTCTGAATCTGTAATTACAGCAGCTTCCACCTTTATCTCTCACGCTAAATCTTGATTTCTCCCAGTTCTTGCAAAACCTCTCTCTGTCCTAAAGGTACACCTGGCATGTCCACGAGCCTGGAAAGGACTCATCTTGAGTAGCCAGTGGCACTGTGAAGGGCTCACTTGGAGATGAGAACGAGGAACTCACACCCACAGTGATGCTTCCTACTGAATGAGTTTCAGCAAAATAAACCAGTTTTCAACAGAATGAAGAACATTTATCAGTTGTTGTTACCCACCATGTCTTGCTGCAGTATGGCTCCTGCCTGCTCAAACTCTTTATCTGTGGAGAAAGTATTCTCTGCTTCTTTTTCAAAAACTTCTCTCTCAACCCAGAAGCCCTTCAGATCTCCCAGGAGGCTCCTTGCCTTCTCCCCCATTGAAGCCTTTCCCACCTGAGCCATTGCAAAACTCTCCAACCGCACCTGTTGCTGGAAAAAAACAACTTAAGGCAAAAATAATTACCTATATTTCTTGAAATTACAGTTTGGAAGCACTCAGGCTTAATGGCTGCCAAGATACCCTCAGGGATAAGAGAAAGAAGGAACCTATAGGTTCTAAAGGGCAAATTCTCACAGAGCATAATTGCCGGACCAAGCCCTCTGCCTCTTTCTTGGGCAACCGTGAAATTGTTCTAAAAGCACAATAACAAACATTGTCAGCTAATTGCCCTGTGGTCCAGGTACTGACCAACAATTTGGCATTTTCTATCAGTTTCTAACTTTATCCCGGGTTTCCTGTGTGATCTTCAGCAAGTTGCTCAGACTAAACTTCCTCTCTCATCCGCTGGTACCTAATTCCTACCAAGTTAGGTCAGTATCTGCCAAGGACCCTGCAATAGTGCAGCTCTGCCTCGGGGCCCAGCCTGGGCTGTCCTGCCTTTCTGCTGAAGACTTTCTGATTTAGATATATTGGGACTGGGTGACAGACACTGTGTTCTCTTCAGCATCCACCAAAGGATATTTCCAGATTCAGTCTGGGGCTCTTACAAACCTTTTACAACACCACAGTAGAAATAAACCACAGGTGGTGGCAAAGCTTTCATGTCTACACAAGAAGTGCAGGGAGCACTTTATCTTCTTGCAGCAGATAAGCTAAACCAGCCCCAGTTTTCCTCCAGATACTGAGCTGGAAGCGTGCACCAGGCGCAGTTTCCACAGAGCAGTAATTCATTTAATCACCTAGAGCACAGCAGTGTGGATTGCTGTCTCAGCACAAGGAGACAAACATGTCAAGAGCTTCTCCTGAAGGAACAGCAACATTCAGGCTGTGACTGTGGGAACTGTATTGTCTTCATTGAGAGTTCAGCACTGGTGTGATTTCACAGCACCTCTTGTATGCAAAATGAGAGGCATTTGAAGGCAGGTGAGCTGATGGCATCTTTCCAAACATGCCAAGTGTTTTCCAAATAACTCCTGAGAGCTGCAGCCAAGTCCTGCTGAGCTCTCCCTGCCTGCTCTTGGAGAAGGCTTTTTGTGCACTGCTCCTGCTGCCCAGATCCTTTAGGTGACATCCAACAGGTGGGAAGGGCTCAGCCCTGGGGTCTAGGTGGTCCGTGGCACAAACTACAGACTTTGCATTTCAGAGGGAGACCACAGCATGGTCATCCTCCTGTGTTCACTGTGCCCAATTTCTGCCTGAATCCCAGGCTTGCAAAGCTGGAGGAGCATCATGGTATGGTCTAGATTTTAAAAAACCCACTGCTGAGGGGACATTTAGGTGGTGACTGCAAAAAAGGGAGTCCCACAATCTGTTATACTGACTGACCCTTCACAGGCTTGCTGGGGAGGGGTCTGAAGGGAAGGTGTCCACTGGAGTGTGGGATTTGGTGAATTTGCCAGAGCAATGCAAAAAAAAAAAAAAA
>VZTJ01003988.1:72631-132353 GCA_013397795.1 Orthonyx spaldingii
GGAAAAAAAAAAAAAGAAAAAAAAAAGGAGAGTTGAACATTTTGAGCAAAAGTTGCATTTTGTTCCTCTAACAAATAAAGCCATCACAGCTCAAATGCAAACAGATCCCACAACAGTATTTTTGCACCTCACTCTTACTGTAATTAATGGAAATTAGGCATTAAGCAGATAAATGCATTTCTGGCTTTAACCCTAATTTTTGTAATACTTCCAGTGCCCTATTAAGAACAAAAACTCATTCAATGTCACAGTGCCTCTGAAACAGAGGTGACTGATGTGTTGGTAAATTGGAAATGCAATTCACTCCATCTTCAGCTAGAGAACTGTGTCCTGCATCTGACATTGCTTCATTACATTAATGTTTTTCTTTTTCTTTTTTGGAGATCATGTTCCCAGAGAATTTGAGTCACAAATAAATCAACCTGTCTTACATGTCAGTTCAGCTTTTTCTTATTAAATTGAACAACTACTGGAACTTAGAGTTTTAGGAAAGAGCTTTCAAATTAATGCAAAGCTTGAACTAGTCTGATACTGCAAACCAGTGAGAAGGAGTAAAGTTCCCTCTGACTGGCAGCCAACAGCCACTTAAATTAAGGAAGAATCAAACCTTTTGCCAGTTTCACAAAATGTCAACACATCTGTCTGAATTATGAATTAGGAATGCTGAGCTTAAGTAGAAAAAACCAGACAAAACCAGATCTGGATCTTCAGTTTAGGTGTGGAGGACTGAACTCTGTTACTTCTACTTTTACATGTTTGTCAAAACAGTGTTGAAAAGCACCTCTGCTTAAATAACTTAAATGCTCAGTAAAGTACTAACAACCCTGGAATCCCTTGATACTTTTTCTTTAATTTAGGCTTTTCTTTGTTGATTTGCTTACACTAAAACTCCAGCTTGAAATTAATAGCACTTTTGCTCTGTATTGAATGAACTTGCCATCTCCTGGCTTACTGGGAATTGCTGTGTACGTTGTCTCAAGTCGTGAAAAAAAATTTAATACCAGTTTTAATTATAATTTAATTATGATGTATATGTTAATTATAGATATATATATATAATTTGATTTTAATTCCATTATAATAGCTATTACCAGCCCTGTAGGTAACACATACTGTGAGTAGGCTTCAAAGCATTTCACAAAGGGAGTAAACATATAATTAGCACTGCTTTACAAATAGGGACACTGAGTCAGGAGCTGGCTTGGCCAGAAGAAGGCAAAAGGTTAGCACCAGGTACTGCACCTCAGTCCTCTGGGCCCAGCTCCATGCCATGGTCAGATGCTCTGGCATCTTTCTAACAGCATGGGCTAAGCTGGGTGTTTGGGAGCTGTAACTCCGTTTTCCAAACCCTGCTTCTTCTCTGCAAAAGCCTAGACAATATCCACTACCCCCCCCCCCCCCAAAAAAAAAAAACAAAAAAAGACATTGGGCAATACATGCTAACTATTATTTATTATTATGGCAAAACTTTCCATCTCTGGCAATCAGTCACACAAGACATTGTCATGGAAGGCTTGTACACCTTTAGTCACCTCCCTAGCTGTTAAAAAAATGCCTCTGAGGTGACTGTCCCTGGTGAGACCTCTTGAGGGTTTCCTTGTCCAAACCAGTGTCCCAGTTGTGAGCTGGGACATCACTGAGATCCCTCCTGGCCACTTTGCTGCAGCTGCTGCCCAGCCCTGCAGACAGACACAGCCAGAGCTCACCGTGTGTTTTGCCAGGTCATCATACCACAGAGATAAGCAGATCTGGATTGCTGCAAGAAATGTGTGGGTGAGGCATTAATCCCTGGTTAATTTGCTGCTAATAACTCCTTAGCTGTAACATACTCCACAGGCAGCTCTCCTCTGTAAAGTTTCAGACCCTAAGAAAACAGAAATGCATGCCTAAACCAGCGTGATCCAAAAGGTCTAAAAAACAGATGTGTTTATAAGGAAAAGGAAGCTATAAAAGAAGGGATTGTAGTGAATAACTGAGTATATATATATATGTAAAAGAAATAAAAAAGAGGTAAAGAGCTTGACTGTGGCAGTCTTTTCCAACCTAATTGGTTTTGTGATCCCTGACTTGAAGGTTGTTGTTGATGATTTCTGCCATCATAATACTCACAAAAAAAAAAAAAAAAAAAAAAAAAAAAAAAAAAAAAAAAAAAAAAAAAAAAAAAAAAAGACTGAAATATTATTATTTTTTTCTCTTTACTCTTAAAAAAAAAGAATCACATTTTTTCCTGTGTCCTGGTGAGATGACAGGGCATTCTCTGGTAGAAAGAAGAGAGAGATATAGTTCAAATAAATTAAAAAGGAATGGGGAAAGTATGGAGTACAGATATGTCTGAATGAGTCATACATACACTGTCAGGAGAGATGAAGTTACAAAGAAAAGTTGGCACGTTTGTGAAATTTCCTGCCCAGATTGTGCCAGCAGAACTCACATATGGGCTTTTGAAACTGCAATAACCCTCATGTGTCCATGCCAGAGGCTTTTGTCCGTGCAACAGTCTCTCTGCTGTTTTGAACACTCCTCCTGGTCCCAGGCCAGAGGGGAGGGTGGCTGCAGACTCTCAGCCCGTGGTGTGTGAAATGTGACCTGGGGCTTCAAAGTAATATTTGTGATTCCGGGAAGGTGAGAATTGAGGAAAAGGTGTTTCATGCCATTTTGCTTAAAGACCTACAACACAGAGCAGTGCACTGTGGGGTAGGATCCCTGGATTGGATTCCTGGCTTGCTGGGTGACTTTGAACAAGACCCTTAACAGTCTCAACTTCCCCTTCACACAAAGGATACTGCCCTGGCATCTTTCATGAAGCACTCCCAGACCCCCTGATGAAAAAGACTTTTATGTTGTTATTACCTTCCTTTAGCATTTCTGCGTATGTGCCGTGGGTGGGTCAAGTCCAGCAGACAGCAGGCTCTGATCCAAGTGAAGTATATATAAGTTTTAACTGTGGCAACATGAATAAAACCGGAAATTATCACATCTCCTTCATAGCCAAAGTGCCTGGAAGTGGGAGGATGAGTGACCTGCTTTTCCACTCACAGCCCCACTCTGACCAGGAACAGCTCTGCAGCCCCCTCAGCTTTTCCTGTGCTGCCCACAGGCACCTTGGTTCTCACCAAAGAGATCCAGAACTTCCTTCTCCCTGGAGCTCTGCTGTTGCCTAATCGTGGTGGAAAGTTCAAAGAAGTTGGCTCGTGCACTCACCTCATCCAAAGGCACAGGAATCGTGGAATCAAAGAATTGTTTATGTTGGAAAAGACCTCTAGAATGGAGGTAAAGGGGGGAAAGTATGGGAGAAATGCAGCACAAACCAGCAAGAGAGAGGAACAGCGTGTGGGTCTGTGTTAATGGATTAAAGGAAGAGCTACCAGCACACCTTGGAGATGATGCTCCTGGTGGGAAGGCTGGTTTGGGAGATGGGACAAAGCAAGGTCAGGGTGAAGGACACAAGCAGCACACCTGGGCACACATGAGGGACTGAAGGAAAAATGTGGCCTAGAGGCAAGAGAAGGATCCAGAGAGAGGGTGAAGAACCATGACAGGGTAAGAGCAAGAATGTTCAGAGGGAATCAGAAGAGAAAACCTTCCTGACATAATATTAGATAATTTAATAAGTCTGAACATTCCATCCCATCACTGCTGGCTTGCTCTCACTGTAGCAATTACTGACAAAATCCTAAATTCATTTAACACAGAAAAATACACAAATGGGCAGCCTACAAAGAGCTGTAGGATGCAGCCCTGGGTGGGTGGGCTCAGGGAGCGTTTGATCCTCACCCCTGGTACCAAATTGTCCCTTGGGCCATGCTGTCCCAGTCCTATCATTGCTGCTGGATGCTGCTTCCAGCCCAGGCTCACTGTTAACAGCAGTGAGGACATCCTGTTTTCCAGCAGCTGGAGGGCTGCCAAGGAGGTGCATCCAGGAGCTGGGCTGTGCCCTAAAGGAAGGTCTGAGTCTCATGAGACTGAATGAGGGAAGCTACAGGAACCCCTGGGAAGTTTTAGGAGGCTCAGAGGCCCATTGCGGACCCGTTGGTTGGTGCTGGGAAAAAAGAAGGAGAAAAAAAAAGACAGAGAGAAACAAAATTAATACTAATGTTTTTCCCAGACTCTAACTACTATAACTTTCAGGGTCAGGACAGGAGGTCAGAAACTCTTTCCTCTTGCACAGCCCTTTCTCAGGTCTCTGCCCTCCCTAAGATCATTCCATAAATCTCCTGAGGAAGACTGCACAGGTGTAAATACCTGAACTCCCTTGGCTTTGGGTGGAGATGGGGATATTGCTGATCTGAAACAGCTGAAGCTCTAGTGCCTCTGAGGCCAGAGTAGTTTGACCTGAGAATAAAATGCCAACCCAAACAGGAGTGCACCACGTGAAAAGGCAGGGAATGATCAGCCTAACAGGTGACTGATGTCTTGAAAGATCTGATTTTCAGCAGTAGTTACATCACCTATATTTGTTATTCTTCATCCATTTCTAAGGTCTAGGTTCCAGGATGTCTCTATTCCACTGCCAGCTAATGGGAAGCCTGTGTATCTCAGTGAGATGTTATTCATTCCAAGTGAATACACTTGTTAGCTTTTCTAATTACCCTCCTCATGTTCTCACATAAAAATGTCTCCAGAAAAATTGTATTTCCTGGAACAGTCATTGACAGCATGTTTACCATCTTTAATTGATCACCCATCACAGACTGCTTCTTTGCCATAACCACTCAATATTTCAGGGCCAGGCCAAGAACTCGCATTAAGCAGTGAATATTTGCATGGTGTGTCTCCAAGACAAGAGGGGCCCTTTGGAAGGTTAAATGCTGGGGTCTGCAGCACTCCCAATCTTGGCTGCAGGCTGAAATGCTGCAGGCAGGAGTGTGGGACACTGCAGCAGCCCTCAGCAGGGATGGGGACTGCCTGCTCAGCAAGGCTCTGGAACTGGAAGCTGGAGGAAATGGGAGCAGTCCTAGTCAGAAGGTGATTATAACAACCTGTGTTTCTCTTCCCACCCAGCACTCCCCCAGGAATCTTTTAAATCTCCAGTAAAATCATGTTTCAACAAAAAAATGGAATGGTTTTCTTTATTTATTTTCTTCCTTTCCAAGTTCCTTCATTGCCAGATTGGAGGACTTGGGATGGAAAAGCAGAGAAGGAGGAACCGCCACACAAAATCTAAACAAGTGAAAAATGCAAATGGTCTCGAAACACCAGGAAATATTTTGTTCTACATGAAAATGGAATAAAGTCTTCGCTTGCAAATTGAGAATGCTGAGCAAATAAATAAACAACCATAGTTCTTGTGCTATTTGAAAAGTAATCTTTTATTTCAAAAGCACTGCTCACTGACAATACTTCAGGTTCTTACCATAATTTGCCATCCAGATTCCTATAACACATAATATTCCTGGACGTGGGCTGAGTCAAACTCAAGGTTATGGGATATTTGGAAACACGAGATGCTCCTTGCCCTGCATGGCTGGAGCATTACCCATGGCTCAGCCCCAGTCTGGACATGACCCCTCGGTGGCAATGGCTGAGCAGCAGGATGGCCTGGTCCAGGGTGCACATCCCACACACAAAGGATGTGTGAACTGGGCCTCCAGCCAGAGGCAAGGATGTGTGCCTGGTGGGGCTGATGCTGCCCTCACCATGCAGGGCACAAAGAACCCAGGAATGGTGATGAGTCCAGAGCCAGCATGGGATTGTTCACAGCATGGTATTTCATTAGAGTCACTTACTGTCTTTGAAACAGGTTGATGAGCAGCTGGAGTTCCCAATCCATCCATTTCTGGGTAGGCTTGTAAAGTCCTTTGTGTCCTCTGGCATTAATTATCCATGGCTAGGTGTGCGGGGGTGTTGTAAAAGCAAACCTCTGGATGTGGGGACCTGCACCAAGCTGCTTTGGAAGAGGAGATTCAGAGCATTTGTGTGCAGTGAGATGTGAGGGAGCCAGGCAGGGTGGTACAGCATGGCACATGCAGCACTGAGAGAGGAGCAGAGAGCCCCAGGACAGGCTTTTACTTTTCCGGGGCTGCACAGCCCAACTTCCCTGGAAGATGCTCCTGCAGGAACAGCATTGCTACAGCTCGGCTCTACAGCTTCCAGTCCTACAGCCTGCAGAGCCTGTGCTCATGCTGGGCCCCTACGCAGTGTCTGTCACACAGACGGGTTCACACTTTGTCACCAGCATCACACAGGTCTTGCAAAGCTGAGCTCCTCATGTTTCAGCTCTTCAGTAATATACTGGGAGCTGTAGGATGTATGCATTGCACAGGAGTTTTGAGATTAAATCCATCCAAACTCAGGGTACTGCTCAAAGAAGGCCATGTAAGTCCCATCTATATTTTCTGAATTGTGTTTAATTCGATTCAGTTCTTATCTAATCATGATATTACATTCAGAGATAAGTTGGTTTAATGTAAGAAATTTCCCAGCAAGGCCAAGCCCCAGCTGCTGATCCTGCATACCCTGGTGCTGAGGAGTGGTGTGTTCCAGTTGTACAAGCAATGTGAACATTTTCGCTGTGCATTTTACAGATCCCACCTGAAATCCTTATGAATACATTGTAAAAGTGGAAGGGGATATCTGATCCATGACTGAAGTTCCCTGCCATTTTCCTGCTTCTCTGGCTGCCAATCAGTCCCTCACCTGGCAGTCAAATGACCCCTTTGCCAGAGATCCCAGGTGAGTCCATCAACAATTTAAATTGCCCCTTACGCTACGAATCAAGCACACAGCTGTCTGACCCAGCTCCTGCTGCACTTGGTTTTGCCCATGGTTTATCCTGGAGCAGTCAGGCCATTCTGAGGATCAACCTAGTCACCCCAGCACTGCCCCTTAATCATCACCCAACAAAGAGCTGAATGCCTGTCTCCCTCCCTCCCTCCCTCCCTGCCTCATCCACTCCGTGCCTCCTCACATCAGTAGCTGCTGAGCAGCTAACTTCAGCATAATGCAGTGATCCAAACACAAGCAGACACAGCGGGGTTTACTGGAAGACGTCGTCTCTCACAATCCATTATTTATAGCAGTGCTTTATGATTAAACCTGAAGCCATTAGAATGGCAAAAGCTCAGGCTGGAACTGTGTCAGCTTACTCAGATGCACACAAGGCATGGCCATACCAGAAAAAGCATGTTTCCCTGTTCTGGCTGTAGGATATATAGGGAAAGGGTAAGTAAGCAAACAAGATGACTGTCTAAGGCTGCAGGGATTGATTCTGATCTTGTGGGAAGACACCACAATTTGTGTGGGCAGTGCTGGGGCTGTTTGTGGGGCCGGCTTGTCTGTGCACACCTGGCTGGAGGTGCAGCATCCTCCTCCCTGGCCTGGATGCAGGTGCTCTTTGAGGATGTGTACCAAATCCCTCTGGCACATCCACACTCTGGTGTCCTCCCCCAGGCCTCAGCCCCAGCAGTGAGCTCTGCAACCCTCCCTCCCTCCCTCAGCCAGTTATGTATGGGTGTGTTCACAATCCTAATGCTTAATCCTGCTGCTGCTGCATCTACAGAGAGCTCCTCTGAGGAACCCCCTGTGAAGCTGTCAGCCATAGCTGCAACTACAGCAAGCATTCAGGCAGCAAAACTGATAATATCCAGAGCACCCAGGATGCACCTAAGTCCTGGCCAGTGCAATCCTGTGGTGGTTTGGGTGCAGCTGCCTCCATGAGGGAGCACAAGGGGAGCCCATGATCCCTTGGGGAGCACTGGGGAGTTGCTGCCCAAGTGTGACGACAAAGCAAAACGTCCCTCCTGGTGGCCCTCTGCTTGGTCATCACCTGCCACCCCTCCCTGCCACTGTGTAATTGTGAGGGTCAAAACCCTGTGGAGCTGCTCTTCAGCTGAACATCAGCCTGTGCTGACCATTTGGGGCCAGTTTGCCAAAGCTTTCTTCTCCTGGAGGGCTGTTCTTCCCATACCACCAGCGACAACGGGTCAGTTACTTTTCAAAAGCAAAGAAATATTCTTAGTGTAGCCCGATGAAAGCTTTCCCATCCCATTTAGCACAAGATCTCAGCTCCCAGGTGGAGCAGGGCTCTCAGCCAGCATTTGCCTTGTTTAGGGGAGAGCAGTGGAAGTCCCAGAGAAAACTTAAAAGTGAGCCTCTCCAAGCCGTCTCCATGCACAGTTGCTCTCAATCCCAGTGAGCTACAGGCATGGGATGCTTTATCCCACCCCACAGCAGGAGCTTCATCCAGCAGTGAGATGAAAATGTCAGGAGCTCCCAGAAGATCTAGAAGGGGTGTAGGGGTGCAGGGGCAGGCGAGAGGAACTGCAGGTTTTCCCTCTCTCGTGTCCCAGCCCTGGTAGGCAACCAGGGTTGAGCATAAACGTATGTGATACTATAGAGAAAATTAACTCTACGCCCACCAAAACAAGTTTGCCCTCACACATGGTGAATTAGGAGAGACAGACAAGGAGAATGGAAAGAAGGAATTAAGGGGAAGGCCTCTTTTCTTCTCTGAGAGCACAAGGGCTGGCAGCTGTAGAGCAGAGTTATCTGACAGCTCCCTGCCATCCCCTTGGTTCTAGCAGGAGGGCTCCTCTCCTGCCAGGACTTCACACCAGACATAGCAGCAACAATTTTCACTGTCCTTCAAAATGTTGACACTGACACTCTCCAGAGCCATCCTTCTGGTATCCCTTGCTTTGACCCCTTCCTCAGCCAGGAGCTGACCCTAAACTGCTCCGTGCAGACGAGGGTCAAAGGCCAGAAACTTCCAAACTCAGAAAGAATTGCTTTCTCCACCAAAGAAGGTAGAGGGGAGAAAAAATGCCAACCAAACCCCCTGAAGGCAGCAGTTTTCCAAGGCAGTGAATTAAGGGATGTCTCTGTGGGAAGCAGGATATCAAGGTGGCATCTTTCTCCATTGCTGAAGAGTTAGAGTTGTAGGTCCATCACAGACATTTTCATAGCCATAGCTCAGTCTGTGACACTTCACCATTGCAGCCCATGTTGTTTGGAGCACAAGACCTGTTTGGACATCATAGTTTCCTTCCAACCCTGTGTCAAATGTTCCCCCATGGAGAATCCCCACACTGGCATAAGAAAAGCTCAGTGTTGGCATAGCTGGTGAAACACATCACACTTCCTTCACAGAACCACTCATGCAGCAGTGAACTCCTTCGGCTCACCTCTGCACTGGTGTAAATTCGGAGTAGCAACACTGTGGTCCAGTGAGATAAACCCATGATGAGTAACAGATCCCCTTGGATTTCCTTATCTCACTGCTATGACCTGGCTGCTGAAATGTAACCTCAATCCATCACTTATGGAGAAAAAATTCCTTTACTGAACTTTAAGCCTGGAGTCTGTCAGTCCCTGGCCATCAGGGTTAGGGATTATTTTACACTGCCTGACCTCTGACAGTATTTAAGGGCTCATCTACAGCTACCACTATTTATAACAATTTAATATTTTCATATTTCACACATGTGCTTTCATCTGCCTGGCTGTAGTATTAATCAATGTGCAAAAACATTGCTTTGTTAAGATAGCTGCCTCATGAGGGTATAGTGGGCAGACAATTTTTCTGCACATCTATCATGTTCCTTTGGTACAACCTTATTTTACATCAGTCCTATGGGGTCAGTCCCATGTTTCATACTCATTTCAGAGTGCATTGTCAAGCTGTTCTGAAAGAAGAGTGTCCCAGCTTATCAGGTGGTCATGAGATGCCAGTAAACACGGCAAGCATTTGCTTGTTCTAATAAAAACACCTCACCCTGTGTTGGACAATTAGCTAATTTTGTACAGCCCAAAACCATTTCAGGTGTTGCTTGAGGTTCATTCCATTGTCTCAGCAAAACACCAAGCCAAAGGATGCTCCAGTTACCACCCAAAGGCATATCTGGTTTCAGTAGCATTTCCACACCTCAAACATCCAACATCTTGTATTTGTGTGACTCAAAGACAAGCAGAGTCGTGTTGGTGAGAACTGAGCATCAGTTATCTCCTTTGAATGCTGTTGAGCTGTGCTTTGGACTAACATGTCCAAGAATCCATAATTGTACTAAACAAAATCAAGATGTTTGGGGGTTTTTTTAGCCAGGAGACAAAGTTTTGTCCCCAGTGTTCAAGTGATTCACCCTGTTGAGCTCAGTTTTGCTGTGGTTAAACTACTGTAACAAAATGGAGTGGGTACAAGAACTGGTGCATTTAGCAGTAGATGAGGGGTGTCTTCCTGCAGGTTTCACCATCCTAAAATGATACACCTAGGGATTTTTTTCATCTTTTCATGGGTACTTTTGCCTTTGGGTCATAAAGCAACTGATCCACTTCATAAGGGTGATTATTAGTTCAGGCAGAAAATATTGGCTTGCATTTGAGGACATTGGCCGTGTTGGATTCCTGGTATTGGGGCATTGAATAGCAATAAATGGGAAGAACATGAGGAATGATTAAATGGGGGGAAATAAAGAGGGGTTTACAGTCACAAAGAGAAGGTGGCTGAGGAACAACAGGGCATTATTTGTCATGCATGAGAACTGAAGGGTGTCCAGTGAAAAGAGCAAGTAGCAGGTTTATTTTAAAATAAACAAGGGGAAGTCCTTGTTCACACAATGCATAACTGAATCGTGATTCATTGCTGCAGGATGTTGTGGAGGACAAAAGCCTGCACAGGTTTTGACAAACTCAGAAGAAGTCCATTGAGAGCTATTGAATAAGATAATTCAGATGTTCCCTGTAACTCACAGTCCCTAAAGCACTGGTTGCAGGGACCTAGGCTGGAATGCCATAAGCAGGGAACAGGTAACTCAGTACGTGCTGTATTTCTACCTCTTCCCTCAGGAATCTGCTTGTTGTCTCTGTCAGAGAGAAGGCCATGCTAGATGGACTTTCTGATCTAGCAGGCATTTATATTTAGCAATACAAGCTTATTTGTGAAAGAAATTGTGGTTGTATTGATGACTTGCCTATGGGGAAGATTGCTGTGAGGGGTCTGCTGTGAGTGTGGGATGTGTATGTGCCACTGGTATGGAATAAATCCACTGCTCTTGTGCTTTGCTTCCAGGCTGTGTGATAGGCTGTAGGGAGCACAATCACAATGAGGAGTGCTGGTTTTGTCATATACTCAGGGTTTTATTGTGAAGGGGAAAGGCAGAGAACTCAACCAAGGGCCTGAGTCCAGATAGTTTTGCTGCTTTATGTTCTTCTAAGAGGTGAATGAAGAGAGGAAAGGCTGTTTTGGCACTTAAATAAGTGATTTATAATAGGCTACCTAAATCCAGGTTGATGCTCAGTGTTGGAGAGCGTTCACAGGACCCTCACAACAGTTTTGGATTGCTTGGTTTTTCTCCAGCATCTCTGCCTGCTAGCTGGGCCTCTAAAACACAGAGGGGTTCGAGTGATCAAATTAGTGAAGAGGTTCTTGTTCCCATCCACTGAGCAGCCTCTCAGGAAGATCACTGCAAATTTCATCTTTGTGTCTATTTAATCTACTTAATCAAATCTAAAAGATCTTGTAAGGCTTTTATATCTGAAGTTGTCTCTGACTGCCTGGGGAATGGGGACATTTGCAACTGGGCTTGAGAAACAGGGAGAATTACACAACTGCTGGTTTTGCCTCCTAAAGGAACTCCATCTAAGTGCAGCCAAGTTCCCACTGCAGAACACTAGGGAATGGTGGCCAGGTAAGTGCAGGGCTAATAATATTATAACCAGCAAAGAGAGAAAGCCTCTAATATTGCACCAACCCAAGCAACCCTGCAGAGCAGACAGGCCTTCAGCTGTCAAAAATATTTTCTTTCTGAGTTTCACTTAGAGAGTGAGGTGAAGAGACTGTAATGGTAAGGAAGGTGTGAACATATAAAACTTAGGGGCCAAAGTTGAGAATCAAGCAAATACTCCAGTGAGATGGCTCTTCTTTCACGGAAGTCTGTGCCATTGCAGTGATAATCTGTAGTAAAACATTTCCCCCTCTTTTCCTTGGCTCATTGGATGGAGATTACCTGATCCATCCAGCTCTAAAAGCATTGAAAATTCATGTTTCTTCCTGTGTTTTGTGTTCTCCTGGCCTTATGTGAAGAAAAAGGATGTGCCCATGTTTTATTGAGCTTGTCTCTTCTGTCAGTTCTCTGAAAATATTATAGAAATTGGATCTGGCCATGTTTCCTCCTTAAACTCTGGAAAAGATATTGGATCAGTCAGATGAAAGAAGCTGTACAAATTAGCTATCAGCTGCTAAATACTTGGCAGCCTGGACAATGCCAGTATCAATCAAGTTAACAGCTCAGTCTTTTCCTCATTTTCTGCTGGATTAAAAAACTGAGCTGCACTGCTCATGTAAGAAACCACCAGAATTCATCTTCTCTGTGCTTGGGTTTCTCTTTACCCAAGGAGTCCTAGGTAACATTTTGTTTCCAATTGCTGTGTTGTGGAATTATGGCTATCTCTCTGTGCTATCTGAGAAGGTGATTTGTTATTCACTATTTTGGTGAGATGAAACAAATTGCAGGAAGTTGAGTCTGGATGGATGGATGGGAACTCTGGCTGACACTGGGTGGCACTGAGTCTGTGCTGATCTCTCAGGTTTTAATTAAGGGGCCTTTTTGCTTCTTGTTCAATTTCCCTGCTTTAAACCATATGGAATTAACTGTCCTTGGACGAGGGAGGAATGAGGTGAGAAACTCCACCAGCTTTGTGCTTCCCTTGTCCTGCCAGAACTGACTCCTGGAAGGGATCTTGCTTTCAGTGGTCCCCTTCTCTAGGCATTGAGTCCTGACCCTTGTCCTTAAGTCCCTAGGACAAGAAAATCATTAAAGAAACACCCTGTGTCAACACTACATAGCAGTACTATATCTCCTTAGGCAATTCATACCTGAAAAGAGAATCTCAATCTGTTAGTCCTGAACTGAAGACCATGGCAGAAAATCTGGTCTTGGCAGAACCAGCAGGAGACTGAGCCTGTCCTGCCCATGCCCTGCTGCTCTCTCAGGGTCTCACATGCAGCTCCTGACAGCACAGCACCACAGCAAGGACCTGCCACTGCCAGCCAGCTCAGAGCTGGAGGCCATCAGCAGGGAGAGGATGTGGGAGGACTGATTTTTTGGAAAGTATTATCCCTTTTAGCTTTATGCCCTTTCCTACATAAGAAATACTCCTTAACACAACAGTTCTACAGCCTTCCTTTTGATGTTGCTCATACCAGCAGCTCCACAGACAGTCCCTAACAAAACATCCACACTCGCACTTGGTTTGAAGAGATCTTGTTGAAAGTGAAAGCTCTTATTTGACAAGCAAAAAGAGGTTTGAGTTAAAGACAGTGACTTAAGCCATTTGGGAAGCACATATGTGCTTTACCATCTTGCTGATCTGATGGATGAATTGATTGAAAAGATGGGACGGGGAGGCACAAACTGCTCCCATCTCCCCTTTGCTGCCTCCAGAGTCTGCTCACTCCAGTACATGGAGCACATAAAACCCAGAGACAGCACCCTCAGTGACTGGAACGTTGTACACTGGGGTGCAGGAACTGTGCAAAGCCTACAGAGACCCCCTCTCCAGCCACCAGCTCCCTGCATCCAGCTGTCCCATGGCAGCTCTGTGCTGTGGGATGTGGATGATGCATCATCCCATGAAGTCCTTAGGTTTGTTTTCTTAAGCTACACTAAGATCCCCTTTAGACTGTGTGACTGTCCTTTCTTGATGAGAAAAAAAACTCCACTACATTTCTTATATCGCTTTTTTCTCCAGGTTCACATGTAGTTTGTTCTGCCCCGTAATGCAGAATTTCACCAATTTGAACTGGCTTGATTGCTTATCCAATTGTATAATTGTTTCAACTACAGAAAACCACATAAAGAGTTTCCAGAAATTTTTATTTTGCTGTGTTTAAGTAGGTTTGAAGTGCTAGAATTCAACTGAGCTTTAAAAAACCCAAAAACCCGTTATGCTTTGGAAGATGTTAACATTGGCTCCTATAATGGCCTAGCCATAATGCTAAACACATGCTGTCATAACTCAGGAAAACAGAGACACACAGACTCTTTTTTTCAGTGATTTTGGACATTGTCTGCATGTGTAACTTTATACATAAATAAGAATTCTTTCTCTCTCACTCCACCCATGCATTTTTAATATTCTCTCTGGAAAGGGTTTCCTTAAACACTTTAAGGAAGCTGCTGCTTCTTCAAAGACTTTTTCCTGCCTCCTCACTTAAAACAAGAACTTGGGTGGCCTCTTTTCTGATAAAGGGCGTCAGCTCTGTCGGCTTTGGGGTTTCAGCTCTTTCCCTGAGCATCTGTCCTGGCTGATGCCTGCACACATGGTGAATGAAGCAGGTGCTCTAGAAAGACTCCAGGAGACAATGTTATGCCAGCAATGTTCCTGTAGCAATAACTGCAATGAGCAGAAATTTAGAACTACTTTGGCAGCCACACTCATGAGCACTTTGGATCCAGAGACTGCTGCATTTTAAAAATTGCTGGTTTTGGAGGGAGATTTTGGAGCTCAGAGAGCTCTGACAATGCCCCAATAACCTCAGTGCAGTTGTTCCTCTCTCTAGTAGGGCATGATTTGGACAGTGGGTCACTGCCCAAGTGGACTTGTCTATCCTGGACTGTAAAAGGCCTGAGAAAAGCAGGGGTTCAGCAGATAGGATGGGTGGGCCTCTGGAGAACATGATGTACTGGGAGGGACTCGGGCAACGGGGCTTGGTCAGCCTTAAAAAGCAAAAGCTGAGGGTGATTTTCCTGCTCTCTTCAACTGCCTTGTGGTAGGGTATTGGAAGATGGAAGATGCAGTCAGACTTTTCCTGGAGGTGCACAGCAACAGGACAAAACCCAATGGACAAAAGCAGGAGAGTGAGAAGCTCACCTACTAAGGAAAATTACGAAGAGGACTGACGAGAACTGGGAAGGCCAGAGGATGGGAAATCTCCATCCTGGAAGACAGTAAAAACCTAGACAAGGTCCAGAGCAACCTGTATATTTGGCCCTACTTTGAGGAAAGACCTGAACTAGATGATAGCTAAAGGTCCCTTCCAACTTGAAATTTTTGATGTTTTTGTGATTTTTTTAATCTATAACTGCTTTTCATTTTCTCCTGTGTTTGTAGCTTTGTGTACTGTGTCCAGCCATTTGCTCTGAAACATGCATGAGAACCAGTTTTGTCTGGTCCAGATTTCAGGATCTGCTGAATGGTGATTTTGGGATCCAGCAGAACTGGCCAATATTTCACCTTCACAAATGTCTCACTTATAAGTCATGGCTTGCTTATTTCATTGACATTTCAACCTCTAAGAACTTCTGTTGTGATACCAGAGTGGTAAAAAAAAAAGTCTGCTACACAGGTTGGTAAGAAGAAAGGAGACAGTGTCACACACTAGTAGAAGGTCCTGGAGCAGTTTCATTACTGCCAAATGTGAAGGTAGGGATCTTGAGCCACCTCCCTTAACTTAGTGAAATCTGTGGTTTAATCCAGCAGAGTATCAAAAGCATCAAAATGTAGACCCAGAAAGAGCCTTGTCTCACAGAAGTTTGAGCAAAGAAGAGAATAAAATGCCAATATTTCATCTAGTCAAGCCAGGAATGCCAGGCCTTTTCTGAAAAGAAACCACAAAAGGTTCACTCACCTTTTCTGCTGCCATGGGTAGGAAATAGGCAAATGTTCCTATTCCTTCTTCCACATAAACTTTTCCAATAAAGTCAATATGAGGATATAGGACCATGAATTATTCCTATGCTTGCCAAGTACTTTGATATCTTTGGAAAAAAAAGTCTGTGAAGGTTTTAGCCATTATTAATTAACATGGTTATTGATTTTTGCAAAATAGTGCCTGCTTGGAATAGTGTAATGTCACTGTAAGTTGTACAACAGTGCTGCATAAACCAGAGCATGCTCTGTGTTTCTCAGGCTGGTGTGAGACACAAACATACAGGGCAAGTTCTCTCTGATCCAGCAATCTGTCCTTCCTACCTTGGCTTCAGGGCAACAAAGGCAATATTCAGGAACCTCAGCTGGTTCCAATGGGCATTTAACATCTCAATAACCAGCAGAGGAACTGATGGGCCAAAGAGATGAGTCAACAGTAGTGTGTTTGCTCAATCCCTGCCTAACAACTCCTCCATGTGCTCAAACAGTGCTTTATGAGTAAATTGTGTAATTTCCTGCTAAGTTTGCACAATACACTTTGGTTTGGGATGTAGATCTGTGGTTTGTGCTGGCTGCATCCAGCTGGCCATTTCAGCATCCCTGCAGCACTATAAGCTCAGGAGCTGATGGAAGTGTGTCGTTATCACAGCACTGTACCCCCACAGCTCACAGAGAAATCCATCATCAGTGCTGGGCATTTGGGCCCCTTAGACAAGGAGCAGGTCCTATATGTGCAGTCCAGAATCACCAGGTTGCTGGGGGAAGAGCAGAAAGAATTGTATAAACTTCACCCACATGCAGTGATGAAGCACCTTCCTAGAGCTGTTAGCCTGGGCCATTATCCATTGGGGATCCATATTCTGCATCCTGTCAAGAGAGGGGCCTCAGCCCCCTCAGGGGCTTTTTCTGAGGAATAAAATCCACTCTTTTATTTTTAAATATCTGAGACAGCATCAGAAGGAGATGTATGCAAACTCTTCCATGAGGAATATTCAGAGCATTGAAGACAGGGGGCAGCCAGCATCAGTTTCTGACTAAGCTTTGGGACAATCTAAGTGACTTCCAACCTGATTTTCAACCTCTTTCTGGGGTTTTTCCTGCACTACATCTGAAAATCATCTGCACAAGCAGATGAACAGGAACAAAGTTTATACTACAGGATTCCTGACTCTGAAGACATTACCTTAATATTAACATTTGTACTCGCTCTCTTCCTAACAAAATGTATCTTGAATGCCTTTCAAGTGGAAGCTGGGAGAGACATTCTCTTTGAGGACATGGTGTCTTAGACCAAGGGGTCTAGGGAGAAATGTTGGCCCTGGTAACTCTGAACATGGGCAGAAAACTGTGCCATGGTGTCCACCAGCAGCTTCATGAAGAGGATGACCATGTGCAGTGCTCAGATCCAGGCCCTGTCTTATTTCCCCACAGAGAATGAACATTCAGCTCAGAATACAGACTCAGACGCCTATTTAAGGATGTGCTGTGTTTAGCTCACGGTGCACCAAGGTCCCTTGGGAGAGGTTCTGTTTCTGCTACACTTCCTCCCAGATAATCATTGACGTATTTTCTGTATTTCTCTTTAGTATTTACGCCTGATGGTGGATAACAGGTATAGCAATCCAGGCACAGCTATGGGCACAGACACTCACCCACACAAATGTAATCAGCATTTCAGGTTGTAAAGTCTTTGATGACAGACAGTATCTTTCTTGTGGATAGAAAAGTACCTTCTAGCCAAACCAGTCTGAACCCTTACCAGCTAAGTACAATCCTTCTGATCTCTCTATCCCTGTCTCTCAAGTTAGAAGCTTGGGCATGTTTCACCTCTGAAATTCCTGGAGCAAAATCTTCAGGCCCTGGTCTACTGTGATTGCTGGGGGGAAGGTCTGCATCTCCAGAGAGCTCACCTGAGCAAGACTCTGCCCAGGTGGGGCTCAGAGGCAACAGAGTGATGGTGAATATATCTCTGGAGCACAGATGTCAGCATGGAAAGGCCAAATCCGAAAATCACTAGAAATGTTTCATAAACAACATGGAGGATAATTAATGACCCCATTATAAAGACACAGCTATGGAAACAATTGCAAAGTGACTTCTGGCAGACATTTTTGGCAGAACTGATATGAAATACCAGAGAGGGACTCACAGGATTGGGATCTGTTTGCTGCACAGCACATTTGCCCATCAATTCGTGGGGAAGCCGAAGGACAGAATCACAGAGTGGGTAAGGCTGAGCTATCCCATAGAGATGGACAATATTCCTTTCATGTCTGCCAAGCACTCGCTCTTCCTTGAACTCACTTCTGCTGCAGTCCCTTCAGCCCTACACTCTGTGCCACATTTCCTTCTCACGTTTCACGAGTTAAGTTTCATGACTTGTTTGACAGGCTCGCTGACTGCTTTATCCTTGTGTAATCCAAGGACAACAGTTTTAAATGCCTTGACATTTCAGGTGCTTCTTGGAATTCTAGGATTTCAGATGAAGACCCATTAAAAAACTCAGTTCCTCCAGTCTTTTCATGCTCAGAAGCCTCAGTCTTCTGATGCAGTTTGCATTGTAGGTCCCAAGTGATTTGCTCTCTCATTAAAAAAACAAAACAAAACACAAACAAACCAACAAAACAGGGAAAAAAAAGAGAAAGGAAAATGATGCTTATGTGTCTAAGCAAGGAAACGACACACATCCACCTTCTTTCCCAAGCAAACAAACAGCTTCAGAGCAGTTGTTTGAGTCACAGCTGCCTGAAGAGAGCTGAGTGCTGAGCTGCGGAGTTGCTCACTCAGGACATCACAGGGATGCTGTCCCTTGTTGTAACCAGCAAGCAGAGCTGAACCAGTGGCAGTCTGACCACACAAAGATACAAATCTGTCTGTCACTTCATTCTGCACAAGCCCATATTTTAAGTAACTGTACACAAAAGCCGCTGCAGCCATAGCAACACTGATTTAACAAACTGTTCCTCAATGTAGTTTTTGATACATTTATGTAACCCCTTCTTAGGCAAATGGGGGGGGTGTGTGCATATAGTTAGAATTTAAACATGCATATATACACTTTGATAAATACTTAAAGAAATAGATAGATACAGGTACATGCATGTAATGCAGAATAATGGTGATGCCCTGTAAGTCAGAGTTCTGTGAAGGTGCTCAGGGACTCAAAGCACTGCTCGTCACTATGTGAGGGGGAGCCCTACCTGGAGAAGGCCAGGTCACCCCATTGCCAGCTCAGCCACCAGCCTGGCAGCGGACTAACCCAGCAGAAAAACAGGGAATCTTTTTCTTCAGTGATAGAAAACTGATCTGGCTGGTGGGAAAACCCAGAGAGTAAAAGAGCAAGCTGGAGGGAGTGGACAGAATAGAGGAAGAGACATTGCTCTTTCAGCATCTTTTCATGAGATCAATCCAGTGCATCTACAGCCCCAGTTGTTCTCCTGGAAAAGCCTTTTTCTCTATCCCTTGACCGTGGAAAGAGCCCAGGGAAACAAGTCTTCCTTGTCTTAGCCTTAGTAAATATCCCTCATATTGCTTACACCAGGATTTATGACAGCTTAACTAAACAGATCGCGGGACCGATTAAAGCAAATCCAGGGAATTTGGGATGCATGAATTTCCACAGTTTAGCCACATCAGTTGGCTTTAATTTCTTCTCTGTTCTTGTCCTCTTTTGCAACATGTCCGAAGGAGCATTGCATGGCCCTGCAGCTTGAGGGCTCTTCAAGCTGTTTCTGTTATTTGAAGAGAACTTGTAATGGGAGGGTTTCAGAGGAACAGCTCAGAGAGAATATTAACACACTTCAGAGTGGAATTTTGTGGCTGTGACAGCGAGAACAGCTTGGACATTTCACCCCAGGCCTCTCGCAAGTCGGAAGATAAGAACACAATCCCCCCAAGGCAAAATACCATAATATTTCTTACTTGACACCCTATACCCACGAGAAATGCCCCTTTCAAAATTACTCAAATAATAGCAAAATAAACATTAAGTGTTCTTCGAATGTGTGGTTTTTTTTAAGATTGCTATTTTGCAACTTTATCTATACACTGTGAATAATTTAGTCGGATTACTTAAACTGCTGCACACACACCTAGTCTTTAGCACTATAAATCCATCTCAGACATTTAAAAATCTGGATTAATTCATTCAAAAGCTCACCTTGCAAGTCTACAAAATGACTCGATTCATTTTTATATTATAGAAAAATTAATTGGGAAAAACTGTTGGATAAATTGGAACAACCAAAGTTTGGTGTGAATTCATCATATCATGCAATTATTTCATATGTTGTATTAGAGTAAATTGCTGCCTAAGAGAATATTTTAGGATGGATTTTTCAATTTTTTTTCCTGGTCTTAATTATTCCAAACTTGTGATTATGCTGGTAGAAAATCTGAGCAAATGAAGGAAGGGTTTTTACTGAAACACACAAGGAAGAACTCTGCAGCCACAGAACAGACACAGCATTCTCAAGTCTCTTGCTGAGCCTTGTTTCTTAGAGTGTCAGAAGCTTCTGGACTGATCTCTAGAAAGCACAGTTGTAAAATCATGGATTCTGTGTCTTGTTGAAAAAGTTTCTTCAGTTCCTGGGAAAAGCAGAGAGACAGAAAGGGGTGCAGTGCTAGAACCAGGCTTCACTTATGTACACACACCATTTCTGCTGGTTGTAATTGATTCAAGACTCTATCCATGCTATAGACCAGGCATTTAAAATCAGTAATGTGGTCTGGTTCACTGAATGTTGAAATCCATGCAGTAAATGAAGCCAAATTAGCTAAGACTCTGCAGATTTTTTTGAGATGTAGTAAAAGAAAAGGGTAAAAATAACAGCAAAACCAGGACAGAAGAGACAACTGCCTTGCAGAGAGTACTCAGAATGGCAAACTGCTGGCGTGGCTGTCTGAAGAATGAGGTGCAAAGCATCTATTTATGCCCTTGGCTGAACCACCACGGACAGTTAAGTTTGAGAAGAGGAGCAAATGACGGGTAATCATGTTTTCACCCTCATGCCGGTGGGTGACAAAGGAAAGAACCTCTTGCAGGCCCCCCTCAGGGTAGACTGGCACTGAGGGACACAGGGCATGGCTGGGCACTCCTTGTGCAGAGCTGGGTGAAACCTGGGCAGCAGATCACAGCACTCTGCACAAGGGGTGATCCACCAGCACCACGTGCTGCTGCCGAGCAGATGGAGCACAGATCCTCTCCAGACCCACAGCCCGTGCTCTGCTGGGTTAGCGAAATCCCCACCGTGGGGGGCAAAACAAATACACAGGCTCCAGCTGAGCTAACCAGTCTGCCCAGTAGCGACCAAGGCTTGTCCAGTGTATCAGCAGGATGGAGGGATGGCTGCTGGATCCAGCTCTTTGGATGCTTGTGGCATAAAACCAGCAGATTTTGGCATGTGGCTCACAGGACGAGAGAGTCAGAGAGCTCCCACCAGCATGGTGCCATGGCTAAGCTGGCATTTCCCTTGTACCACTGACATTTCCCTTGTACCACCATTTCCCTTGTACCGCTGACATTTCCCTTGCAGCACCACGTCTGAGGATCGTTTTCAGTCTATGAAACCATCTGGGGTGCTTTTTCCTCTGTTACAGGCTCTACTTTGTTGCTTTTCTCTTTCCACAGCACTATTGGCCCTTCCAATACTCAGCAGTCCTGCAGTGAGGTTCTCTAGCCATAATTTGCCCCATTGGGGGAGTATGGAAAACAGGATGTTGTAACACACACACACAAAATACACCACCAGTCTCAACTGAGGGCTGAGGAAAATTGCACTGCTGTCCTTCATGAGGCTCCAGCCTGGAAAACAGCAGCCTGAAGCTGGCTGTGGCTGGGTAGGGCCCCTGGCAGCAGAGCTGTTGGGATGTGCTGATCCAGATGAGCTGACTGCAAGCATTTCCCATCTAACATCACTGACTTCCAAGCCTCTCCGTGGGACTCTCTGGAAGTTGCTTTGTGCTGCCACAGCCCTTCATGCAGATGTTGTCAAATCAATTCACAGCCCTTACTTACTTAGTAAGGAGCTCCCATTAACTGGAGCTAAATTTAGCCCAGTACTTCTGTGTTGAACGATGCTGTATAGAAATGCAAAATGAATACATTAAAAATTAAACAAGACAAAGATCTAAAATACTAACCTTACCATAATATATTCAGTTCAGTCTTCCCTGTATTCACAATATTTTTGCCAACCAGCCGTTCCATATAGATTTATTTAAATATGGAAGCATTGGTGTCATTATTTCAAAAGAGAGGACCCAATCTGTGTTCCAAGTATAGCTAATGAACTGGTCTCACTGACTGTAGGGAGAACAACATCCAGGTGTTAGCAATAAACTCAAAAATCTGAAGTATTGTAGTCACCTTATTCTGCAAGGTTCCACTCCTAAACAGCACATATAAATAGCTTGTAGGAAAAAGAACAACTGGTGAATAGACTGACAGGCTAGTGTGTATGCTTAAGTATTTTATAAAATTTAATGCCTCACTAGATCTACTTTGAAAGAGTGTTTTATTTAACAAATGTATCTTTGCTGTTTCGTCTGTTGACTCCTCCAGGCCACCGAATCCAGCCCTCAGTAGCTCCTTGTCCCAGGAGCTCTGGTCCTGGACTGGACGGTGGCAGCTGTTTGCCGGTAGATACAGACGGACCAGTTGCATTTATATCAGCGTTCTTTATTCTCCCTCACTGAGGGAAAAGGGTCATGCATAGAACAATCTGTGTGGTGGAGAACCTGGCAAGACTGGTCCAGCCCATCTCTCGCCCAGGTCTTTTATGCCCTCTGTCAGGGGAGGGCAAGGCAAGAGACAAGCCAATAGGCAGATGACTGGCCCGTGACATCTGGCCAGTCCTGGGTGAACAGGGGAGGGACAGGTGGAAAGTAGAGTTGTGAGTGGTCAGACCACCAGTGGATTCTCAGTGGCCTGCCCACTGCTACAAACAAAATGCCTTTTCTTAACATGTTCCTGTCCATATATAACTCATGTTTTTCCCTGACACATTCATACCCTTGTAAATTATGTCTGTATTCAAGCTAATAACAAATTTATGTGTTTTTATACAATATTCAAAAATGGAAAATTAATATAAAGTGTGATTGAACTTCCCAACAAATGCTTTTTTTTTTTAGAAAATGAACTATTGATGTGTCTGTGCATCTCAAGTTTGTATTTTGCTGTGTTATTAACTGACATGAACTGTGTGCTTTGATGTCTGAATTGAACAGCCTTTTACTGCAACTGTTTCCTTTAATGTAAAATGTGTGTGGCATAATTCTCATTGCTAATTGCAACCTTATGATAATATTCTGCAGAGTCCTGCTGACCTCATTTACAATAGCATAAGAAGCCGAGGCCAGCTGCTCATAGATGCGTGCTAAGCTTTTTCTCTTTGGTGGGGTTCTTTAGCATAAATAGAAATGAACAAAATCTAAAACTTAAAATGCAAGTCCTTGGGCACCTGGGGAGAGTTTGGATCTAGACCCAAACTTTGAATTTCTAGGCCAGACCCAGGTGCTGCAGCAGAGGTTCCCTGCTTTTGCCGCTGATTTGTTTTGCTCTCAGAAATGTGACCTCAGCATGGAGCAATATAAACCATTAAATAAAACACATGCTGCCCTCTTCCAGCTGGAGCTGTGATAGCGTCGTTAGTGCAGGAGGGATTGGCTGTGTTTCCTCCTCTGCCCTCTTTTGATTTTGCTGTAAATTGTCCAGCCTTATATTTATGGTGTTACCGACACGGAGCTGGGAGCAGCTGCCTTTCCCCGGCCAGCTCCTGGCTGTCAGCTCCAGCCTCGGAGGCTTAAACAGTTTTCTCTTTGCAAAAACAACCACCTTGTGATCCATTTAGCTGTATTTAGTTTTACCACTTGCAATACAGACAAAATGAGGCTAAAGCCTGCCTTCTTAGGAACTGCATGCTGCAAAGAGCATCTGGAAACACGGCTCAAGGAGGTGCTTGAATAAGGCTTTAATGCAGTCCATATGCTGCAGGCACAGTTCTAAAACAACTGTGGTGTGGTACACAGTGTTTTTAGCTGTGAGGGGAAGGGATAGACAAGGTGAGAGCGCATTAAGGATGTTCATAGCAAAGGTGGGTGAGAAGAACTTCTTCCCATAGACCTTTCTCAGGCACATGGGGTCTCATCCTTGGGGTTGTCCTGTGTAGGACCAGGAGCATATACAAAACTCAAGCAAATTCTGTCTTTTTGCCATTTAATTCCATGTTTTTATTTTCTTTCAACGATCACAGAATCACAGAGTGGGTCAGGTTGGAAGGGACCACAGCAGGTCATCTGGTCCAACCTCCCTGCTCCAGCAAGGCTACCCCAGAGCATGTGGCACAGGATTGCATCCAGGTGGTGCTTGAATATCTCCATTGAGAGAGATTCCACACCCTCTCTGGGCAATCTGTTCCAGTGCAAGGTCATCTGCACAATAAAGAAGTTCTTCCTCATGTTCAAGTGGAACTTCCAGTGCATCTGTTCCTGCCCATTGCCTCTTGTCCCATTGCTTGGCACCACCAGGCAGAGCTTGGCTCCATTCTCTTGCCACTCTCCCTTCAGATATTTTGACACGCTGATGAGATCCCCTCTCAGTTGTCTCTTCTCGAGGCTGGACAGGCCCAGCTCCCTCAGCCTTTCCTCATAAGAGAGATGCTCCAGTCTCTGAATCATCTTTGTCACCCTCTGTTGGACCCAGGAGCTCCGTGTCTCGCTTCTGAGGAGCCCAGAACTGGCCACAGCACTCCAGATGTGCCTCACCAGGGCTGAGCAGAGGTGCAGGATCACCTCCCTGACTTGCTGGCAATGCTTTTCTAATGCACTCCAGGACACCATTGATCTGGGAACTGCTGGCTCAGGGACAGCTTGTTATCCACTGGGACACCCAGGTCCCTCTCCACAGAGCTGCTCCCCAGCAGGTCAGCCCCCAGCCTGTGCTGGTGCCCAGGGTTGTTCCTCCCCAGGTGCAGGACCTACATCTGCATTTGCTGTATTTCAGCAGGTTCTTCTCTGCCCATCTCTCCAACCTGTTGAGGTCTTTGTGAAGCACAGCCCTCTGGGGTATTGGCCTCTCCTCCCAGCATGGCAAGATGGCATGTTATTTTTCATTCATACTGAAGTGATACATTTTAAGCAATAAAATGACACCTTTAGTGATACTTCATTTAATTTCACAGGGTTTGGGACATGGAGACATCCATCAGGGACTTCCTGTCTTCTTTTAGGGGCAGATAACTTAAACCATCTTTGATTGTGTTTCCCACAGTACAAGGCAGAGTGGTGATGTTTCCCCCTGTGCAAAGTGCAGTGATGACCACCAGTGCACCAAGCTTACAGCCCCTGCAGAGCTTGCTTGCAGAATGAAGAAGCAAGATCCTTGTAATTAAGGAGCTGCGAAGATGCTAATTATCATGATTTGGTGTTCTCTCACATGCTGCTTGAAGTGGGGACTTGAGGTTTTAAAATATTTTTACGCCAATGCCTTATTTGATTTTTTTTCCTAGAAATTTGCTAAGTGTCAAATGTAATGACTTCAAGTTGAAGCACGGCACTTCTAATGGAGTGTCTGACCTTTCCACAACCTCACTGAACAGCACCGATGAAATTTCCAGGCAAGCTAATTAATACACTGGTACAGCACCAGGCGGGTGTACCTCTAGCAGCTTAACTCTCAGCCGAGAGGATGAAATCCTCCTGCCCTCCCCACACCCACATCTCACTAACAATGATGGATTTGGGACCTAATCAGGCATTAAAACAGAGGATTAGTGAGCTGCAGACTGCAGCGATCACAGCTCGGTTTACAGGGCATGCCGGGGACTGGCAAAAGTTGCCAAGCATGCTCCCAGTGAATTAATGTCTGTGTACCTGAAAAACCTCTGTGGGCAGCAGAGGCTGTTGGGCTTAATACATAAATGTGATGATTTTGAAAGGTCAGCAGAAAAAGCAACACAGAATAGGAGCTTCATGGGGAATTTTAATAGAGGAGCAGGTATAGGTAGGTGAGTGTGAAGAACCAAATACAGTGTGAAAAAAAAAAAAAAAAACAAGTGTGGTACCACATCCCACTGCCTGACATTTAAATAAACCCCTTTCTGAAGATGTGGATTATGTAGCAGGTTCAGGGAGTAGGGCCCACTTTCACCTGTGTCCCGGAAAGGTGCCACAAGGAGAATATATGCTCCTCGTTTTTCTGCTTTGACTACACTCAAAGCAAGGAGAAATTGAAGTAGGAAATGAACACAGCATTAGGAGGAGCAGCAGGGAGGTTTCAGCGCTCAATTGTCTGCTTTGAGGGTCCTTTCCTCGGCTGAATTGATCACAAGAAACAAAATCTTTAGATGGCCATTGGTATGGCTACAATAATAAATAATTTGGTGCAATAAGTACTGGGCTTGCACATGAAGGTGCTGAACTCCCTCCACCTCCAGCTCCTGCCACAGGCCTTCCTGAGGGATGTGTGTGCAACATCTTGGTGGCTCTGGAAGAAGACGCTGTTGTGGGGCTATGTCACCTCTCCAGAACCTCTGGAAGCCAGTCTGGCACCTTGGATAGCTGCCAGCCCTGCCAAATGACGAAAGGAGCCACCCCACCGTTTGTTTTACATGAACATGGCAATGTTTGCTGTATGGCTTTGAGGCAAAGCCATCCATCCTGGATCAGGGCTGGGCAGGCAGATCTGATCATTGTTGGTATTTTCACGTAGCTGCTGTGTGAATTATTTCTCCTGCAGCTCATAGACCCTGTGGAATTGCTTTTAGAGGTGTGCCAGCACTCCTGGGCAGTCTGATGATATTTATCACTTCCCTGCAGATCTGAGCCCAGAGCTGTAATTCCTTCAGCAGCTTTGCCCCCCTGCCAAGTGATCTGTATAGAAAAGCAGCACTCACTGTGTTGGAAACAGGACTGTGGATACAGAGTGCTGGTTTCAGACAAGAAGGGGAGGAGGTGAAAAAGGCATCTTACAGTATGACCTTGAAGGGATATTCTGTGGGGTCCAAGAACAGCACCCTGGAGCCACATCAGAGCCCTGCCATTTCTCCAGGTCCTCCACTATGGTGACAGAGCCCATGTGAGCAGCTGCTGCTGTGTTGTGCTCTCATAATAAGTGTGTGTCTGCTGTGCCCTCAGTGCAGGGTAATAAAGCTTCAAGAGGATCACCTTTATTCTCTGAAATCTGTTGCTGGCCAGTGCTCTCATACCAAGAGCAGTCATAAAATTAGCAATCTCCTGCTTCTACCAGCAAATTATTCTGCTACCCAGGAAAACTTTGTCCCTCTCATGTCCCACTCACTGAATAAAAGCACCACCACTTTCATCAGGAGCCCAAGTTGCAGCTCTCTGAGTTTTCAGGAGGCTGAAGGCAGAAGAGAGAACAGTTGGCAAATGGATAGTAAGAAAAAGATCTGATAAAATAATCGAGGGGTTCAGCAAGTGGGACTGACAACAGAAGGGAAAGCAGCTGAAGAGAGGAAAGGATTTCAAACTAGAAGTGTCAGTGGATGATGAAGTGGTGGCAGAGCTGAAGGCGGGCAAATGCTGGCAAATGGGAAGGTGCCTGTGGCACTTGGCCCTTTTCATATAGGCACAAAACCCACTTCAGGATCTTGTGGGAGCTCTGAATGGTTTGAGAGGCTTCTTATAGAAAATGTGCTGTGTGAATTGCTGGGGTATCTTAGAGCAGTGCAGCCCACTGGAACTGGAAGATGATGTTTCCAGGAAGTGCTGGAGTGGAATGGTGTTTCACTGCCTTTCCCCAGAAGGCATCTAGTCTGTACTTCCCGAAATCACTCTGAGAGCCAGAATAACCATCAAAGCAAATGTGAGCTCTACTTTGGAGCCACAGCTGTGGGCAAACAAAAGCACTGAAGGCAGCCACTGGACCCAGGGCACTGATGCCTCTTGCACATCTTGCTTTTTTCAGAGGTGGGTTACAGCTCCCTTATCTTCCACACCTGAGACAAGACAAGAAGGACTTAAAGTACACTTTACACCTCCCGGCACAGGATGTCACTTTATGGGTAGATCTTTCTGCACTGACAGTCTATCAATGAAGGGGTCCTGTGGGATGGATTTTCTGCAGTCAGCCCATAAAGCAGGTGGCCCAATACCTGTATAATATGGAGTGCAGAGGGGATTAATTACTTCCCCTGCTCAGGAGAACTGACAGATGTGTTGTGTGCACGAGAGAGAGACAAGGGAGAGCTGCCATCTGCTGTTGGAAAAATCCTGGTTCGCCTTTTAGCCCAGGCACTGCTAAGAGCTGCAGGTGGCTCATTCGTCCCATCACACTGGTTTAGCACACAGAGCAATATTCCACAGGGGGACCAGGAATCCACACCCGCCGTGCACTGGGGAGGAGTAAAGTTTGCCCTGAAGATCTGCTGTTCTCATGTGCAACTTAGGACAAAGAGGATGGATTCTCCAGCCTTTTGAACCATCCACACCAGCAGCAAAGCAAAGAGGGAAGAAGGTATGGCAAACCCACTGTGCCTCCAGGAGGGACTTCAGTGGAAAAACCAACCACATCTTCACATATAAGACACAGATAGGCAATTAGATCGGTGTTTAGACCTGATACCTGCAGTGGATTTTCAGAGAGCTGAGCATTCTGTATCATGATGGAAATGAAAGAATTGGTGATGTCCTACGCTTCTAAAGCCTGGGTACTTAGGGTGAAAAAAAAAAATTAATCATTGACTGAAAAGGCAGCTCATTTATTGAAATGTCATTTTGAGTTATTCAAAATTATTTATTTGCTTCTGAAACCATGTTTACTTCTGTTTTCTAAATGACATTTTATGTCAGTTTACCTAAATGTAACCGTATTATTTTTTACAAGACACCCAAGTATTTAATACAAATTAAAGAAAATATTTCAGTCCTTTAAATAGCAAGTTAATTTTGTTTAAAACTTCACTTAAAAAACCTCAAACAAACAAACTTGAAAATTCTGCATAGAAAAGTACTGCTTGCTTATATTTTTTTTTTTCCAAGAGAAAAAAGCAAACCATATTACCCTGGTCACTTACAGGTGAACTACACAATTCAATAATCCAGAACCAGATCTTTCCCAAGGAAACTCAAATTCATAATACAGCAGCATGGTGCTGATTTGACCTGAAAGTAAACTCTTTTCAGTTATTACGTTGAATTTTTTCACTAGAAATTGATATTGTTCTAAAGGATAAAATGAAAAAGATAATAATTCTAGAGTATGTGTATTAAACTCAAATGATTTTCCAGTAGGAATGCTGGGAGGAGCAGTAATAGTAGTTAGAGATGAGTGTTCAGTCAGTTCAGTTGTTTGCATTGGTGAATTTTTGAGTAATGATATTCTGCTCTAATAGATGCATACATGTGTGTCTAAATAAAAGCTTATAGTCCATGTCTGAAGGTTTTGATCTATTTACCTTTCAAACAATGACTGAGTTATTAAAAAAAAAAAAAAAAAAAAAAAAAAAAGCAAAACCAAAAGACCCATGGTGATAGTTCAAAAATAAGATATTGATTTAAGGCAGTAATTATGCACAAGGCCCAGTCTGACAAAATTGAAAAATTCTTTTTTCCCCCCAAACAGATAACAGGAATTTTATCCCGCTGTACTTCAGAGGGGAAAATTCTTAATCCAACTGTATTGATGCTTCTAACTTAAACCAGTGTCATTTAAAACAGGAGCTGGTGATCCCGGCAGCAGCTGTCACACCCTCAGCCCTGAGTCCAGAGCAGTGAATTCAGATGGGGGCAGGTGAAATCCACTTTGCAGGGTGGCTGTACTTCACACTGATCCCTTTTGAAGAGAACACCTTCCAAAACCACAGGTTTTTCTTGTGATTCTGTGGGTTTTCAGAGGCGTTTACCTGACAGCAGAGGCAGCAGTGGGTACACCCAGCAGACAGTGCAGCCAATTGTTCCACTGCACGGACCCAGGGCTAGCAACTGGTTTTCCCAAGGTGGGTTATAAGGTGTGCTGGAGAGGCACAAACAACAGCGTCATGTGGCCAGCCCTTAACAGAAGAATTCCTGATGTTCCTCTAGGAATAAGGTTCCAGAGCTTTCTCCTGTTCCCACACTCTGGTTTCTAATACCCGCGGCAGCTTCTGAAGCTTCCCAGCTCTCCCACTGCTCCTTGCTCTGCTGCAGAGACACCTTGAACTTGGCAGGGTTTGTAAAACCCACGCTCCCCTTCCCCTCTGGGTGCAAAGCGTGGTGGAGGAGAGGAGCATCTCAGTCTGTCTGTGGCCTTTTCCTTCGAGAAGACAAAGGTGAAAACGTAAAGCCGAGCAAAACAACCTCAGTCACTGCAAAAAAAATGCTGATCTCCCTTCAAAACCGAAGAGAGAGCTGGAAGCCCTGCGGTCCCCACGGCCCGAAGCGACTGGGGCGTGGGACGGTGACGCCATCCCGGGCAGGGTCAGCCGCTCCGGGGTGAATCACGGTCTGGCCGAGCCGGTCGGATATCCTGAGAGCTGCAGGCTGCCACGGGATGGCCGCGCAGGGTAGGAAACCGCTCCAGAGCAGAACGAAAACAAATTAAAAAAACCTTTCAGGCAGTTGCCAGTAAAGTTTCTTTTGGCTCTGCGTCTGGGCAGCGCTCCCAAATCCAGCCTCTCGCCCTCGGATAAAGCACTGCAGCCTGGAATGAGAGTCAGATGCGTGGGAGGAGTGCATGTGTCTGTGTCTGGGCTGGAAAACATATGTACTGTAGTGCCTAGAAAAAGCTTTTTACTTCGGGCCTTGCTCCAGAAAACCTCTTTCCTTGCTTTTACAACTGTCCCCTGTTCCTTGGGACTCCCCAGATGTTTAACCCAACCTGAGGACAGGGAGCTGAGGAGTTTTCTCTGTATCATTCCCTCTGGAGCAGCCAGCCTGAGGCACACAGCCTCCAGCCCACACCTCTGTTCCTCGACAGATGGGTGAGATGGGTGGGGTGGGATGGGATGGTCACCCAGGCCGTGGGGTGACCTGTGTGCAGCACTGGACCCAGAGCTTCTGGCTTTACCTGTTGGGAGGGGATCAGCAGAGAGGGGGGACAGCCAAATACCTTGGGGAACAAAAGTAGAGAGGGAAGAAGAGGGTTGTTGCTGGTCCATTCCTACTATTTTATCCTGAGGTTACATTAGTGGGTGGATTGAGTCTCACTTTTCAAAAATCCATATCCTGGAACTTTGCAACCACGTGGGAATTCTAGCTAGTCCCAAATGAAAGGCAAACAGGAGCCACCATCATCAAACCGTGCATCTTTAGCCTGCCAGGCTGCAGCAAGAAGCTGCGGGAGGAAAAAAAGACTGAATACTTTTCCACATCACAGTTTGAACCCCAGCCTGCTCCCGGCGGCAGGGCGGCTGCAACCCGGGGGATGCGGGTGCGATGTAAGCGGGGAATGAGGGTGAGCAGAAGCTCCCTGCCGTCGCAGGGGCGGAGGGATGGAGGGCTCGGCTGTCCCCGGGCGGTGCCGCCCGCCCCGGCCCGCCCCGCGCACCTCGGCCCGCCCCTGGCGACCTGCGGGCGGCGGCGGCCCGGGCCCGGCGCTGAGGCTGCTGCATCCCCGGACAGGTGACGGGACAGGTGACCGCACAGGTGACCGAACAGGGGACCGGACAGGTGACACCGCGGGCGGAGCAGCCGCTGCCCGGGTGAAGCGCCCGCGGCTCCCCCGCGCGTCCCCCGCCCCGTCCCGCCCGCGGTCCCGGGGGACCCCGCCGTGTCCCCAGGGGCGGGCGAGGGACCTGCCGCACCCCCGGTCTGTGCCCGGCCCGTCTACGAAGGAAATCTGGGGGGAAAGCACACAATTGTTCTGTTAAGCACCGCGGCAGGTCGGTGAGAAGCGCGTTCAGTGAGTGTTTTTTAACCCGCCCCCCAAAACAGCTCGGGAAAATGCTTGAGGAGATGGGGTTGATCTAACATGATAAATGCAGCACTCTCTGTATCATTTACAGGTGCCAAACTGAACTTATTAGATCTGCCTCAATTACCTAAATAGCTGGAAATACTATATTTTTGCAGGATTTTAGTCATTGGGATGAGGCAGCCCGTGGAGGCAGAAAGAACATTATTTGAGTGTGCATGAGGTGGACAAAGCAGTTACAGAAAATATTTTAGAAGTGTTGGATGTTGTCTATAGTTATTTTGGTTTGTCTCCAGTGTACTCAGTCAGTACTGAGTTAATAATCCAGCAAGTTTCATTATGTATTTGTTGAGTATTGTTCACCAGTTTAATGGCTTTCTTGTGGTATGGGCAGATAGTTAAGTGTAAATTTTAAATAATTTTGCCTACAGCAGTTTTTCAGTGGATAACGCTGGAATGTGTTTATTTTAACCCAAGCATTCTTTCTGTTACCTTATCAGCTATCTTTATTCCTACACAGCCCTTATCACAGAGATATTTATTTATAATCCTTTCTTTGCAGGCTTAATGCTCCACACAGAAAGTGAGGCCGAATAACGTGCACATGCCGAGTACTGGAGGAGAGGCTGAAGGACATCCTGTTTTGTTTCAGCAGTGTTGTTATTCTTTGGGGTGAAATGAAGAATTTGATTTTGTTTTGGAAACACTCGTATTTCTGATGCAACTGAACTTCAGTAACCTTTTTGCAGTACAGATTTCAACAAATTATTTTTTTTCTCTCGAACAAAGATGCAGAACCTGTCAGGGGTAGAAAGTCTTGCTAATACAGACATACCACACCGTGAGCCTCCAAAAGACCTGGCAGCTGAGGCAGGTGGCATGTCTCTCAATGAAAGTGGCTGTAACTGGGATGAAAGAACGAATAATGAAGAAGTTGTTAATCTTGGAGTAATGCAGCAAAGTCTCCCTGTAATGAACAGCAAAGGGAAAAGTTGTGAGGGGCTTTCTGAGAGCAGCTTTAGTACCTCAGAACCCAGTGGTTCCTGGGGTGATTTTGAAGGCTTCAAGGAGTCCTTAGACAAATCAGAAAGGTTCAGTCATAACCTTGAAGTTTTGGTGAAGTCAACAAAAACTCCTGGAGCTGATCCGGAGCGAAGCAGCAGAGGCTGCAGCACTTCTGCTGCTCCCCTGTGTGCTGAGCCATCTCTGTGCCGTGGAATACAGGAGGCTTCGGGCTCTCTGAGTGAGGTGAGTGTTCACAGCAAACCAAGGACCAGAAATGTTTGTGTTACTGCTTCCTACGCCTCCGGGTTTGTGTTGTCTTCTCTGTAGAGGGTACAAGGAGAGAAACTGTGGAGCTACTTCGCAGCTACCTCAAGTGGAACAAAAGCAACTTCTTTACAGGGTTTGACAAGTACTTAAATCATCCTGCTGGAGAGCTTTAAAGAATGTAATGCACTACTTTGCTTCTAGGCTCTAGGAATAAGTAAGCACGTAGGCACCATGAACATTGCCCTGACGCACATGCAGGTTAAAAGCTAGAGGAGAAAGAGCATAGGATACAACAAATTGGGAAGGTGGGTGGCAAAAGCAGGGTGGACAGAAATTCTGTGAGTTGCCTGCAAACTTATTGAAGTAAACCCTCATACCATTGAGTTAGAAATTGGCAAAAACAATTGCTTTTGTTATTTAGTATACTGCCTGAATAATATCAAGAGTTTTTCTGGAATTTTAGATGGATGGTGACACAAAAGAAATTAATATAATTTATTTAATATAATTCATTTTTAGCATAGGATATTATATTCCCTCTTACAATGTTAGAGCTAAAATTCTGAGTAAATAATACAATGAATCCTTATCAGCACAAAAAAAAAGGTTCAGGTAAAGGGTTCTACTTTGTTGGGATAAATGTGTTTCCATGTGGACCAAACATGCATCAGCAAAGGGAAGGAAAGTGACAAAAGGGAAAAAAGAACAAAGAAATACAGAACAAAATCCCCTTTGTCTTACTACTTTTATCCTAAATTACAGCATTTGAAAAAAGAGAACAATCAGCTAAGACTTCCATGGGGTTAATCTGTAGCAGTAATAACTTACTGTTGTAGTCTGTTGGGTGAGTTTCAGTGTGTGTAGGGAACCGAGGGTTTTCTGGAGACAGGATTTCTTGCCCTTGCCTAGGAATTTTGCTTGTTGCAGAGGTGTTAAGAGGGAAAGCACAAAAATTCAAGTGGGAAAAGCTGCCCACACTGACTAAGTGCAGATACACAAAATACCTGGTTATTGGTGTGCACAGAGAATTCAAATTTTTTGTAATGCTGGAAATGGGGGACAAGAAGTCTTCTGTTGGAGAAAGAGCTTGCTTTAATGACTGAAGCTGAAATGGAATATAGCAGGTTGCTCAGTTTCTTTCCAAGAGCAATAGATCTTAATCTTACTGAAGCCTTTTCTTTATTTTGCATTTGCTAAAGGCAGAAGGAAATGTCCAGTACAAATTAAGTAAGTTAACTATGCTTAGAGTTTCAAGTTGTCTTTGCTTGGCTCAAGGTAGAGAGACAGCCCCTGAGCTGCTGGAGATTCCTTGGAGTGTAGAATATATGTGTAGCTTGTCCTTTATCCCTGTGCTTTTTTATTGTTAGTTTGAGACCATAAACTCTTTGGACTGGGGCTCTGGCTTCTGCATGGTCAATAGAAAAAAGGCCAGTTGGGTTGGAAGGGACCTCGAGATCATCTCAGGTCAGAGGTCTGACCTACAATATTTATTGCTTCAGTTAATTAAATGATGTCACTTGGGATGAGAATAATGCATTTTAAGATGCAAACAATCATTAATTTCCTTACAGTAACTGACTATTTTGCCTACATGATTGAACACTTCAAGGATGTTTCATGTGCTCTTTAAATACTGGCCATTGAGAGAGGGACTGGTGCATGTGTTTAAGCCGTGGGGTATTTTGATATAATAGGATATAGAGGATTTATTCAGAAAGTACTGATGTGAACTTTGTACATTTATTTTTTTATAATTGGTACAAAGCCACAAGATAAATGGAAATATACCCAAGCTTTGTTTCAGAAACACTCACTGAAATAGACAGTAATAAAGGTAATTTAAAAATCTGTTACTTTGTATCTGTCTTGGCTAAGCTGTAAGTCAGTGACTTGTATGTGTGTTGGGGCAGCAGCAAGGCTCTGAGGAGATGCTGCAGTTGAGGCAGAGCTGTGCTTCCCTCGATGCACTCCTGGGGCTGTAACTTCCCCCATCCCAAAGCCAAGAGCAGCTCCCTGGCTTTTCCTTGACTCCCATCCCATTTCGCTTTTGGTGCCTACCTGGAAGTTGGTTTTTTTTCCTTGACCATGTATGCTTTAGCAAGTGTTACTTCACAGAATTCTGCTTCTCAGGCACCTGTCAGGATCCTCCATGTTGCATCCCCGTTGAAATAATTTACAAATTGATTGAAAGTATTGTGACACTTTGGGCAAGATTCAGAGGAATTTACCTGTGAGTCTTTGAATGTCCCAGCAGTGAATCATCAGGACAGGCATTTCAGCAAGGCCTTACCTCTGGAGGGAGCAGTGTGGGGCACAAATTCTGTTCCTTGGAGCATGGTCAGAAGTGCAGAAGCCTTCTACCAGCTCTGTTGATTTTACCCACTTGTCCTTAGATTAAATCCTTACTCCCTCAGTACTCACTGCACTTCCCTAAGTTCAGTTCTCTGGAAATATTTCAGTTGTTTGATTTACAATTAAATGAAATTATCAAAATATGGAGTATCCATGCTTAAGGCTTTTAGACCAATCTGTTGATTGCTGGACAAAAAACCCAAATGGACTGGTTCCATTCTTCAGTTTTCACACAACATTGCGGCTCCTAGATTGCAGTCCCTGGGCAGGGTGGTGGAGTCAATTAATTGTTTCTATTTTGAAAATTGCAGTAATTCCTTCTTTGAAGGAATAAAAGGATACAGCTTCTGAACCAGATGACATGCTAACATCCCTCTAGGATAGGATGCAAATTTTGCATGTTCTCCCATGTATATGTATTTCTTAGTGGTCAGATAACCCTGTTACTTCCAGTAAACCTGTTTGGATCATTCCTGTGGCTGTGGTCAGTCCTCCAAACCTCCTCCTTGTCATTGCAAGGATGCAAATCTGGCTCTGATTTTTAATATAGGCTGGAAAAAGTTTGGTGCAAATGCAAGGATGTAGAAACATTCTCACCCCAGCTTTTTTTGCAGACTTACACAGTGCAAGTATTTATTGGAACTGTAGCATTTAGCAGGTGTGTTACATTTGGTTGGACTAGGAGTGTTTGAATACTGAGTTAGCAAAACAAGCTTTTGAATTGATGTGTGCCTCAGATTTGACCCAGACTGAATTAGCTGAACAGAAGGAGGAGTCATGAGTGGTAAATATGCAAACCAGTCTGACTGAGAAGCTGGGAAGTTAAAGACTGAGGTTCATCAAAAACTCTGGGACTCTTGCTTCCTCTAAATCTAGGTAAATACTCAAAACACTGAAATATGAGCTCAGTCCCTCTGCTATTAATATTAATATGAATATAAATTCTAAAAACAATAAGACAATCTCTAGAAATATTGCAGCCTTTGGACTAGATCCTTCATGAACTATGGGGGTGGCCTGTATGGTGTATATAATAAAACTCTCTTTTTTTCTAGGCAGACCACAGCTATGAGGAGATATTTAAGTTGGGCTTTCCAGAAGTCTTTGTACCACAGTCCAGAGAGAGCATAAGAAGCTTAGAGCAAGTACTTGATACAAATAATGAAGATGTTGGGATTTCTGAACTTTTGAAGAATCAGCTTTGGTAATGAGTTTAGATTAACAATTTAAAAACAAGCAAACAAAAGAAAAAGTTCCTCAGCAATTACACTGTTTGTTTCATAATTTAAAAATCAATGGCACACTTAAAAGTATTTTTAGTACTATGCTTTTCAGTGTATAGATCTTACCAGTTTTGTAGCACATTGTGAAAGGAAATGGATGGTGTTTTAGCCATTGAAAAACAATGAAGGGAATATATCAAAATTACAAATTCCTGCTTAGGGTTTTTCCTGCTGTTGGTGTGCCTTCTTATGACTAAGCCTCTGGAATGCTAGAACCCAACAGGCAGCCTGTTCTTCCTGTTTGCTTGTCCTTTCTTTACAGCACATCCCACTTATTTCTTCATCATCAGAGGTTGCTGCTTCTACTAACAACTTACTAGCTTTTCTTTCCTCCCCCCCCCCTCCCCAGTTTTCCCAGTTGGTAACTTCTTTGTCCTGTTTAACCAGATGTGCTTCAGAATCTGTGGTGCATCTGGCTTCTTTCCTGGGCTATGTTAATAGCAATTAGTATCATTAACTAAGCTTTCTCTTGCGACAGCTGGAACACTTCTAGATTTGTTACATGTTTTTTAAGGATCAGCAGCTTCTGAGCAGTATTGTAGTTACTGAGCAGCGTTGCAGTTATTTTTTCATAACTCTAAGGCTTTGTGTCTAGAAAGCTGTGTCAGATCATACTTAAGAAATGTCCTAATACTCAGAAGAAATGTAGGTAAAACTTCTAGTGTGGGTACCCATTTGGCCAAGTTCCCTGTATATGTGTTATATTTTAATCAGCATCAAACTTGTGGAGAAATATAGTTGTAAAGGGGACTGCACTGTTATAGCAGAGTACCAAGTAAAGACAAAAATTCCCTGATTTACTGCAGTGAGTAACTAAGCTCAGTGACCAGTGCAAACTAAGTAAAGCCCAAATGAATTTTTGTATGTGATGAATGCAGTGTAAGAACCCAAAGTACCACATCGAGGGAACTCTCCACTTCTCACTGTTTCAGCGGTGAGTGGCTTTGGCTTGTTTTGTAGGACAGGTGCTGCAGAGGGGAAATGTGACCTGTAGGATGGAGAAAAACTTGAGAGATAGAAAAGGCAAAGTGCAGAACTAACGGGGCTGAACTCTGCCCAGATTTCAGAGAAGCAGCTGAATAATGTGAGCTGTTGGCACATAGCAGTCCCTGAAATGGGCTTCTAATGCCCTTCTTATCTGAGGAGCACAAACATACAGTTATGCTGACTTATTGCTTCCACTAATTGTCATGCCACCTAATTAGTACATTGAGTTGATAGTCTGGACAAGTGTAGAAAGAGTTTTCAGGCAAGTTGCTTGTTAGATCGAGGTTAGTATACAGCTGTATGTAATAATAGAACTGTTGTGCACATTCACTGGAAACTTCAGCTCAAAACCTCAAATTATGTTTTGTTTCCTAGCATGGATTCTGGAAATGTATGGAGAACACTCAGAGACTTTGATAACACCCCCAGCTTAAGACATCCCTGGAGTAAATCTCATTGCCAAGAAAACCTCTTGAGTGTTCTCGGAATAGATGCAAATCAAAAGGTAATTGAACAACGGTTTTCCACTCTGCCAGCACAAACATTGGGTTGGGAACCTGATCTTCTGTAAGCTGTACATGCAGATGCATGAGGGACTAGATCTGGGTGAGTCACAAGAGGTTTTTTTAACAGGGAGCTTTTAAAGATGATAGTTTAGTGTTTTCTCATCTTTATGTGTAAGTGACTATGAACTCATGCAGGACCCAACTTTGTCTTTACATTGAAGTCTGCCCAGTGCAGTTCCCTGTTGTTAGGTGGTACATTCGGCTTTGGTTTAGATGCAGAATTAGCTTTTAGGTGGTAGAGGTGGAGAATCAGCTCCCAGGTGTGTGTGCAGTAGGATTGTTGACTTTTTTTTTACTCAGAGTGTGAGAAAACTGTTAGCCTCTAATATCTTTCTGTTAAAAAGAAATCAGAATTGAATCAGAGATGCTGTTACAGTAATTATTGGATGTTTTTACTGTATAAGAACTGAAAGTGTGTTCAACTTCTCCTTTCCTCACATTATTCCTCTGTCTGCTTTTGCAAGGCTTGAGGGAGAGTATTCCTTAAATTGGATTGAAACCAAACCAGCATTGTTGAAAGTTCTGAAATAGAAATGTCTCTGTTTAACAATCTCTTGTTTTGAGAAGACAGAGGTGTCAGGGATGGTTTAGTATTCAGTTATTTAGTTTGGATTAATTAGTCACATGTAATTTTCAGAAGCAGCTGTTTCAATTGATTATTTGAATGCTGAAGCACAGCCTTGGCAAGGTACTGATTTTATGGGGATATTTGATTTTTCTTGCAAGTTATATACAAATAGAAGGATGGTGCTGAAGGTAGAAACCTATTCTGCACTTGAGAAAGTCACTTTTATAGAACTGTCATTTAACAGAGAGAGAATGGGAGACATTTCTCCAACATAGCTAAACTCCCATTCTGTTCCTTTTTTGCCCCCCAGCATTAAATCAATGCCCAGGCAGCTTTAATTTACATCATTACTTCTTGTCTGCTACTGGAAAATTGTATTGCTTTTAACAATACTGATTAAGATGAATTTCTCAGCAATGCTTTGGTGGTAATTAAGGCTAACTCTAATTTGAAATGGCTTTTTTATTAATTGAAGTCACAGATTCATGTGTGTAGATAGAACTGGTTCTGGCATGAAATTGTTTTAATGCAAAGGGGGACACGATAAAATACAGCTTCAGAAAGTAAAATTCAGTGGTTGTTACTTGAGGGAACCTTCTCTTTAGGTTGTATGCATTGAAATCAGTTAGAAATGCATAAATAAATTGATAAATAAAATGTAAATTATGTTTTTTTTAGGACATTTCAGAGAGCCAGGATGATATTTTTGAGGAATCAAATGTCAGAGATAATGAGGACTTTAGATTTGATGGATTCAGTGTTAATGACTGCAAAGCATTGATCCGGACCAAGGTAAGAATTGCTCTGGAAGTGAGCACTTCAGAGAACCACAGAGTGTATTTAGCATGTTCCTCTCTGCTGTCCCAGCACACGTTCTCATGTAATGGTTTGGTCCTGGTATAAATTTTGGATGTGGAGTTGGTTTTTGCTCTTTGAAACCTCTCTGACAGTTTCAGGAAAGGTACTTTGGGAACTTGTTTGTTTGTTGTTACAGCAATGTTAGTTGGAAGGAAAATTGTGTCATCCTTCATTGCTGTAAAACACCTCAGTCACATTCTGGTTTTTAACAAGGTATTTTGGAGGAATACCCAAGGTCCCTTCCTCAGTGGAGAATAAAACTGAGCATCTGTTGTCACTGTGGGGACAGACTGAGACACACTTTCATTGCTCTGTTTTATTCTATTTACTGCCTTGGACAGTGAAGGTGTACAGCTCTTCTGGGAGCCTTGTACATAAGAGATGATAGGCTGGAGAATTCAGAAATAAAACTTGAAATGACTGTCCAGCGTATTCCTTCATAATTCAGTTCTGCTTTCTTCAGTGAGTACATGAGGGGGGCATCACAGTGGCTGAAGCACATTGGAAATGTGTGAAATATAGGAACAGGGTTTAGACAAAGGAGAAGTGTTTTGAGGTAGATGAAGAAGGAATAAAAGAAGAAAGAATTGTGATACAAAGTTAAGGTAAATGGACAATATTTTTCTGCAATAGCCTCATGAGGGAAAGAACAAACCCTGAACACAAAGATGAAGACCAGCTTAGTGTCTCAAAGAAAAATTCATTACAAAACATATGTTGCTATTTCTAATTTAAGGTAAGTCAAATCATATAATGGGATATTTTCCATTTATCTTCCTATTTATGTCTCTTTCTCTAAAAATTCTAAATTAATTTTAAAAAATTTTTTAAAAATTTATAAAAATTAGGTTGGAATATGCAAAGTGATTAACTTCCTGTAATATGGAAAAAATTAACAGATTTTTTCTTTTTCACTCAGCTTTCTGTGTCACCGGACTCCAAAGAAGGTCACCTTTTTACCTGTAACCTCTTTTTGAAAACCACGCCATCAAATGAAAACACACAGTGTATAACAATCCCAAGGAAGAAGCAGATTTTTGCTGCACACAACCTAAAAATGAAATTTTTCAGTAGTGATGTTTGTTGACCTAATTGCACTTTTTAGCCTTTTTTTTTTTTTTTTTTTTCTTTCTGAACTGAATGCAGTTTACCTTTGTTTTATTACTGACCTGGTACTATAGACTACAGATGTTCTTTAGGAAAATGATGCATTACTGTACATGAGGGACCTAAGGCCACATTATTAGAAATCAAATTTTGTAATTTTGCCCTGCTGAGTTTTGCTGCAGAGTCCTGTCTCTTACAGTAAATGCTGCAGCTGCAACCACGCTTCAAGATAACTCTGGTGGACTCTCCTGAACTACTGACCTTTCAGGCCTTAATGCCTCTTCAATCAAAGCCCTCCTTTCCCTGCCAAAATCTACACAAGTCTCAGGTGTGTTGTAACATGTGCCTTGTCACCATCTCTCCTCCTGCTTTCTCCAGTTTGGATCAGCTGAGATCTGTTGCTTTGCCACTGCTGGGTGTAATGACAGGAGCCTTCTTCATTTGAGGACTTTCAGTAGGGTTTAGCGAAATAAAAGTGTTTTAACTTCTGTCTGGTGAAGCCTGCTGTGGTGATAGGGCTGGAGGCAGCAAAATGCTCTGTTCTGGCATTGGTTTGTGACTGAAATAAATCACCTCGTTGAAGCTGATTGTCACAGGACGTGTTGGGTTCATTCAGCCACACTCACACCGTGCACACCCTGCTTGTAAAAGCTCGGCAGCGGCGTAGCTCGGGACTTGCACTGCACAATGGCATGAATTCCTGCCGGTTTAAAATTTTGTAGTAACTCTCGACTGTTGCCCATCTTCCTGCATGCCTGAGTGCCACAGGGGATGCACTTCACTGTCAGAGAATCTGTGTTGGTTCCCTGCCAACTGCAACAGCTTTGTTCATTCATTGGCAGGAACTTTTACACAAGTTACTGATCTATTTGCTGCTCTGGCCATTCTGAATATGAAAATTTTATATGGCTTTTTATTTTAAAGAGTGGCTAAGCACTGCAACTGATATTTTATGTGTTGAGAGCAGGGGACAAAGTTGGGTGTTCCAAAACTAAGTCAGTTAATTATTTAACGGTGTGCCTATCCTGTTCTTAGAATCAAAAATACCATAAAGTACTGACAGACTTCAACCCTTAATCTAGTAAACTGTTCAGCAGTGACATTACAATTGCTGTAATAACTTCAGTAATGCTTATGATACCTCAGTGCCATTAGCATGGCATGAACTGTGTCCTGCTTACTCACTAGATGGAACAGGGCATTTGGAACAGTGCTGCCTGAAAGTTGCTCTGCAGCTTCCCTGGACCCGGAGGGAGTCCTGCAGTACCAAACTAGAAACTCCGTGTGGCTACAAGAGCAGGGTTAACTTTCTCAGTTAACCCTAGATTTGAATTAATTTTCAGTTTCCCTTGTATTCTTTCAGAGCTCCTAGACATGTATTAAATAGGTTGTAGTCATAAGCTCACAAATTGTTAAATTGCCAGCAAATGGTGAATGAATAGTTGAGGTTGATAATAAACATTTTTAAAATCAGTTATAAGATTAAAATCCCATTTTTATGCTTTCAGACAAGCAGAGGCCAGCAGAGGGGCTTGAGGGGGCAACTTGTAGTATTTGTAATACTCACTGATGCATCAGAGCCCTCTTTGCCTCTAGGCTTTCAATTTTGCCTTTGATTATTGCCAACACCAGATGAATGTATCGAGAAATGTTGTGCCCTGTTACTCCAGGAGAAGGACGAATACGTCACCTTTCCCTCATAATAGCAAATTTTACAGCCCTGTCCAAGGTACAGACTGGAAAGGAAAAAGGCTCAGCCCTTATGATTCAGCGGAGAAACAAACTACTGGGGTTCCAAAGGTGATGGGCTCCACCTTTCAGGTCTTTCTCTTTTGGACAGACGCTTTGGGCCACCTGAGCCCTCACTACCTGTAAGCACTGGCTGCATAAGACAACTGAGGGTTCTTGCAACTCCCATTTCCACTCTGAGATGAACAAATTCACCTTTCCAGGGGAAAAGACCAGCAAAACTGGAATGACAAAGTTATTCAATTCAGCTTCAAGGCTGAGAGAGTTCTGGAAACCCTCCAGCCCCCATCAGAATTTGGACACGACCGGCACATTTGGGGGTCCCCACAAAGAGAAAACTGGACTCTCTCAACTGACGAGAGATCAGGGGGACAAACCAAAGTGCAGCCAACCATCTTCAGGCACCTTTGATAGTAAAAAAACATAGCCTGGCCTTCCGTGGTTATTCTGGGAAACGAGGGGTGCCGGAAGCGCCTCTGACGTGTTCTGCACAAGCAGGGACCGTTCGTTTCCTTGAGTCATTTCCTCGTTCCTGCTGTCCCTGGCAGCCGGCCCGGGGTGCCAGCACACACTGTGTGCACCCAGAGGTGCACCCGGAGAAAACAACACTTTGTACCTCAGCACGTTTTAAGCTACGAATTTCACCGTTTCTCATCTTAGTTACGAGCTCCCAGCGGTGAAATCCTGAGTTTTGAGGAGCTAAATGTGTTACTGTACTCTGTGTTTGCAGAAAGCAAACACCAGAGACTTCTGACATTTACTTAGGATTTTGAAAGGTGAAAATGAGAGCAAGGCAGGAGTTTTGGACAGCAGAGCTAGACAGGAGTGCCTCTTTATTCTGCTGGGATCAGAGGGAAAATACACCCATAGAACAAAGTTTTACAAAGATCCAATCAACAATGTAATTACTGAAATGCTTCCTTTGTGGAAGGAATGCTGTAAACAGCTTTGCAAAAAAAACCCTCAAGCCAACTTCATTGTGAAAGACTGAAAATTTTTCAGTGCATATTCTAAAATGTGAAATGTAATTAATTATAATAATTTTTTACAGAGTCAGGAAAAGGAGAGGGGACAGTCAGACTCCAGGATTATTTCTAACTATATTATAAGACCACCATTGGTTGCATATGCAGAAGATGGAGTGAAAAACAAACAAATCTTGTAAAAGCTTAACAGATTTTTTTCAAAATGCAGGGTCATTACAGGATTTAAAAGCACTTTGATATTTCTAAATGATGAAGATGAATTTTAATAGTTAAAAAAATGGGACTTCCTGGAGTACTCCTACTCCGGTTAAGACAGCAGAGGGAATTTGGCTAAATATGAGCTACCTTCAAATTAATTGTTAGCCCCCAAACTTCCCTGTGGATCTGAGTTTAACTTTTCAGATCCACTCTGGAAGATTCCACGAGAAGAAGTTTCTGTTCCTTCTACTGAAATACATCTGAGAACCTCCTAAATTGCCTCCCACAGCACAGCCTGGATGCCAGAGCACAGCTTAGTGCTCTGCTGGGTGGGATAAACAGGCCCTAATGAGGGAAAAATGTATGGAATGAAGTTGCGACATTTTTTGCTTCTTTCAGTCAAGGCGAGATGCCTGTGAATGCTGGGCAAATCCTGAAATGCCAAAAATCCTCCAGCTTCCCCAAACATCTGCTTTATTAACACACACTTCTACAGACACACTTCTGCACCTCCAGAGCTGAACACCTCACTTCTAAATATTGATTTTTGAATAGCTCAAAATTAGTTTTACTACTAATTTATAACTCATCTTCCTCACATAACTTAATGGAGAGGTTATGTAATTTTGTGTATTTTACTGCTGTTTGTGCTGGAAAATTAGTCTTTTTAAGTGTCACTTCTAGCACACAGATTACAGGGCTGGACAGAGCACTCTGGGTAGCACCCAGACCTCCCCAGCCAGCATTACACTGAGCTGTGCTGCTCTGAATGCTTTTAAGTTCAGATTTTTCAGCGTGGCTAAAATCCATGCAAGTATATGAAAACCTACACAGTCTTTAAACAGTCTCATCTTGATCTGAAAGCTTCAGAAATATTTTCTTAGAGCACTGAAGTGCAGCACACCCTCCTAAGGCAGCGTTTTCTGCTGCCACGGGCTCAGCTCTGCGCTGCAGCATCCGTAGCGGCTTCCTCAGGAATGAGTCAGCCAAAGAGCTGATGGCACGGTGCTCACACCACCAGATTTCTGCGCAGTTCCTTCTAGACCCGTGCTTTTCACCCTGTGGTCAGCAGGCTTCAGGACAAAGGGAGGAAGAAGTCTGTAAGCAGCAGCCAGTGCAGTCCCATCAGTGAAAGCAGCTGGAGACTGCTCTGTTATCCCTCAATGTAGATGATATGAATGGTTTTTTACCTTAAAATGGAGGGAACTTGACCTAACTCTTAAAATGGCACATAAAAAGAGGTTCCTCTCTATTTAAACACATAAAAAGGAGGAGAAATGACGATTCTGCCTCCATTTAAACTTTGAAAGTTCATTGCAGAAGGGTCAGGATCTCATTTTCGAGATCCGTAACAGGAAGAGGATGGAACCCTCTTATACCTGAAGCTGCTGGTTTGATTTGTACAAGCAGCCTTTCACTAGCCCAGAGTGGCAGGGCTTTCGTCCAGCCTGACAAGCACACAGGTCTGAAGAGTCACCACTCCATGTGTCAAGCACACTTGGATCTGTCATTTGCTTTCAGGCACAGCAACCCCTGAAGGGACACCAAGAACTGCAGGGGCTGGGAGCACCTCATGGGGCACTGGAGACAAAGCCCAGAGGACAGCTAAGTGCTAAAAACTTGTGTAACCCGTTCCCAACAGGAATCCCCCTGCCCCACGGCTGGAAAAACGCTCTGTGGGCCATACTTTGTGTGGTTACAAAGGGGATGTGGGGGGTTTAGTGTTTTTTAGAGAAAACTTAGAGCCAGAGCAAAGCTGCTGCTTAGATATTAACAGCTGAAGTAGACAAAGCCTATGGATTGTGGTAAATGAGTGTAACATTATTAGAAGATGTCAAATTCCAAACTGCAGACTCAGGCTTCCAAGCTGGGAGGATGTGATGCTGTGTAAGACAATGACCACGGAGCAAAGACCATGAAGACCCCAAACTTTAATATTATTAATGGTCTGAATTGTTATTACTGTATAGGCATAAGTGCCCAGGAATTTCAGTGCTCACAGTCCTACTTTGGAGGCACCCAGCTCAAGCTGTGGTGCTTTCCTAAAGGAATCCATCCTTCAGGATATGTGGAAACTTCACGTGGAATCCTGTTATGGTGCCTGGCCTGTGCAATTTCTGTAAAGTTTTGAAAGGTGTTTAGTATTTCTGAGGACAAAGGATGAGGGAGAGGGGGTGTGTGGAGAAGGAAAAAAGGTACAAAAGCCTAGGGAAAATGTTACATCTTTGGTCTTTTACTCACAAAGGAAAGGTGGCAAGGTGCCATATATTGTTTTTATGCTTTGTTTTTAAAACAGTCAAATACTGAAGGCTCCAAAATATAACTGGTTTAAATGCAAAACTGTGGCTTTTATTTCCAAACATACAATAAATAGGTCCACCACAACTAGCCTCTAACTTCATTGTACATGGAAGGATTTTAAAATTAGTTTGTGCATATTTAAAAATTAAACTTCCCTTTGCACATAATTCCAAACATAACCGAACTGCATTACACACCAGCTCATGGTCTTGGCACTGTGACACAAGCAACCAATTAGAAACAGAGCTCTGTAGCCAGGACTTGAACAAAAATTGCATTTTCTTGTTGATAAAAGATCTACCAACAATTTAATCTTTTTCTGCAGTATACAAAAAACTTTAGTACGTAAATGTTGAAAAGCAAGTTGTCTTCTCTTCCGTTCCTGTAGAGACTGCAAGGTAAGTGGATTTATTAAGTGTTCACTATTTGCTATATGATACAATTTTCATACCAAAATATCTTTACTGCATAGTAACATTCCATATTTTCAAATGCAAAAAGAGATTAGATGCAGCGTTTTTATTTTATCCCTCATCACTGAATTTAAAGACATTTTTAACCGCATCTCTGTTTCATCACAGTGCAGAAGGCCCTTAATATTTCAAGGATTTATTCAGTCATATTTTTAATACAAAAGTAGAGGCTGAGGAAAAGCCAGAGTAGTCTATACACAATGCACAATCTGTGTACATTCTGAAGCTGTACCTCTTCAAGAACTAATTATACACTCTTCAAACAAATCCCTTTATCCAGCAACTCAAAATACTTTAGATCAGAAGTTTTATATTAGAATCAATACAATATATGCATATAAATACATTTATACCCTTCGGTTGCTAAACAACCCAGATGGCTGCGAGGATGTGACCTGAAATGGTTCTCCATTGGCCTGGGATACCAAATTACGTCGGCAGCTAACTGTTAACCAAGAGAGTCACAGTAAAAAATGGAGATCTCTGCACAAGGTAGGTGTGCCACAGCATCAGTTAAGACTAGAAATACCAGGTGACACCCTGGCCCCTTCAACAGGGCCAGGATTTCAACTTCTGTGAGATGCAACACACAGGCAAAATTTTTTCCCTCTGCCGACGCTCTGTTCATAAAAAGTCTCAGCAGAACAACAAAACCTCCAAAAATACAACAAACCAAAGCAAAGGTTTTACAACTGCAAGTTTCCAAGACAGGTGCTGCAGCTTTCATGAACAAAGTAAAAGTTTCATAATTAAAAAACAAGGAAAAAAAAAAAATAACAAAACCCAAACCAAAAAGCAATGTGCAAGTGTGAAACTCAGAAGACGATAGCAGGGATCAATCTAGACCTCGGTTCAGGCTGAAACACAGAACCCAAACTGCCTCATGGAAAAACAGTTCTCACTGCAAATCTCACCTCCAGCTGAGGAGGGTGTTTGTGTATCTGTATAAAAACACCCTGCCTCACCCAGGACAGGCTGGGGCAGCAGCTGCAGGGTTCCAAAGCCCAGGTGGCCGCAGCCCCTGGGAGGGACAGAGCCACCAGCACTGGCCACCCACAGCCCCGCGGGTGCTCCACGGCTGTCCCAGCACTGCTGCAGCCAGAGGCGTTCTCAGCTCGGCTCCTGAAAGGATGCAGAAACGTTGGCTCTCTGAGTATCCTCCAAAGGTGCTAGAGGGTTTAAGTTTGACGTGTTTCTTCCCACAATGCCAGGTATACAAATGTGTATCTTTTTAAAATAATATTGCACATAAAAATCATCTTAAAATTCATAGTGAAAGCAGGGTTGAAGGACAGTGTTTTCCAAAAGAGAATAAAAAGCTACCTGTACATAGTAAGTTTTAATTTAAAGAACGCCAAGATTATTCAAAATCTAAGCACATAATACTGACAGCAAAATGTTAAATTGCACAATCTACATATAAATTAATTTGTAAATACTTGAAAGTTTTTAAACAATGAATTACCCTTGATTTCACAAATCAGCTAGGTCACTGTCAAAGGATCAACTTAATGAGTTAGAAGTACTTTCCCCCAGAAAAAAAACAGAAACAAAAAGATTTGCAGTCTCAGATGAAGCACTGGAAAGAGTTAAAGCATTTCAGCTCAGAGGTAGTGCTAAACACATCCAACTAGAAGTCCATTATATTTGAACTATGATGAAATAACGTAGTAAAATGTAGAAAGACTATAAAATTTACAAAAATAAATAGTTCTGAATGCTTTAGAAAATGCAAGAGACTTTGTTGGTAAGTGTCTTGATCTGCTTTTCTGACCAAAAGAAAGCAAAGCGTGTCTCATTTTTAAAATATACCCATCTCTAGTAACGTGTCTGCAATCCACACAATCTAACTCTGCAACTTGACAGATGCCAGCTTGGCATAGACTCTGATATTAAAAATAAAGTGGAGGCTTTGTAAAAGATCACCTCATATGAAATTTGCTTTGCATGTAAATTCTTCTGTCAAATTAAAAATTGCACATAAAAAAGTTTATTGAAAGAGGCATGAGGGGTGATGAGGGTATGTGCCCATTGTTCCACATACACCCTGGAAGGAAAATGATGATTGCACAGTTCTGATAAATAATTTTTTTTTTAAAAAAAGTCTGCCACTTTTTTGGTTTATAAGTTTGGAATTATTTAGAAAATCCTACTACGGACAAAACATTATTTAGTTTGCTTTTAAAAGAATTCTTTACAACTTTTCCAGTGGCTTTTATCCTGAAACCAAATGAAAGTGGCCGTTTAAAAGTATCTTTGGGTAAAACAAGTATCAGGATCCAACCAGAATTTCCATGATGTGGTCCAACTCACTCAGATCTGTTCTACATATCTGAATGTTGTTTGCTGAAGAAGAATTACAAGATGGAAAGGTTTTCAATGGTTCCTCTGCAGCAAGGGATGGTGATCGGGGTGGCGTTAGTGGAGGGCAACAGAAGTCTGAATCATACATTGAAGTGTCAATATCTTCAAAAATGTCATCTATTGCCAAATCCTTCAAGTAACTGGTTGAATTTGAAATCTCAAAGGAACCAAACACACATTCAGCTCCCTTCAAATCCTGTCTATCATCTTCTAGTTTCAGACCAGTATTTTCTGGAAACTTTGGCTGGTCATCTCCAGTAGGAACCAGACATGTAGGTGGGCTTATATCTTCTACAAAGTCCAAATCCTTCAGAATAGATGAGATAGCAGATGACATGTCATCGTCTGAAACGATCAGCAGGCTGTTCTCAATTGGGTCTTCTGCAGAGCGCAGGTCACAACAGTGAGACTCTTGCTGACTGATTCCTGAAGGCAACTGAAGGGAGATCCCAGGTGACTCCATCCCTGCGTAGCTGTGAGAAGCAGGAGCGATGCCAGGGCAGATGTTCACTGGCTGCTGGTTACTCTCTTGCCTCATCTCCTCCTGGATCTGCCGCACAGTGTTGGCGATGAGCACGGAGCGGTGCAGGTTGGGCTCCACCAGCATTTTGTACGTCTGTAACTTGGTGAGGCACATGTTGAGCACCAGCTGCCTCTTGAGTGGGTATGGCAGACTTCGACTGGAATCAAAGGCACTCGAGAGACCAGCCATGTTCTCCTCATAGTCACTCAGCTTGCGCTTTAGGCCTCTCCCCAACATGAACCTGGAAGACAGAAATTAGGAATGAAACTTGGGCAGGTCCAACAGACAATTCTGAAAACCCTGTAGTGTACAGTGTATTGGTTAACTTATATTCTGATGTCACAGAACATCAAGAGACAGAATGAAATCCTACACAATACTACTTCCATTGAAAAGATGCACCGTCCAGCTATATTGTTTCATAATATCTTTTTTCCTAAACTGGAAACATGGAAGAAATATACTAACTCCTTTTTAAAAAAGCTATATACTTCTAAGCATACCTGACTGTCCACATGAAATAAAACAGATGTTTATATTAAGGATCAAAGAACTCTACAGAATATTTCATCATCTCCATTTTAACATTCATTCTTGGGTACAGCAGGTAAGATTTCAAAGCTAATTTTCAACACCCATTTTGATCTCATTAAGGTGTTCTAACGTCTTGCTCAGTGTCTCTGAGATCTCTCCATAGGACTGATTTTTCTCCTTTTTCTTTAGTGACCCGAAATTGTTTTACAGCAAAATCAACAGCAGGGCCTCCCACGGGATCCTTATATCCATTCCACAGCTTGGTAGTTTGGTTAAATGGTGGGAGAAAATCTGGCTGGGCCACTGAGCTCACACAGAGACAATGAGTGCTCATGGCTGCTGATTCACAACCTGTTACTGACTTCATACTAAGAACATCAGGCAGGAAGCTATCAAACAACATTTCAAAAGTGACCAATTTTGGTAAATAGGAAAAAAAAAAAGAATTTAGTTGCTTTCATTCTGCTTTTTGTGCTCTTGCATTGAAATACAGTAGGTCTAGAACAATGTAGTACAAAAACCTGCACACACACACATCTAAAATCTAAGTGATCCAAACAAATACCTGCTTGGGTACTTTGCAATTACCATCCCAAGTCTAGAAGTGTTTTATTAGGGACAACAAGCCCTATGCAACTCATATAAACACAGAAAAGGACTGTACTGTGCACAGAAAACACTGGTAAAATCTCAGTTACACGCATCTTCAAGTGTCTGTGAATACAGACACCTTGCTCCCAAGCAATTAAAAAAAATTAAGCAATCATAAATTAGACACCCAGTGGCAGATTAAGGGCAGATCCTTCACACACAATGATCCAGACCCTGCGTGCTGCCGAGGGCCTCCCAGCTTCCTTTTCATGTGAGCACTGGATACTGCCAGCAATAGCTCAGCTGATGGCTGCAGCTGCCAGCTGCTAGCCTGTTGCTAGACTTTTGGGGACAAGGAGAAGGCAGCAGGATAAAGCCTCTTTTACTTTCAGGATTTCTCCAGATTTGCAGGAAGCATGGCAGGGCTCCATGGCTACATCCATCTGCCCAGACAAGGCTGCTGGAGAACTCAACTCCTCTGGAGGAACAGAAAGCAAGCCAAGCGGTGCATCCTCCTCAGCAAGATGTATGAGAGCAAACAGCTGCTGCAGGAGTTCAGGTGTCAGACTTCTCCATTGTACACACTTTTTTTTAAAGGACATATCTAGATGAAATTCAACTTGCCCTAGGACTGCATTTTTACTTAGCAGGGAGTAGTCTGACCTATCTTCAGTTCACTAACATAGTGGCTCTTGAAACAGCAACGAACTTTAATTGCTTGTAATTTTACCAGTGCTGCAATTTTTAACTTTGGAACTCTTGTTTTTCTCCAAAGTTTTCTGCTAAACTGCCACAGCACCAGCTGAATCTCTTTAAAAAGCATACGGTGTCTGGATGTGGTGTGCCTGTTCACCTGGGTCATCTTCCCACACTGATCATGTATCACTTTCACACTCCAGCACCCCATTAAGAGCAAACAGACCCAGCCAGCACCAAGCACTCCATTACAACAAAATCAGAACAAATCTGGATACAAAGTTCAGGCACAAAATATAATAACAAAGTATTCTGGGGAGGCAGTGTGTGTGTCAGGCATCCTCAGTCAAACTACTGACAATACTGTCAGTAACTGGTAATTTTTGACACAATCTATGGAAAATCACAATAATGCAGGACAAGTTGTTAAATATACCAACTCTCCTTATGAAGACAATTTATGCAAATCATAAAAAAATCACAATAAAATTGTTAACTCTCCATTTTAAGTAGCATTTAAATGTTGTGTACTACCTCACAGCATCACTGTAACAACAAAAATTATGCATCAAAACTGCTGTTTCTTCACAAAGCACCATCTTTCCCATACACTGCACACTATGGGGTTTTCTTGTTTGGTTGGTTTTTTCTCTCAATTAATTAAACAGACAAGGGAATGAAGTTATGACCACACAGAAAACAGTGATTCTGACATTTCATACATTCAGAACGTTTGGTTTTGACAATTTACTGCTTTTAATATTTTTTTAAAATACACATTTACATTTTGTTAGACCCACAGGACATACTATTCTTATCTCTTGAATTACATAAATAACATGAATTCCTAACTTCTCAAAAATGTGATAGTATTTAAATTCTGTAAGCAAGCTTAAAGAGCAAGCAGACTATGATACACAAGGATGTATCATTTCACAAAAACAACTTAAAATGACGTGTTTTACTTTTCAATCCAAATAGTAGTCTAGTTAGACTAAATACTTCATGCTTATATAGGCAGACACCCTTCTTTTCATTCCTCAAACTTCCTTCATAAAATTTGTCCCACAGCATTTTAGAAATATGTAACAATGCTCGAGCATGACAGCACTTGACTATAAAAATGAAGTGCAAGAAACACTATTTGCTCCAACTTCAAAATGTTTCCACTTAACATACTCCCCACTTTAAAGATGTTTCTTTAAAATACACAAACATAGTACTACTTTACATTTTAGAAATTCTTTTTGCTTAAAATTGGTTTTTTTCTTAACTGGCAAGATCCCTAACTCTCCCTCCAGGAGCTAGACAACTTCAGAGGTTACACAGAAATTTGGAAAAGGCTAATAAAAACCAGAGTACCGTTGGTACAGTGGATTTAAAAATGACTAGTGTCATGGTTGCTACAGGAGACATTAAATTTCAGTTCTTGTCAAACACACTCAGCTGCTGACCTACAAAAGACACAAAGCCCCTTTGTTACCAGCTAATCTACATTTTATCAGGCCTTTTGCTTTACTTTCTAACACAAGAATTTCTGATGGGATCAGATCCTTAACAAACTACTCTGTATTTTCTAAGCAGCTTGTTCTTCTGTAGGGCTGTGTATCGACATCTCATCCCAAACCCAAAATTCACAGTCAGATGCTCTCTGTCGCAGCGCTGCTTTGCAGCAGAAGATGCTGATGGCATTATTTAATTATGCAATGCTAACTCCACTTCAGTTTTTGGTAGCAGGGCAAACAAGCAGCCGTGTACACACAGACCCCAGTGCCTGACCAGACGAGGAGCAGTGTCAGCCCTTCCCTCAGCTGACACAAGACCACAGCCAGCTCAGAGCACAATCTGGGCAGGCTAAAGCACAACGAGCCTCCAGAAACTGCACTCTCCTTCCTCCAGCCTTATTCCAGGAACCTACTCAGATCTCAAAAAATTGGATCAAGTAACAGGATTTTGGGATGTGCCAATCTGATAACTCTGTAATTTGTAAGTAAATAAAGTGAATAAAAATTAAAGTTTATGCCAACTTCAAACGTGAGATCCATACATAGCTGTTCAATTATAAAAGCAGCAAGCTCCAAGTCACCCTCTTCTTGAACTTGAAGAAGTTCCACAACAAAATTTTTTTTTCCATTCAAATGATCTATTTTAGAATCTTTTGTTATGAAAAAACCAGGAACAATGAGGAACAACACATCTCAACTTTTTTTCTGGCATTTTCACATCCTCTCTCATTATGGTAATGCAAACTGAGCCACAGGCCGTTTATGGCAGAATGCTTTTTTAATTAAAATAATTTTTCAGATATAGAGAAAAGGAAGCAAAGTGAACTCAATAGTTGGGAGTACCAAACTCTCTACTCACATCACTGAACTACAATGGAGTCTACATAGAAATTCTGCCCTGACAGCATGTTCCTCAGTTCCTTCCAATCCTTCATGAAGGACATTTCATAGCAACTCCTCCCCGCTAAGATGGGAAGAAGCATCCAAGGACTGTAATCCTACACCGTGCTAGGGTTTGAAAAAACTTGGGAGGGAATAGGCACGTCCCTGGTTGGCAAATCCACACAATACCAAACAAACAGGCCTGGTCAGGGTGCAGCTACTCAGAAGAAACATTCCAGGCTACCAAGAAAAATTCACATTGTGATGTGTTGTGGACAATACAGGGCCCGTGCCACCATTTCAGCTCCATCTGTCACAGGGTCTGACACTGCAGCTGCCACTGACACATGGTTGGGAAGTACAGCTGGGAATACTCTCAAGGAATAATGCAACATGTGAAAACCCTCAATTACTTCTATCTGGGCAAACTACGACTTAAAATTTTTTTGGAAGATGAGGGAGAAGAACTGAGGACCAAAGTTAAACAATGTTTAGAACTCAGGACCTCACAGAGCTTTAATTTTCAGCAGAGAAGAGCTTCAAAAATAATGAGTGTATCAAACATGACTGCCACGGTTAGTATTGTCTGAACTTTTCATGCACAAAACAAACACGGTAATCAACTGCACAACAGTTATTTATTTACCACTAAATATGCTAATAGCAAGATCATCAATAAAGTACCTGGCCTTCACTATGCAAAACAATTAAATTCATAGTGGTTCCTTTTGGCTTTTCTTTTTAGAATTTTAGAATATTATTAAATTCAGACTTGCCTGATGCTTGCCATACAGCCACACTGTTGCATTTTTCAGTCCAAGACTGTCTCCAAGTGAAATATTACTTTTTCTTACAGGACAAAAATACCAGCTTTGCAGGTGCGTAAGCACCTCGTGAGTGAAAGCTGTCTGTCCAGTTTGGAGTAATGCAACTTAGGTATTAAAATCAAAATTGGGAGACTCCTTGCTATTGTAATTTGGGCAATTCCCTTTCAAAGTCTCCTTTGTCTCGTAACTGTAGAAACCATGTAAGAGTAAAGACAGAAAAAGTCTCTCCGGGCTGTGTGTGAGTGACTGACCAAGGCTGGCTGATAACCTGGTGTCCTGCTCTCCTCTCTCTGCCATGGACACATCTCACAAGCACACATCTATCTGCAGGAAGCGCAAAGGAAGACAAACAACCCAACAGTTACGGCTGTTTCCCAGAATTATTTGATATATGCTGCACACTATTTTTAATGATAATCCTTCCCTTACCCGACACACATTTTAGCTTAGACAACACAACTTCATGAAGAGTTTTAATTAAGTGCTGGACTGGCTATTGGCTTGTATTTCGTAGAAGAAAGTGCACAAGAAAATGGAAAGGCTGAAGGTGCAGTTAACAGACACCACACAAATCCCTTCCTCCCATCCGGGCTTAGTGCTGATCACTTGGACATGACTTACGTAACACCCTAAGCTGTCAGAGCACACAGAGCAGCACCTCTGATCTGACTGCAAGTGCCCAGCAAGTGCTGGAGATCTCCAAACACATCTCAGCTCTCACCAAAAATTGAGAGCAAGTACCTTAGGAAACACCAAAGCAAAAAGCAATTTAGACCTGAAGACATTTTCAAACAGACAAAAATGAGTTTAAGTCCATTGTCTCCCCACTCCCCCCCCCCCCCAGTCCTGCCCCAGTTTAGCCAAGATGAGTAACTGCTGGAGAAGGCACAAGTGACTAAAAGTGTGCACACAGGGAGGAGTGCAGTCCTACCAGCTTACTCCCATACCTAAACTCCTATGCAACAACATCTTCATAGGAGTCAGAAATTACCAGAAAATAGCAGCTCAAATAAACAAGACTTCATCTCAACTTTTTGGTCACAAATCCTGACCTGTAACACACCCAAGTCTGGTACAAAACAACTGGAACACAGAACCAAGATATGCTGCTGTTCAGACTCGAGGAACCCCAACAAAAGCAACAAACAAACCCAAAAACAAACACAGACACACACATCCCAACTCTGAAAGCAAAACAGAAAAAAATCCCACACCTAAGGACTTCCCCACATTTTGAAAGCAAGACTAGCCTGAATAGCATTCATTAGGTATAGGAAACGAATGAGAGGAAGACTGAGTTTAGAACAGAATCATTCTGGAATTAATAACCTTCCCACTGTCATTCACTATGTGTGGAAGCGGAGAATAAACCTGTACCATACACAAATATTTTAGGAGCTAAAATGATGTTTAGGAAGCACTTGCAAGTTTTACCTCGATTTAGAAGTTAGTTTGAAACCCCCCACAACAACCTGTTTATGTTATGTCTAACAGGATCTGGAAAATTCCTGCACTTAAGGACATCTTTCTAGGTTCCTTACTCCCATTTTATTTCACAAAGCACTGATAAGAGCTCTGCTTTACAAACTACGGCAGCTGAGTTTCAGAGCATGACATTTCACTGTGGAGAAGGAACTCCTCGGTTAGGATCTGTACCTTCCACAGCTAAAACAAGTGGATCCAGGCTGTTCCCAAGAGTAAATGAACCACATTCTCAGTAGCTGATATCTAACACTAGAGTATAAGGGAGAGCTGCTGAGGGAGCTCCAGTGTTCTGGTGCACAACAGAGAGAAACTTCCACCCATAAAAACCCTCAAACCAAACCACTATCACTCTTGGCTGTCACTTGTGTACCTTGTTCCACATTACTAACAAAGCGCACGTGTGTATTTTTAATGAGAGTGTGTTCAGCAAAGCTTTTTCCAGGGATTTTGGGTGAATTTTTCTTTTTTTTTTTTTTAGTGGAAGAAGGGCCTGGAATCACTTAAACTAAGGATCCATAGCAGCTGGCAAAAGCTAATATATGATCAAGAGTTACTAAACCTAGAAACTCCCATAGTAAAACTAAACTGTAATTAAATGAGAACATAAAGGACTCGTAAAGGAAACAAGAAGAACCAAACCACCACAGTTCCACCAAAGCGTCTCACTGGAGAGACAAAGGATCATTAGATCTGCAATGACAGAACTCTTCACAGCTTGTTCTAGTCAACTGAACAGCTCTCAATCCATTCTCCTTACTCTATCTCTTTGCTTCAGATAGAGATACTGGATGTATTCACCTACATAACACCGACACATGTTTTAGGGTTACAGTGATCTAAAATATCCACTAATAAAGGAAGTTATAACTTATTAAATATTAAAAATTGGCATGCTCATACTTTAACAGAAACAAAATGGACCATTAACAGTAAAAGCAAACAAGAAAAAAAGCTCTTTTCCTGATACAGGACTGTGCATTTATTCTTTCAGTAACCAAATCAGAAATCACTGCATTTTCTCTTGTAGCACACAACTTTACTTCAGTATCCAAAGTGACACCTTTTCACAAGACAAGACTGTACGCTGAATTTTGGCAGCTGAACAGTGGATCTCACCCTAAGACCGAAGCCTTAGTTAGCCAATTTCTACAAAAAATGTGACCTTATGGCAATATGCTGTGTTGCATTGTAATAATTCCCCCTTATAAAGGAAAAAAATAGTAATGGAAATTCAGAATACTCAAACCAAGGAGTTTATACTATCCAGTAAGTCTAAGCACCTCATTTTATATTACATACCCCGTTTTTAAAGGTATTTTTCAGTTTACCATTCTAATCCACAAAAAACATCTGCGACCCATTATCAGAACATGCCCTATGCATATAAGATACAATTTCATAAAAACATACAAATAGTTACCCTTAGAAAACAGAAAGGAGTCCAGGCAGGAAGATTCTGAATTTTGCATAAAGCGTGGTCATCCAAAAGTCTTGAACTATCCCAGAGGCCAAGCCATCCACCGAGGTAGGATGATACGACTTAAGAGGAAAAACAAAACAAAACCAGAGTATTTAATTACTATGTGGTGGTTTAAATTTTTTTTTAAACCAGAAGCATTAAGCACACAATTGAATACAACTTTTTAAATTATTTGTACTAAACTCTATGAAAACAGATAAACGTGGTAAAACCCCCTGAAGTTCATGAATACACTGAAATAAGAGGACCTAACAGTTTCACCTGTGAACACATAAAAGGTGGAAATTCTCTTTCATAAATGAATATTACAGAATTCTGATCCTGTAAGTGTTCAGCTTTAAGATAAGGACTTGCACTGATGCTTCTTCAGGTTATCGAACACCAATTTACAATTGTAATCATCTCCAAATTCACATAATCAGAACAGAGAGTACCATGCATTGTGAAGAACTACATTTCATAATTCTCCCCTAACGCTTACAGGCTGCAAAAGCAGTTAGATTTTTATTTAATTCCCCAATTTTCCTCTCTTTCAGCAGACACAAAACCAGTATGAGAAGATAGTTGACAGGGTGTCCTATGACTGTATTTAATATTCAGTGTGGCACCACTTCCATCAAAACCCCGATATAGCAACATCTGCAGTAAGGCTAGAAACCACATGGATTAAATCATGGATTAGCTCAAGGCACTGGAAACTGGGAAATGTGAAAAGGCTGAAGTGACAGTAAACTATGGACTAGGCTAGGAGATGTGGAGGGAATCGCACAATCCATGCTCTTGAGGTCTCACCTCCACCTGGAGAATCAAACAGTGATGAATTCCAAGAATTAAAGCCCTTGCAGGGGCTAGCAGCCTGCAGCCAGGATTGGATGTGACATGGCTGTTCGTGCACATCACACATACAGAGACACCTGACCCAGCCATGGCAAACGGCACCGCAGGAGCAAGGATCAGTGCTATCCACACAGACACAGCGCTTCATGTGCAAAAATCAAGAGTTCATAAATTATTTCACAAATCTTAAAATAATACATAGTGAAAGGCAGTCTTACATTCAGACAGACGGGCAAGTAAACGCCTACAGTTCATCTTACATAGCAACTCATAGCCTGATGCTACCCAAGGGCTCCTCCGCTTACAGAACCTCGGAACTGTAAAGATGCAGTAAAACAGCAGTAAAATGCCCGTGACCTAAGCAAGCCAAATCTAACCCACAGCAACAAACACATTCACATCTCCCTCCTCCTCCTCGAAGCTTCTTTCCCAGTATAAGGAAATCCACGCTATCCGTAAATAATAATAATAATAATCATCACCATCATCATAATAATAATCATAATAATAATAATAATGATAAAAAGCCCCAAACAGACAAATGAAGATTCATAACCTATTTGCTCTGAAACAGCAGGACTTCAGATGGTCACTATTGAGGTTCATTAAACTGTACTTGTTAGGTCACAGGAAGAGGTGAGCAGTCACTGCATTTTCTACACACTGAATATAAAAACACGCTTTAGAGTTTTAGGATTCTTTAATGCTGTAACAACTTCACAAAACTAAAAAGTATACTAAAATGTTGAGAAAGTTTTAGATTTTAGCACCTTAGCTAAAAAACCCCAAACCCAACACAATTAGAAGCACTGGATAAAAAAAATAGTACTGTTACTTGTATTTTAGAAGTCCAATATTTTGCTAGAAGGAGATGAAGTCAGAAGTTTTCAAATTTAATTTCTTTATTATCTACTTCAAATGATTCCTGCAGAAGTAACTGGAGGTTGTGACTTTTGCCCTGTATGATTTCACATTGGGATGAGTGTCAGGAAGAAGTACAGAGGTAGGGTTATTATGTTTAGTTTTTACAATCTGTTAGGGGAAAAAAAGACAACTATAGAAGACACAGAGTAGCTGTAAATCATTATATCTCTAGTGGATGACTTTTTGTTTCTTGCTGTCTTCCCTTCCTAGTACCTGTTCAGGGGTTACTTTAGAATTTTGACATTATAGCATCATTTCAATGTTAATGGTATTCCCCACATTCCAGTTAACTGCCTGAACTACAGAATTTTAGCCCCATCAAAAATAAAGTGGAAAACTACTGCATAAGGCTCCTACCTATGCTTTTGGAAACGAGCATTCCAACACAGTTTGAAAAATTCCAGGCCTAACTAGGGCAGACATTATCAACTGCACCTTTTTGCGAGCTTAGTCTGCAATATGCATAGAAGAGACCAATCCTACGCTCCTCCAGTTCTATCCACCTGCTCGTAACCCAGACCAACACACGTTTACCGAGCGAAACAAAACCTGCTATTAAAAATGTAACTGCGGCATACACGTAAGTCGCAACTACCGAGCGGCAGCGATCAGGAGTGCCAGGATGGAAACGCCGGCATTCAGGGAAAGCCCTTTCCTGCCGCCCTCCCGCAGGCGCTCCCGCGGCTCCTGCCACCATTTGGCCTTTGTGGAAGGAGCGTCGGTGCTTCCTGCGGGCGTCCCGCCCCCCGCCCGCGGCCGTGGGCAGCGGTAACCAGAGACAACCTTGGGCTTCCCGAGCTGCGAAAAGTTACACTCCTCCCCCTTCCTCCGCCCGGCTCGCTCAGACCCCGGCCGGGCTAATTATAACTGCGCGAACAACTTCCACCGCCGGCCGCGCTCCGGGCGCACCCAGCCCGGCTCCCGGGGTTGCCGTGCCCG
>VZTJ01003988.1:133202-147921 GCA_013397795.1 Orthonyx spaldingii
TAATGAACTTGCGGTTCGTTTCTGACCAAAACTACCAAATTTCAGTACAAGGCACGCCCAGGGCTTCCACAGAGCAGCGTTCCTACGACGCCCGGTGCCAGGGCTGTTGGGAAACGAGGCGCACACGTCTCCCGACCAGCCCTAGAGCTACGTCAAACATTGCACAATTCTCCCATGAATATTCACTTGATTTTTTTTTTTTTTTTCCAAAGATGCGGTGGTTTTAGCCATGCTCAAACCTCGTATTTGCTTTTCACGGGCATTTGCGTAATCAGAGTTACATTGGCACAAGTGTTTATACAAACCAGATTACAAAATCTGACACTGAAGTATTTGTAAAGATTGATTTTGAGCCCTTGTGGAACCCTGCCATGGGTTGGTTACCTGTGCATCCCCAAAAAGCTGCTTGATCTAAACCCATCTCTGAAAGAGCCAATCTCTAGGACAGTAAAACCAAACAAAAGTCAAGGACATTTACACAGACGGGTTCCTACACTGCAGGTGAGTACAGACCAAATTCACACACACGTTCTATGTTGGTCTCATAAATACTACAGAAACATTTGCAATTGTCTGGTGGAAACACACTTCAACTTCGATGAAAGATCAGCTGCTTTTTGTGATCATTCAGCAAAGGAGAGCAGATTTTTTTTTTAAATCCTCAGGTCCAACAGATTTTAACCTTTGTGTCTCCTGATGGGCAGTCGTGAAGGGGTGGGAGTGTGCATGGCCTGACCCAAATGCAGGGACAAGGGGCAGAGAGACAGAAAGCCGGAGCTGAGCCCCGCGGGTCCCTCGCTGAGGGTGAGGGAATCGTCTCTCCAGGCCCCCTCTCTCCTGCAGCGTGGTGCCCCCAATTCCTTGGCCACAGCTGTGCTCTGACCTCACCGCCGGGGGTCACGGAGCACAGAAGGGGAGCGAGTGCTGCCGCGAGCAGCACTAATGAATCCTGTTTGACACGCTGCCGGAGCTGGGTCGCCTCCCCAAATGGCTGAGGGGTGACACCCCGACGCCCGCGGTCCATCTGCTGCACCCAGTGTAAGTGCAGGACCAGTGTCAGCACGGCGGGGGAGGAGTGGACCAAATACCTGCCCCATACTCCTTCCCACCACGCACTGTGACGTAAGTGGGGGAGTAACTCTGAGATGTTCAGGATTCTTGTGTCTGCTCAAGTCAGCCAGGGATAGCCAGCAGTGTTGCACCAGGACCGACCCTGCCATATGCTAGGGATTATCTCCAAGGAATAGACACAGGATAGGCATGCAAAGGTAGCTGGTGCAGAAGGGACAGATCTGGAATCATGATGTCTAATACAGAAGATAAAGGGGTAGTTTAACTAGCAGTACCACCAAAGCGTCCTCATAGCAAAGATTAGGCTTTGCAGACTTGACTCCCACTGGCCAGAAGTCTGTGCCCTCTGGCAGCCCTGCATCACCAGTACAGTCCTGGACAATTCTCCCTCTACAGATCAAGGCAATGCTCGAGCCTCTGATGCAGCCATTCTCCTCCAGTCCAGCAGACCTCCCAGCAAGACACTAACACAGTCACCCTGCTCTCCTCACTCGTTCTTGAGTGATTAACCCAAGGTGGTCAGCTGTTCTGTAACCAATTTTTGTTCTGTGCAATAGAAAAGGGTGAACGTTCCTTCTGTAGCGGGTGTTTCTAGAAAGGTCAGTTGTTCCAAGCATGCTCTGACAAATGCTACAGGAAAAAGAACCTAGAGTCATTTACACACATGCATTTGATTCTTTGGATTCATGGCTTAACAATTCAAGAAGTAAATAGAAATGACACAAAATATGGTGATTATTCACAAAGTGTTTGGTCACTTTTTTGCTTGTGTTAACGGTGGAATTCACATAAAAGAACAGGAACCTTGTTTAGCTTGGCAATATTTAATGTCTCATGCTAGAGGAGCCATGCTTGTCTCACACGGTGAAGAATTCAGAGGGCTGAGCTCACAAATAAGGTCTTTCTTGACGGAAAACTTCCTTTAAAAGGCCCTTACATTCTTAAATGAGGTCACGTTCTAGGAGTCTAATGTTCTCCCATTTTGACTTGAACTAAGCTTGAGGCAAACAGAGGACTGCATATGATTTTTTAATGATTTAAACACGGCCTTTCAGTATGACTATGCTCACTGCAGCAGGCCAGGATGCCATTCTCACAAGCAGCATATTTGCTTTTGCAGCAAATTTCACATAGCCCAGGAAAAAACATAACCCAAACCAATCAAGGTCTCTATATAACTCATCTGCAAGGAACACTGGAGGTTTGCTACTTCTTCTTACCTTCCTACTAGGCATCTATTCAAAAACACAGTTCCAGGAATACAGGAACTAATGAAGACTGCTTTCCTATGGATTTATGCCTGTGATTAATTACCTCTGTGTCTAAGGTACGAGCTCTAATTGAAGCTGGTCTCATGCCTGGAAACTTATGTCTGGATTACTGGATATCAGTACAGAATGCTGTTTTCTTCTGGTATCTCCACACTTAGAAAAATTCTAAATATGTAGTGACTGTGAGATCTGCCAGATTTGGTTGAAATGAAGTAGCTATTCTAAAGTCAAATGGCAGAATGATCCCGTAGGCTGTACTTCCATAGGGAAGTGAGAAAGGCAGAGCACACTGCACTAAAGGCCCGTTCGTTTTATCACCTCTTTTTGGTGGTCAAGCCTCTGTGAACAAACTAATCCTACACTTACTCCAGTTTTTAGAAAAAGCCATGACACAAGGTGGTTATTACAAAACCTAACAACACCTTACTGAATATTTCTAAGACTAGGAAATCAGCCATTGTTCTCTCTTGTCAAAAGAATTTGTACAAGAAAAAGCACTTTCCCCCTATACCTTTCAAACATAGAAGAAACACAAAAGCAAATGATGGTACCGAGCTTCAATTTAAACAATTAACCATTCAACAATTTTGTCTTGAAGTTCTGTCAGGTCACTGGACACAAAATAATCCCAACACCCAGTACTTTCCATATCTAGCCTTTTTCTCAGTAATAATTTCAAACACAGAAAAGTGAATTTGTTACCAGTGCTGGGTTTTTTTCCATTAAGCATTAAACTCTTTTGGGTTTTGAATTCATTTTTTTATCAACATACCTGCTCTACCCTTTGGAAGTCCTGTTTTGTAAGCTTGCACAGCCCCAGGCTGCAGTTGCATTACTTTTTCTTGATTTCCTCTCCAAATCTTGTCTGTGAATGGAACATGAAAAATAGTATATACAATTCCTTTGTTACAGCATTTTGCTATTGCACTACATACTTGCACATCCCACAAGCTCCTAGGGGACTTCTAAATACAGCATACATGGGGATACAATTACTGTTCAATTCTGGTTTTGCAAGAAGTCCTGTAATCACCTGTATCTTCAATTAATCTTCCCTAAAAAGATGACAGTTGAAATTACTGAAATGTTTCCCTGGCAATGCAAAGCAGCCTCTAGCTTTAGGTTTTTCTGTTGACATGTTTGTCATGCATGAACATTTAACACAGTAATTCTTCAGGTCATAAACCACTCATTTTGGGGGAACGTTGGTTAAGAAAATGAATAATTGTTGGGGTTTTTTTTAAAGAAAGAGCTGTCATACAAAATTATGAAAATCATGTCACATGAAATTTTAGTGTTTTTCACTACCTTTTCTTTTTTTTAAAAAGGCACTACAAACATCTAAAATAAGTCTCTTTCCTGACAAATTACTCAATGGAATTTTACCTATGAAAATTCCTTGAAAAAAAATTAGGAAAATTTATGTTAACTGTCAACTTCACAAGAGACACTAAAGGAAGTTCAGACAATCCTTGCAAAAGCTTGTATTTGATAAGCCAGATTGACAAAAATATGTATGTTCCCAAGATGTTTATTTAATTTCTTTGAAACTTGGTGGCTTTGTACTTTTAATATTAGTCACAGAGCACGAAATCACACTCATTTAAGAACTGATGAGCAAACAAAATTTGTCATCATCAGTCATGGGTTTTTTTGCATGTGGGACTATACAGCCTAGGCCTGAGACACAAGCATACTTTCACTTTGAACAGAAGTCATCTTTGAAAGCATTTTTATTTGTCTTATCATAGATGTCAGAAAATAAATGTGTTGGGTTTTTTTCATTCTAGCTTTTGATGGTTTGTTTACTTATACGGGAATATGGAATAAGTTGCAGGATTGTAAAGCAGTCACACAAATCAATACTCTGAGACACAAAAAATCCATAATGGTCTGGTAATTACAATATTAAACTATACTCTCAGTCAATTTACAATAATGCCTTTTAAAATGCTTACTACAGCAGCCCAGACATACCCGAGACTTCAAAAAAAATCTAAGGACAGCTTTGAAAACAGGTAATTCCTGGTGAGTCTGAAGGCTCAGCTCACGTGTGAATCCCTAACCTGCTCCAGGCTGAAACCCTTCACTGCTGCGCCTCCCAGGCAGCCTGGCCAGGAAAGGTGCTTTTGCATTCAAAGACCTGATTCTCTCTCTTCATTGACCAAATTTATCCTTTAGGCAAATACAGCTATGTTGGTAGAGACAGGCGATGTCTTTTGCTAGGCAGAGAGAGGGTTAAAAGAAACCAACAAACACCACACAGAGAAGCAATAAGCAGACAAGCCATTGTTAGGGCAGGATTCTTGCACTTCTTGCCTTTGCCGAATGCCCCAGCTCCAGAAGCTCTGATTTTCTGGCAAGGGAAAAGGAGAAATAAAACCACAGGCACAGAGGCAGAAGGGGACAGATAATCAATGTTACCTGCAAAGGAAGCAGTTTGGGTAATAGCTATGTGCTTTCTTTTTGTGCGAGTCTGCAGCCCCGTGACTCCAGGCAGACCAACAGCCTTGTCTGACACACAGCATTGATGTGTGCGAGCTCCACGACTCTTCCCAAGGAGCACAAGAAAAAAAGGCTGCTAGGAGTGGCAGCAAAATCTGTCAGAAGCCTTTCCTAATTTAAGAGGCTAATTTTTTTTTTTAAATTTTCTATTTACATGTAGAAATTAAGAAAATTCCCACCAGCAAGTATCATCTTACAGGCACCCTTTCATTTCTGATGTCTTTCAGTACCTCAGAGGATCACATAGAGGGGAAACATATTAACCTTTAAGTGATGCATATTTAACCAATATCTCTTTGGAGTAGCAAAGAAATGACAATGGCAGTTAGAAAATAAACCTTTTTTAAAATCCTTTTTTCTTTTATTTTTTAATTCCTTTTTTCTTTTTTTTTCTTTTTTTTTTTTTTACCAGGAGAAGCAAAGCATGAGAAGCTGAATTAGACTGAGGCATGTTTTTAAAGCAATAGGGAGACAAGGTGGTTTTACAGACTGGTCTCTGCAAAGTCAGACCATTTGTAGGCACACATCAGTTTTGCATGGTGACTGTGTAAGTTTCAGCAATACCAATTTCTACACCTGCTGAGCCAAGATATCAGACTTGTAAAAGCACGTAAGATTTGACATAAGTTTTAAGAATTTAATAGAACAGGATATATATTTCTGTTTCAATGCTTAACTCCACAAATGCATACATACCTAACGCCTTTACTGCTAAGCCAAGTAGTCTCTATAAATTGTTTTAACTAGGCACAGCTTCCTCAGGAAAGGAATGCACCCAGCTAGATACTTTGTACAGTAATATAGTTATAAATACACACACGTGCATTTGACATACACAGTTTAACAGTTATGAACAAATTATACTGATTCCTATCTGTTACATGCAGACTGATGCACACTAAGGAGGTGGGGAAGAGCATTTTAAAATTATCTTAACATGAAATTGCTCATTTAATGAAAATGGAGGGTGTGGGAACAGAGTGGAACACCCACAATTGCTCAGACCTGTGGGTTTTAACGCAGTTCAGAGCAGTTTTGGACAAGTTTCCCAGAGGAACAGAAGATATTTAGTTATTCCAATCAATGCTGATGTTCCCTTTATAAAACTCTGAAACTGCCTGGCTCTCTGTTTTACCCTAAGGCACCTGCTGTCCAATTCAGTGGTTCACACACAGAAAAGCATCAAAAAAACCCTAAGAATTTATAATTTGTGAAGCAATCTCTGACACTACAACAAACACTACCAAATAAGACAGCTTAATTTCACAGATATGACAGTTTGTATCTATAGTTGGATCCTCCTGAATCAGCATTTATCACTGCAATATCTACAAGTGATCTCTCAAGACATGTAACACTGGCTTCTCTTTGGTCCAGCTGTTTCCTACAGACTGAACTTGCAAGTGCCTATGTGCTATTTCGTCCTTTAACAGGAAGTTATTAAAGTTTAAGTGAGAAAGCAAAGTTTAACTACTACGGCAACTACATGTTATCTTATGCTGAGTTTAATACAAAGAAACTTTTTCCAATTCACTGAAGACTCACACTGAGTGCGTGGTTTTGTAAGATGGAGCCAATACACACTCAACTGTTGAGTTTGCAAAATTTCGTGAAATGATACAATCTTTCCTCAAAGCAGGTGATTCTCAAGCACATACCATCAGTGGTTTCCTTATTCTTGAAGTGATACTCAAACGTTCTCAACACCCCCTTGACACCCCCCCCCTCCAATCCTCTTTCCAGGTTTGAGAATCTGCATCGTAGGTGAGGTCACCCATGGGAAGGCAGAGCCTGTCACACACAGCAAGGTTCTCTCTCATGTTCAGACCTGCAGAAAACAACCACATTACTGACAGATGTTTTCCCCTGGCACAGCCATGGCCAACACATTCCAGAAACCAATCCATATTTTCCTCCTTCCCTACTCCCTGCTAGCTTGGGGCTTTTCCCCTGTAGCAGCTTCTGATGGTAAACATTTGTTATTTTATAATAAAATCATAGGCTATACTCAAATTATCCCCTTCCCCCCAAAAAGTCCCCTAGGAAGAAGCTTAGTTATATACACTGTAAACCGAATGTGCTGGAAGAAAAGACCACCATCCCATGTTGTATTATATTTTTTGTTATTAAAAAAAAGCCAAGAGGAAACCCTTGGTAAGAGTGGAGCATATTAATTATGACAAGACATCATGACATACCAACCACTGAGATTTAAAGGCCGCTAATAACACTTTTTGTAGTAATTAGTGCAAGATAGTTATCCCATATAAACAAATATTTGATGGTAGACTTCAATGATAAACAATTCACTTGATGACATTTACATATAAATACACATAAATAAAAACCTACATCATTTAGGTTTGTAGTTAACAAAAAGTATGGTCTGAAATGAATTAAATGTAATTGTATCTAGCTGGATCAAAGCTCCTCCTATAATGATACTCAAGTATGTGGGATATGAAAAGCATAAATGTACAATTCTCAGTTTAGTAAAGTACTACTCTATAAAACAGAATCATGAAAACAGCTCTTACATTTTAATGCAAAGTATAAAATTGTATATTTACATTTACATACACTTTACTGAACTACATTGGGTAGTTCCTGGTAAAAAAACATCCCTTTTTGAAAATCTTGCAAAAAATACATCAACTGCAAATATGATCAAAAGTTACTAAGTTAGCAGCTGACATAATATCTGTAGTAAAAAATATATTTTAGGAAAATACCTGGAAAAATCTAAACACCAATAAACACTTTAAAACTATTTTTGAAGTAAAAATTGTAGCAAAACCCAGAAGAAGCTAGCAAGGATAACAAGAACTATTGCATACTGCTCTTTAAGAGCCAGAAGCAGCAGGTATGATGGGAGTTTTGTGGTGTAAAAAGTGGAAACTGGGGGAAAATAGGAAACCAGTTATCCAACTTCTCTGTTTATTACCATTTTTACGGGAGAAGTATAAGAAGATGAGAGAATCCCTCTCCCTGAGGATATCCTCCATCAAAGGTTAAAATAAATTGGTAAAAGGAACCCAATTTCAAGAGCCTTGGACTCCAAATGTAGAAACATTTACCGCATGTACACACAGTTCAGTGGATGATAAATCAGATTATTACACTACAAGTTGCAGGTTAACTTTAAGAGTTAACACTATTTTGCAATATGAAGTGCTTCTTAATATACATATCTATGTAATATATAGATATTTGTAAAATACTTGTGCAGATTTGATAGAACAAACTGTGGAAATTGCTTTCTCAAGTCTTTTCTTTCCATTAACAGATCTTTACCTCCTACACAAGGAGATTCAGGATTCAACAAGGATTTCCACAATATGATCAAGGTCATTAAGATCAGATTTACAATTAGAGTTAGAAGCTGTATTTGTTGGAGAAGAAAATGTTTCAAGACTATCACAGTGTCCCATTTTTGTGTTGCTCATCATGCCTGTTAACATAGTATCAAGATCATAGTAAGAATTGTCAACTTCTGAAAACAGATCTTCAACGGAATTAGGACTTTTATTCTCCAGTGTCTCAAATATTTGATCTAAAGATTTTTGAAAGTTTCCTTTATTTTCTTGTGGACTCTCCATTTCCCACACGTTGCTCTGCAGGTTTCTTGGCGCTTGCACTGAAGAGGCTGTTGACATAGTTTCTGAACCATCTTGTGCCTGGTCACCCTCAAAGTCTTTATTGAAAGTACCATAGCCTGGAACGTGCTTTCCCTCAGCTTGATCCCGAGATGAACGACAGAGGATATCTGTTGAAACGAGACGATCCAGGGATGCCTGCCCTGTGCTCTGGGTGTTTATCATCTGCCAAGTCCCGTCCTGAGTCATTTCCTCTTGGATCTGCCGGACCGTGTTGGCTATGAGTACCGAGCGACAGAGGTTGGGTTCCACCAGCATGTGACACAGCTGAAGTTTCACCAAGGACATATCTAAAAGTGACTGCCGCTGGAGATTATAGGAAGGAATAGCCTTAATACCAGCCAGAGTCCCTTCAATATCTTCTTCACCATCAAAACATTTTCTCTTTAATCCTCGCACAAACATTGTGTCCTGTTAAAAAAACCAAACAAATAAAAAAAAATCGTGTACAACATAAACAGCTCAAGAAGAACAGGGAGGGGGGAAAATAGACCAAAAAACCAGAACAGCAAACTTTAATCTTTTATTAAAAAGCAAATTCTTTTAAGATAGAAACATCAGAATTGTCATACCATGTTCTAGACTGGCCAGTGTGGTACAACAGGGGTCAGGAACATAAGGAGCGGGTGCCAAAGGCGACATTCGGGAACCAGGGGTGAGCAGGTCCACAAGGCATCGAGGAGAGGCAGGGGCTCCCAGCTCCTGGCTCCCATTAAGCTCCACTCCTGATGGAAGTCAGGAGCCGCTGCCTCGCACAGGAGCAAACATCTCACGGCTGTGCTTCACCTACTGCAGAGGCAGTTTCTCCTCGCTCCTCCCGAGTTTCTACTGCCATGCTTAACCTCTAATTTTGGAAATAAAAATACAACCTGGCACACCATCTTTAAAAGATTTGACCCCTCCAGAACATTAACATGCCTAACAGAGTAACATGAAAAAAAACCCCATGGGCAGCATATGTGAAAAGATTAGCTTATTTTGGCTACAAAGAGAGTAATATCTAGATTTGTTCCATATAACTTGAGACATTCAGCAGAGGTGCCCAAAGCAGTCCTTCTGGTTCCCTTCCTTGGGTGAGTAAGTGAACGGCGTAATTCCAATAAGAGTTGGGAAAGTCCAGTAAAGACTGTCACAGTCATCCTCTGTATGGGCTTCTGTACTCCTTTCCCAGTTGACTGTAAGATAGCAAAATTCCTGTGTTCCTAGTTTAGGTTCACCAGCTAAAAAATACACAGGGTGCATGCAAGCTTTTCAGTATTCACACCTAAAATCCCTGCTGAATTCTCCAAGGGGTGCCTCTCAAGTACCAGCCTCAGCTCTTCTTCTGAATTGCACTAATTTTGACAACAGTGCCCCATGTAAATATTGCAGCTGGTCCCTTGAAATACAAAGTAACTTTTTAAAAATACAGTATATATCACTTCTTTTAGTCTTATAAAAATTAGGCTGCAAATGAAAGCTGCTACCTGATCTTCACATTTATGCTTCTTCCTTATTTCCCTTCTAAGTCTTCTGTCCTTAGAATTCCTGTTTGCCCAATATTTGTTTTTTTTTTTTTTCAAGGCAGTGACCCAAACAAAACAGTTTTTCAACTAAAAGCTGATAAAACCAAAATACTATTGCAGTGTCTTTCTATATCATTTCCCATTTTCCTTGATAAGCCCTAAATTCTGCCTTGCTTTTCTGGTTGCTATGGTACATTCCACAGATTTTCAAGGAATACTCTCTCAGCTTTTTCAGAGTCACTAAAAATCCACCAAAGGGCAACAACACTGTTCCTTTCAAAATACATTACATGCTTATCTACTGTGAAAACCTGGGGATAACACAGTAGCCAGATAAACACTTGGTCTGACTCTGTACAACACTTGTTACATTGCTGTATATATCCATGAAATAACCTTCTTTGGGATTTGCCGACTCTCAAAAGATTTCTTTCCATTGAAGGTACAAAACTGTTTAGAAATCATAATGTGCAGATACTACAATATAGAATGAACTTGGTCTTGTGGTCATTTTTCATAACTTCTTAAAAGCTATCCATGGATTATCAATGTATTAAATACTTTGGACGTTTCTTTTAAAATTGTATCCTGAAACCTAACACATTTGCATGACTCCTATTACATACAACACACATGGTTGCTTGATAGTTCCTTTTCCGGACTTCTAGACATTCCTACAAACTTCCTGTCAGAGGTATCCTATTTAATTTTTCCTACACTTGTATGTACAGTAATTTCTGAACACACCCTTCCCTCCCCATGTGAAACGACCTCTAGAAACATCTTTTGGGACTGTGTACAAATCATGTATGATGACATCATCAAACATTAAACACTGTGCAGAGTTTGCAGCTTCTTTTATTTCAACTTACATTCTTGTGAAGAGTAATTAAAACTTCAATTGAATGTTAACCTGGTTTTCAGACATCTATTATTTGGCATTTAAATGCCTTCTAAGGCACGCCAACAGAACAGAGCACAGGAGAGAACTTGAAAACCTCAATACGTCACACACACTTGGGTGCCTAGAAGCAGAGGAAAAACATTTATGGATTCTTAAAGGTAAACCTTCCACAGCATTCACTAGGTTTTTCCCTAAAACTTGCTTTCAATTAATACCTTACATCATAAAGCAGTTCTTTGCCATCCTGTTCTCGTGACTGCACAAAGTGCCAAGTTACAGTTTAATTTAAGAAGCAGAAAGTGACGTACCAGTAACTGTGTTTGATGCAGTCCTTCCTCTTCTCCCATGCTACTGAGCAAGAGTCCATACAGTAACAGTGAGAGCTGCACCTACCAAGCACAGGGAAGCAGGATGTCAGCCAGGGAGATGCAGAACAAAATCGCTTTGCTTCAGTGTCTCTGTCCTTTGTGATGTGAGCATCATTCCCACAAACACGAACGGTACTATTAAACCCAATGCACAGTTAGAGCACAAATGTGATTTGGCCAACAATACCCCCAAAATCTGCAGCAGAAGGAAAATGCCAGTTTAATTCCAAGTCCCAGGCTATCGCCCTGACCTTTGGACCAGCCTCTCCCTTATGCCTACACCTTTGCCATTTAAAGAGCAAACAAAATTTTTATATGAGCATTAAAGATTAAGTGTGCACAAACAAAAGGTGATGAAAGCAAGTCTTCCTTACTTTTTTTACAAAACTATAGTTTTCACCTTTGTTGTACAAAACTATGTATATGTGTGTAGCATCTAGAGAAAATGAGCTGGCACAAACACAAAACTGAAACATAGCAAAACATGAGAGAATTTTCCTTTACCAGCACAGAAACTTTATGACTAAGATTTACTTTGCAAGATGACACTACCAAAGTAATGACAGTATTTAAACTGCTTTAACTATAAAGGCTGAGTTTTTAAAACACATTTAAAGCACAATAAGATTTGATATATCAAATACAACTTCCCATCACATGCAACAATTCCCTTAACTACTGAAACTAAAAAAAATGCTGTTTCAACAGGCTACAAAAACTTTTATAATAAACTATGGAAACAATTCAGATACTTTTCTAGACATGTCTGTGCAGTACAAGACAGTTCCGTGTCTGCAATTTAAGTGCATACCTAGAAAAGAAACAAGTACAGAGGATGCACATGGACATCTATTCTTGTTTTCTGCTTTGTGTAGTAATAAACAATTTTTTCAAGATTGCTTGCTGTCACATGTGGGGGGGAAGAAGATGGCTGACAAAGGACTTGGGGGTGGGAGTGCAGAAAACATGTTTTTCTTCAAGAAGCTGCATACTTGTTAAAATACCACAATGGAAAAAAACCCCACCTTTAATATTCTCAAGCCAAAATCTTTTGACTTGATCCCAGATATTCAGACTAAATGCTGTTATGTCATGGAAACTGTATTTCACCCAACTCATAGTCTCATTTTCTTTTATGGACTGAGCTCATGGCAACTTTAAAAACAGTGTCTTCAGGCATCTGAACTACAGCTTCAGTCAGACACCATATCAAATCAATAAACTATTTCTTATTTCTGGCAAACACTTTATGACACTATAAAAGTTCAGAAGTTTTTGCTCCCCAGGTATACTTTCAAAACATTCTATACATGAAAGGTGATCTCTTTGAGAGCCTGTGTCTGGTAACTATTTGAATCCCAAAATTTCTACTTTAGTGGAGTGTAGGTGACAAGGGCACAAACTTAATTTACAGAAAAACCCAACCAAGAAAAACCCACCAAACCACCCCCCTCCCCCCAAAATAACTACAGGTAAAGATGGCACAGTCATGAGAAAAACAACTTGAAATCTTTTCTGATGCTATTTGGTGTATCTGACAATTTTAGAGGGAGAGGTGTGGCTGTTTTCTTCCCAAAATAGTGGACAATACAGGAGGGGACTGTTGCTGTGCGTTCTTGGTAAAAGAACCATTATCACATCCACAAGCTAAATGACAGGGGATGCTGGCAGACCAGTCCAGTCTGTCATCCATTTACATACTACAGAGGGAAACTTTTCCCATGCAATGTAATAGTGTGTAAAACCTGCTGCACGTGATTCCAGGTTCCTCCCTAGGGCAATAATCAAACCACGTGGACCTGTGTTAGTATAAACTTGAGGAATATGTCCATCACAGCAGTCATTTCTTTGGGTTCTATAAACTGGCATACATGTGTACCTCAGACACCAAGTTCTCAGTAAAAGCATATTAACTTCATAGCTATGATCAGATCCAATTAAAACCTCGCACACAAATGACCTCCTGCAGACTCTTCTGCATTATCTCCAATAAACACTCATCTCAAGAGAATGCTACATTTGAAACTTAATTAATTAAAATCTAAGTACCCTTTCCTATTGATTTATGTATTAGCATACTCAAAAAGGCATCAGCCATTGTGTAAAACCTTTTGGTACATCAGAGCAAGACTGCTGCTGCTTCAGAGTCAAGGTGTTCAAACCCCCCCCGAAATTTCAAGCAGCATCTTTCTCTGTCCAAGAGGCAGTGTCTGGATGAGCTGCATCATCTCCTTTCTTCCACTTTCCTGCTGTCCTGGTGCCACGAGCCCAAACTCTGCGGGTCCAACTAAACTGCTGTTTGAAAAAGCTATATAAAAAAAATGCTGTCAAGGAGACAACAGCTAGCTGTAGCATAATGCACTAGGAACAAGGAGTTTTGTGGGTTTGGGGTCTTTTTAAATAATAGCACAGTCATTACAAGTTTTGCTTTTAGGATAGACAAATTCCCAGTCTGCTTTACAAACAAGGTGCTTGAAATTTGATCCAATTCTTACTAGAGCATCAACTTAAGACATTCCAGATTCACACTCAATTCAGACTCATATAGTGATATGCTGCCAAAGATATAGTTAAGTACGTAAGGGAAAAAGCTGCTTCCCATCAGTTGGAGTAACAGAGAAAACAGGGAATTTTAGCAGTGCTTATCTTTAGGAGAAAGCAGACAAGACCTACCTAGGCCAGTGCTGGAGGTTCAGTGAAGCACAGTGCTGCTTTTTGTACAGCCATAAGAACAGTGATGATGGCTAACACGGGAAGGCAAGAAGGGGCCGTATCTCCCCTCTACCACTCTAATCCTCTCCACTCCAACACTGACTTTTCTAAGAACCGTGGGAAGAAACCAAAGCTCTGTGTAGAGAGCTGCTCCTCTTCTTTAGACATGCACGTGTGCCCATATGGTGGTGTCGAGGTCTAAGGTGGGATGCAGACACAGCAAGGGGCTGGTAAGGCCAGGAACATCGCTATTCGGACTGGAACAAAGGCCCCTATAAAGCACCGGGGTCTGCCCATCCCCGGGGCGTAGGGCGCTGCCAAGCATCTCTCCGGCACTCCAGAGGTTCGGGAAGGGGTTCCAGCCCCCAGGGAAGGGCAGGCTGGGCAGCTGGGGCAGGAGCTGGTGGAAACGCATACGGGGGGCCTGGAGTGCTAAGAGGAGGAAGCCAGCAGAGCTGGGGGGAGAGGCGGGACCGGGGCGGGGAGCGAGGGGGAGCTCCCCGGCGATGGGAGGGCAGCGGGGTGCCCGGGGGAGGCGCGGACGATGAGGGAGCGCAGCTGCGGAAGGGACCGAGCGGAGGAGGAGTGCGGAGCGAGCCCCTCGTCCCGCCCGCCCCGGCCCCTCAGCGCTGCCGGCGGTTACTCATCGCCCCGCGCCCCCGCCGCCATTTTGAACTGACTCCGTCCCCTCCACGGGTTCCGCCGGCACCGGCTTCCCGCGGATCCG